>VWZW01007674.1:0-363620 GCA_013397115.1 Edolisoma coerulescens | reverse complement strand
GCACCCGGCACTGCCCGCACCCGGCACTGCCCCGCAGCGCCCGGCACTGCCCCGCAGCACCCGGCACTGCCCCGCACCCGGCACTGCCCCGCACCACCCGGCACTGCCCCGCACCACCCGGCACTGCCCCGCACCACCCGGCACTGCCCCGCGGAGCCCTCCGACGCTGGCACTGCCTCGGAACTGCTCGGGAAACCCTCTTTGTTTAGGGAACACGGGGCTTTGGAGGGGCTCGGTGTATTTACTGAAGATACGAGCTCTCCTCACTGCCTGAACTTCTCCTTTCCTGATGAAAACTCGAGGAAAAAAATATTGGCAACAAGTTTCAACCATTAGGGGTCACGTAGGATATAAACACTTTCTGCAGGTAAAATTCCTTTCCGGCAAACTCCATGTTCAACATATGCTCACAATCAATAGGGCCCAGGGTGCCTGCATCCATGCATCGCCAGCTCCACAGTGCATTCCCACAAAGTGTCATGTGTTTCCCACGGAGGTCTATAAACAGGTGTGCAGCCTCCTTTCCCATAGGGTGAAATTCCCATGTCCTGTATTCCCACTTGTCTGTTTCTCTTTCCAGCTGACACTCTTTAAAGCTGGGGGGGAAAAAAACTCAATCCACCAGCTAGATGAACATCTCAGCAATCTCAAGATGTCTCGGAAGATTCCCAGGTCATAAAAAATGTATAATAACTCTCTGGGGCCGTTTCTTTTCTTATCATTTCTTTTTTGTTTTGTTTTAAATCTAAGTTTGGCATTTTGTCTGCTGTATTTTGGGTACTTCAAAAATCACCAGAGTCAAAACAAATTGTGATGATGAAAGATAGCAACAGAGAGAAGAAAGAAAACAGAGTAAGGAAAAGAGTTAAAATAAAACCAGAGAGAAATACACCCAACCGACTGGCTTCCCTGCTCCCACATAAAAAATGGACAGCCAGTAAATAAGTAAGTTACAGGGCTCAGCCAAACCCAGGAGACTGGTGAACATGACCCTGCAAGTTTATTAGAACACAGAAACACAGCTGGAAGGTGATCTGGGAGGTCATCGAGTCTAGTCTGCTGCTATGCCTGGCACTGCCTCACCCAAGACCCCCACCAGGACCAATTTTTCTCAGCTAGGAAGATATAGAAATACCCCACTATGATCAGCCCTGTGATTTGGGACTCGCACCACTGGGTATAAGAGCAGAATTTGGTCCCCTTGCTGTATTACTGAATTACATTCATTTCAAGGCATTCTCAAGCACACACATTGCAAAATCTTTTCTAGTGCTACCATGAATTTATATGTTTTCCAGCAGCCACTTTCTCAGATCTGCCTTAAGTTCAACACAAGGGCCTCAGGGCTCTGGCCAGCGTTAATGAAGACCCTACTGATACTCCCAAGAAATAACACATCCCCGCTGCAACAGTTCCGAGGTCTCTGGGTAGTTACTGGGAAGAGAGTCCTGAGAAGATTAAATGTGAATGTTACTTTTCTAGCAAGGTGCTAAATGCTGCAACCTCAGAAAGTTTCTTACACCTCCCCAGGGTTTGGGGGGATGTGTCTCACTTAACTGTAGTTGTCTACCACGCAGACACCGTCATTTGAATCAGTCTCTCCAAGCTTATGGCAACAAGAGACGGCGCTTAACGGTGTAATTTGGGTGCTTTTAGTTTTGCTTCCACTTAAAGCTGAAACAAATCTTTCTCAGGTGATTCACTGACTCTTCTTCAACTTCTCTTCTCTCTCTCTAAAGGGAGACTGGAGAAGAAGAAAGCACATGCTTCTGAGCTGTCAATTTAGATGAGGCAGATCCCAGCTTTGCTGTTGAGTTTCTCTCTAGCACCACTGCTAACAATCCACTCTATTCCAGTTTTCTTCATTAATATTTCTGCCTGTGCATCCTGTTATTTAAAGCTTTAAGCAGGCTTGCTAATGCTATCCAATATCAGATAATATTACCACATAAGCCAATACCATTGTAATGATACCTTAAGAATGACGGCAAAGTTCCCACACTAAGAATGATGCCAATGTCTTCCACAAAGGATGCAGGATTCAACCTGTCTATGCCAGCCCACTAATTTGCCACCTCCCTTCACTACATCCCAAAATCAAAGAGAATGTGCATCAGCAGGAAGAGCAGCTCTGACTGACCAAGGAAGGGACAAGTTTGCCTTCTCATAATCAAACTTTCTCCATTTGTTTGAGTAGGATGAATGTGGGGGACAGATGCTAGTCATAAAACCTGCTGGATTTCATTAGCACAACCACAGATTTATTTCAGTACACTTATTTGAAGAGTATTTTAATATAGTATATTAATTTTGCATTTCATCACTACAATTTAATTGCAAATGAGTGCCACTGTACATACCTTCAATAAGCATATGCAAGTTCAGTACCTGTTTAGCAATAAAATTTCAAGCTCATTTATGTAATTAGTAACACTCCCTTGTTTTCTTGCAGGTTAACTTTCAGGTTTTTCAAAACAACAAAGTGCATTGAGTTTTCACTGTTTTGCTGCTGGCATGCTTTCTGTACTTCTCCTTGGACAGGGAAACCTGATAAATAGGATGGTAAGTGCCAATGTCATTAAAAATCACTTTCTCGGGAATTTCCCTTTCAGATCTTGCAGGCTAGCAGACTACACTACAGTGACAATTCTTCACATGCTTTAGTAATGTATTTGATTTTCTAAGTGATAAAGAATGAAAAAACCACAAACTAAAAAATGGCTGTGCAATCAGGTTCTCATCTGGTGTAAAAAGAGAACATCAAGCCTGCTCACTACCAGCAAAGGCAAAAACCCGACTGACTGTGTGCTCACTGACAGCAGATTTCCTCAGCCCAAGAGCAGGCACAGCTCTGCCAGCAAACGTGCAAACTTCTCTGGCCTTCCCTGCAAGTGCTCACTCAGCCTTCTGGAACATGACTGCACCAAAAAACCTGCACAAGAACCTGTCCCTGTACCATGTGCTGAGACACAACCATAGCAGCCCAACAAAGCCTCTGCAGTGTAATTTTGACTGTAAAAAAAGTGGGGTTTACTGGCTCTCAGCCTGATGTAGAATCACGTGGGTATCTACATAATTTTTCATAAATAAAATTCTTCACAACTTGAGAAGTCAGGTACTCAGAATCCCCACACAGAAGGTGAGTCAAGCTGTTGGACAGCTAGCAGATACCAAAATTAAAAGTAGTCGTTGCAAACCTGACTTGGTGAGCACCAATACTGCAACAGTTCTTAGCCACGTGATGACCATACTTTTTCCCTCACACAAGCCCTGCCACAAAGACACGTGTAAATCCTATATATTGTTAGGGAGCTCAGTGGTGATGTGCTGCATCTCATCACAGCATACAAGTCTGCAAGCCATTGCATAAGATACCTGACAACACTGGCTCTGCTAAACACTCTTTCTGAGATTACTTACATAGGTCTAGTACAGGTGTCTGTAGCAGTGCTATGGGCCAAATTCTGCCATTCTCATCTTTATTCAAATGGCTGGTTTTAGCTGTTCAAGACACACCAAACATTGCATTTCACCTATGCAAGAGTAGGATCAGTCCCATTCATTTAATCAAGTCAGAAAAGGTTTCACCTGAGGTTTTCTGAGCTGAATTCTGATTCCAGGAAACGAAGGAACTGGTCTCGTCCTACGGGGTCCTTCAGCACCTCATCCATGGAGAAACCCCATCTTTTCACACGCTGCTGACTAGGTTCTTTGCTGTTTGGAGAGAGAAGGGGAAAAACAGATGGAATGTGCATCTCTGCCTGCTGTCCGAGCAGCTGCTGCTGTTTCTGCTAAGCGAAGGGAGGAAGATTATCAGATGAGATGTTGTTTTTTTCTCAAGATTCTGCAGAAATATAAGTTAGCAAATAACATAAAGAAGCTATAAAGACCAGGGTCATCATTAAAGCAACCGTACTATTTGGGTGCCACATACATGTCAAACTAAGAGAGACTGTGAATGATATGATTTTCAAAGCAATTTCTGGTAGGTTTCATTTGAAGAACAGCATACCATACCTAAATGATTATTCATTATGCACTTCTTGCATACCTCCTCAAATGTACCTTAGGATTTCTTATGCATCAAGGCAGAAATATCCCAGCAAAAAAACCAAAACTAATGTTCCCTGGGTCACTGGTGAGCTCCAGAGCATTTCCTTGTGTCCCACACAGTGCTGCCTGGTCACTTGGAACTGGCTTCAGATTTTCAGATCCACATTTGCATTAGAAAAGCAGTTCCACTAAGAAGCAGTGCAGACAAAGTATCTAAAATGATTACAGGTTTGTGGTCTTTTATTTTTCAGTGCCTCTGATTTTTGCATGCCTAAGTCTCAGAAGACTAAAAAGCATCTTCCTCCTACTCTTCATGATAATCAGACTTTTATTTTGTGTCTCAGCTGGGATACTGAGATGCAGAGGCACCCAAAATCACTAGCAACCTAAATTATTTCTTAACACAGCCCAACTTACATAAGCTGTTGTTTGAATTTCCAGATATGTTGCAGAGTTGCCTATGGGGAGAGGTGGTGCCCGGGAATCACAACAAGGATCCTATGAGACAGTCTGCATCAGAGCGTAATCTGGGCTCACAAAGTGTTTGAAAGCTTCTGGTGTGATGGCGTCATACTATGAGACAACCATTAAAACACAGCTCAGCTGCTCACATTTGTGACAGCAGAGCCATTGTTAACAGTACATATCTATTAAACTATGTGTCCCCTCATGTCCACAGCGATTCCTAATCACGGAGCCTTAGGGGACAGTGGCGATCTGTGCTGAAGACAAATAAGCCAAAGGGGTAAATAAAATGCCTGCTTTGATTTTCTCCTGGCGTAAAGGCTAAGCAAAATTGATAGGCATGTCCTCACTCGAGGAGCAGCACACTTGGGATGGCTCCTCCTGTGCTCCTTCAGGAGCCAGCAGTGCTGCAGACAAGGGCGCAGATCCAGCCTACCTGTTACATGAGCCAGCCTGGACATCGGGACATGAAAGCCACGCTTGTGCAGAGCCATGCACAATCTAAGCTCAAGGAATTTCCTGCTGAATCCAGGGATCTGTACCTGCTCTTCTTGCAGCTACACAGTGTTCTAGCACAAAAAAAAAAGGCCAAAGTGCTGTCTAGAACTGAATGCTTTCCGTGGCATTTCCTGAGTCTTGATTGCCATGAAGGATGAACTCTAGTGGACCGGGGCTGCCCATTCTCAGCAGCCAGCCTTGCCACTAGAAGTGAGAGGCTCTTTGTTTTCCTGTGCAAGGGCTCTGCTCTCCTAACTGAGGAAACAGCTTTGCAGGCAACACAAGGGGATCTCGGGGATCATTTAATTATTCATACAAGTTGCAACTAGATGCAGATGCAGTGAGGTTTTTTACAATAGAGAATAAAATGGAAATACAGAGCTGTTTGTTCTTCCATCTCCCCACACTACAGCTTTCTCTTTTTCATCAGCAGGAGAATCACCTTCCTTAACTCTGAAATCATAGCAGAAGCCAAGCATTTATTTTAAATTCCTATAAGGCTGTGACATCAGGTTAATTGTATTCTTCAGGGACACAGACATCTTTTCTGGGATTTGCAGCTACCTCAACAGATGCAGAAATAATGGATGCCTGGATTACCTTCTGGGTGAGGGTTTCTGCAGAGCAATATTTTGCAAGGGCTGTATCTGATACTAGCCCTACTAGGGAGGATGGAGAAAATGAAAGAAGCTAAAGAAATTTCTAAAAAAAAAATCCCAAATATTAAAATTATGTGAAGAGGGGCAGAGGTTAGGAAAATAATGGATTTCTGGGACTACCAGAGAAGCAGGTGAAAACAAGTTTCACATCCCAAACTACTCAGTTTTTAAACGGGGCAAAAAAACTTGTGCTTTTCCTGGAACATTGATTCCCTATGAATCAGTTTTCTTGGCCAATAGCATCTCTAAATTATTATTCAATAACACACAGGATTAGATTTGGCGTTCTCTTATCAAAGATTTGCTAAAGTGAACTCCAAGTTCAGATTTGGTGCCAAATGGCAGCAACTAAACACTGGAGAAGCTGCTGAGCCCTTGCAGTTGTTGGCCATAGGATGTGATTGAGTAGTGAAGGTGATTTGGGCATGGTAATTCCATTCAAATTTTCTGTGGGAGCTGTTAGGCATAGTGGCAGGCAGGACAATTCCAGTCCCTTTACAAGGATCGTGAACAGCCTGTGAAGGCAAAAGACACGGACACAGGCCAGACTTCCCTTGCACCAGCGTCACATGGGCAAAACATGATCTCTGTTGCAGTGCTCTGCTTGAGTTTTGTTTTGAGAAACTCTCTGAGGTGCAAGGCATTGAATATCCTACAGTCATTCCTCCCTCTTTTCATCTATTTGACACCATAACAGAGACAAGCCAGCTTGTTCACCAACAAGTGAGGCCCGAACTCACTCTACCAACTTATAATAATTCTGACCTGCCGAGTCTCACACATCACACATGAGCTACATTCTTCTGGCTCCGTGCCAAACTCACTTCTGCACAGCATGAATGGCCACTGCTCTGTAACTGATCCCATTTTGCCAGCAGCATCTTTCATGGGATTCCAGGACAGGAGCAGCTGGGGAGGAGCAGGCTCTCAAGGGTCAAACAAGATGTGCTGGAACAAGTTTGTCTTAGCAGTATCCTATAGCTGTAGGCTCCTAGACATGAGTCTGTGCATGTGCACGAGAACATCCATTACCTGACTTAGAGAGCACCATACATCAAGCTATATGGAAGTGGAAGGGCTGGGTAATCCACAGACACCAGTGATAAACTTTAGCTATGTTCTTGAATCTTGTAGTTCCAGACATAACAACTTCCTTTCCAAACAGGGCAGTGTGATGAGCATACAAACAAAATGGCAAGACAACTCTCATATTAGTTAAAACTACCAATTATTTTTTACCTCATTTCAATGTCCCACAATGCTGCATCATCACTTATCCAGGGATTGGAAGGCTCAGCAGGAGTTATAAAGGGGTCATATTCCACATACTGCTCTGTGTAGGCTATTAAACTGGCAGGTAAAAAAAAAAAGGCAAAAAAAAAGAAGAAAGAAAGGGTTTGAATGCTCAGTCACATGTCAGAGAGGTACAGCTTTTCTTTTTATCCTGTTGGGGTTTTTTTGTTTTGGATTTTTTTTGTGTGTGTGTGCTTCTTTTTATTTATAGGGATTAGTCAGTTTCTCAGCAACCACAGGAGACCCTTTTCCCAGGGATGACGCATGCAAAGATTTCTCTGCAAGCAACCACCAGCTCACTGCAGTGTTTTCCTCAACAGCAGCATTTTCCTCAAGCTTGTCTCTGTTGAGATGCCCCCAAAAAGCCTGATGAGGCAACAACTGGATTGCTATGGCAGGACTTCCCCCAGAGAGCCATGGGAAGAATATGAAGTATGTGTCATCCAGTTCATTTGCTGCATATTACTATTGACTCTCATCCTTCTCATTTTTGCAAACTTTTGCACCCACATAAATTTATGCACTATGAGAAACTCACCTAAATAGGGCCATGGGCTGCAGCTAAGAATATGCTTAAATCTTTGGAGGATCACAATCCTGAGCATCAAAGCCTATAGATCATTTTTTAGTTATGTTGGTATAGTGTTTAGACTAATGGCACTACTGTAAAATACTTCAACAGTAATAATTAACTTAAACTATAATAAATTACATGCATGTTGGAAAAACACCTAGCCTTTATACTGGCTTGCTTCATGGTGAGTCAGTTAAGGCATATAGCCTCTAATCCTCTCTAGGATGAGATTCAAAGAGCTTTCTGGGAAAAGAACTGTATCTGCTTGCATAAATGATTCAGGAATTCCACTGGGGTTGGGGCTAGGGGCGCATTTTTACAAAAGAACGACAGCATATATGAAATAAATCAAAAGAAATTTCTCCTAGTCTATACTGGAAATACTCTAAGGCACTTTATTTTTTTTGCCTGTGTCTGCCAAGTAATTAACTAAGTTAATTATGTCTCATCATACTGAACAACTAATGTATTTGCACTGTGATTGTCCACGCTAAACTTTACCGCTGGTCCTCCACATCTCAAAAAGGCAGGCGAATGAAAAGACCCTGTGAAACAAAGGGTCATAAAAGGCAGAAAGTTTCCCTGACCTGCTCTATAGTAATTATTTCCTTTTGTTTGTCCTAGCTCTTATCATGAGGCATTAAAATCATACACTTTTGTAACCACAGCAGGTTCCCATTGCCCCTTAGGGCACTTGGGGCTGTCTCATCTCATTTCATTAATTACATTTCATGACTGCTGTGGGTCAAGGGTTGGAGGAGGGAGCAGCGTCCAATTTCACAGAGCAGCAGCAGTCCCCTTAGACATCAATGAAAGAGAGGGTCGGTTAAAAAAGAAAAGAAAGCCAAAAAGGATCAATCAGGAGATATCTGCTGTGAAATCTGAATTGCTCCTAATAAAATAATAGGAAGGCATCAGAGGTGCTAGTACAAGTACCAGCAAAAAAGACAGGGGGAAAAAACTAAAATGAAACAAGGGGGAATTTCTAAGCACATTTTGCTGATTCAGTATAATGGCAGCAGCAGAATCATTGCCTCATTGTCTAAAGGAGGCTACAGGCGGGGGACTCCTAAGGGAAAGCATTTTTGTCAAAATGCAAACCTGGCCTTTTGGGTGATAAACTGTATATCCAGTAGAAGAGGTGGTGGGAACAGTTGACTGAAGGGTGCAGAGCTTGCCTTGAGCATCCAACTGTCTCTCAATCACAGGGGCCTGCTGAGCCTTCACAAGAACTTTGAGAAGCTAAAAGGATAGCACAGATTTTCATCTAGGGAGCTGAGACTGCTTCTGGTAGGAAGATGCTAGTTTTTCCCCAACCATTTCGGTGATGCTGTGTCTAATGCAATTGTACTAACACTGCGCAATGCAGTCAGGGAAAACAATAGGTAGAATCTATTGATAGTTTTGCTCAACAGTTCTCAAATCTCAATGGCTAAAACTGACAGTGTGCAGGTCCCAAGCGGGGAGAAAGGATGTGGAAGAAAGACTGTTTCCAAGGTGCGTGGAGCAGCTGAGGGATGCCTGTTCCCACAGTTGGTACAGATTTACTCCTGGAAGGAGAACGGGGAGGAAGGGGAAGAAAATCTTTAGCAGTGAGCATTTATCTCACAGAAGCTGGAGATATCCTTTGGAGAGCCTTTCTCTTCTGACAGACAAGGGCTATCCCAAGAATAGTGTGAATTAATGGAAAATAAATACAATTGATCTATTACTATTGAAACAATTTATATCTTAGTCCTACAAACTTGTTTGCCCTAGTGCTTCCTGACTTATTTGCTCCTTGTTACTTCCCTCATCCTCTCTGAAAGTGCCTTTGTGCTATACTGAAAAATTGGCAGGTGGTGCCACTGTCAGGCTTGACTGTTGAAGGGAGTGTGCCAAGAAGTCATCTCCTGTACCCTGATCTGCCACCCTGTCACCTAAACTGTCCTGAGAGCAGGGTCCAGCCTGAAAATTGACTTGATAATAACAGCATCTCCTTACACAGCAAATTTGTTCCTAGTGCATGTATTCAGTGTTTTAATGGGGCTTTCAAGGCTGCACAGGGTTTTTTTCAGGCAATTGTTCAAGTCAGGTCATCCATGTTCATTCCTCTTCACCAGTTCCCACCCCTGCAAAGCCATCGGACCCATCAGCTCCTCTACTTCCCTCCCATCTGCTCTGCAATGCTCCAGGCTGTGCTTCCCACCACTCTCCACACCAAGTCCTGGGACCCTCAATCAATATTGCCAATATTCAAATCAATATTCAAAGTCATCACATGACCAAACACATCCTCACAAGATTTGAAGACCACAACCATGATTTTCATTCTTTATAATTATAAATAATTATCTAGAAATATAAGGTTCTTCACCCAGAGGGTGGCTGAGCACTGGAACAGGCTCCCCAGGGAAGTGGTCACAGCACCAAATGTGGCAGAATTCAAGAAGCATTTGGTCAATGCTCTCAGGCGCAGGGAGTGATTGTTGGGGCTCTCCTGTGCAGGGCCAGGGGTTGGACTTGATGATCCTGGTGGGTCTCCTCCAACTCAGTATATTCTATGATTCTGTAATTTGATTGTTCTCATTTTATTTGCTTTTCTCCTGGTTATTATTTTGCACAGGTTTTGATAGCAACATTTTCTTGTCCAACTCGGGAGCAATTAAGAAAAGAAAAAAAAAGAAAGCCCTTTCAAACCAGGAAAATTATTACTCTCTCAGTATATTAAGGTCATTGTAAATAAATTCAGTACAATGACTTTTTTTTGTTAAAAGTACAAGTTTATGTTCTTAATTAAGAAGATCCAAAAGCCCAAAACATAAATATAAATGTACTCATTTCAATCATACAATGTATTGCATGCAGGATTTCAGGGAGCCTCTGAATGTTTTCTATTTAATTGGATATATTTTCATTTTAATTGCTAAACTTCATGAGCCAATAGGAACTCACATTGGGCCTCTCACCATTTAATTTACCTAGTTTAGTAGATATATGCTAACTACAGTTGCAGGCACTGCAAAGCACATTCATGGGATAATCCCATTTTACTTTGCTTAAATAAAAATTCCTCTATTGTTTTTCTAGAAGCAACCAGTCATTATCGTGTTCTTCATGTTCAACACAGTTTTGATTTAAAAGTGATGTCACTGAAGAGCATGACTATCCCTACCTTCACCTCAATGACTACCCTGCAAATGTGCATAACTTACAAGTACCAAAGTAAATGAGCTGTCATACTCAATTAAATTTGAGCTTGTTCTTCACCTATTCATACTTTTCTACCAAAACTAAATATTCTGCAAGTCAAATTTTGCCTTGATTTGCTTCTTAGAAACCCACTCCTTAAAACACTGCCTTGAGTAGTCCAGGTACAACCCCAGTACTTCTCTAAGGGTTTCATATACATGTAAGTGGGAGCAGGAACTGGCCCTACAACCCCAGTATGAACAGAGACATGAACACCCTGTGCAACAAATGCAAACAGAGACTAACAAAAGATGAGCACTGAGAATCCAGCCAAAAAGGAAAAAAAAGGGTATTTTCAAATTGAGATAGGAATGACTTTTCTAAACATAAACCCTAGGGTAGTGAAGGGGTGGGAAACAAGTCCTGCAAGGGTTTTTTCTTTTGTGAATGCTTCTTTTCTTTTGCAGTATTACAGGTCCTTGTGTTCCATCTATTTTTGCTCAGTGGCAGAAGAGCGAGTACAGAAGTGTCGGCAGCCAGGCAGCACAGCTGGTCGAGGAGGGAAAAGGATTGATGCACAGAAAGGGGTTCAAGCCTTTGCACTTTGCTGCCTGCTCTGTTTCTAGAAATGCCAAACTGGAGATGAGGAAAGAATGGGAAATCATCAAAATGGGGACACTCACCTTTCTGCTACTTTGGACATCTTTAAACAATGTCTCTCTATCTGCATGTTCAGAAAAGTTATCTGAGGAGAGAGATGACAAGGACATTAACAATCCAGGAGTTCTACAGCATGCATTGACAATATCCCAACACGCTATTGATTTCTCCTTCCAAACAGCTTGAAAGTAACTCAGAAGGAAATGGGACCCTTCCCTAGGTATCAGAAGCTTATTAACTGCTTCCAATAGGAGTCTCCATTTCCAAAGGCAAAGCCCTAGGGGAAGCTTCAGAAGACATAATTAAAGTAGGAAAGACACATATATGGGGCCAAGGTTCCTAGACTACTCAGGGTGCAATACAATCTCCTTTTTACAATCACATTTTGCTCTCCCATTTCTCTGACTGACCAGCATCATAAGAGCAGTAACAGTTTTACAGCACACTTTCATTCTGCAATGAACCAGTTCTTCAGCCTATGATAAAAAAGCTCAAGAAATGTAGCATCCAGGTTTAGTTCAGAAGACCACCCAAAAACTGGTTGCCTAAGAAACATGTTTAAAGCTGCCTTTAGTAATATGCTGATCTAGTGATTCCTGTTCGTCTTTCAGTGAGGGCTGCTTGTTGCAGCAGAGTTATTTTGAGGGAGAGCTCTTCGTGCCAGGGCAAGGATGTGTGAGCTGGCTGGTCATTCCTTGGAGTGATTGTGCAAATAACTTTTTCCTAGTTTCCTAAAGGCTCTGACTGTACAGTCTAATAGTCATGCATTGCACGATGCCTTTCTTCACCACTCACCCCCAGCCTGTGCCCAGCTATGCTGGCCTTTGTCACTGCCCACTTTTCAGACATCCTCAGTGAACTGGAAATTAACCTGTCTACTGGTCCACAGACAGAGCAACAGTAGATTGAAAGGTCAGTGTTACTCACAATATGGATCACCATACAACGGCACTGCTCAATGAATACTTACTAATACTTTACATAAGGGAGCATCAAGGATAAGTATGTGAGGATCAAGGACAAGTAAAACATACAATTGGTTTTCCTGATAGCTCAATAACTTTATATGCTTTTTTTCTGGTAGCAGTTCTCAGAAGAGCTGCCATACAGCCACCTACTTACTTGCTTCCGGAAATCCTCCTTTGTCGTTTTGCGCACCGGTTGGGAGGGCAGGTGTACAGGGCTTTGGGGCTGAGCCTCCTCCGTAACCCCGTATACCGACTGTGGGGAGCCAAGGAACAAACAGACGGGGTTACAGCATTTTTCTGTTAGGCAATGAGGAACAGGGCGGTATGCAAAGTAGTAAGGTAACAAGCCAGCAATTTCCTACTGTTTATACCCACACAGGTCAATAATCATTCACCCTGGAGCAAAATTTACAGGTCAAACTGTGCTTGCTGATGCCTGCACTTGGAAGACCTGTAGGCATGTTAAGAGAAGAGTTTGTTTTAAATGTTAAAATGCAGCTCATAATTTTCAGGAGCTCTGAAGCCTTCATGCATTAACACTTGCAGGATGAACACTGGGAACAGTCACTGGGGTGAACCAAGTGGCAAAAGAAAATACTAGAACTCAATTGTATGCCTGTCTTTCACTTGGTTTAATTTCTTGATGTAAAACTACATATTGAAGAAAGTACTTAAACAGGTCAAGTCAAAGGGTCAAGTTCATGTGAACTTCTCTAAACAAAAACCTGCAGACTGACTTGTAGCTATTCATTTTCAGGACAGACACCTGCACTGAAAGTAATATCATTTTCCCTTTCATTTAGTGCTTTTGCTTTTCAGTAAAACTTCTAATAGACATGTGAATAGCTCTGCTGCAATTTAACTACCTATGGAAGTTCAGGAGTCCAGTGCCCCATCCAAAAGGTAACAAGCGATGAGACAAGAAGAAACAGTCTGAAGCTGTGCCAAGAGAGGTTTAGACTGGATATTAGGAAAATTTCTTCTCTGAAATGGTTATCAAGCAATGGAACAAGGCTGCTCAGGGATGGTTTTGAATCACCATCCTTGAAGGTATTATTTAAAGGCAGGAACATGGTTTAGTGGAGGACTTGGTTAGGTTAAGGTTTTGAGTCACTGATCTTAGTGATTTTCTTAAATCTAATTGATTCTATGACTTTATAAATACAGAAGAGCTCAAACTTCCTGGAAGTCAAAGACACCCAAGTTGCTAATGATCCAGCCTTTGAAATGATTAAGGCAGGTAAATATCTCATTATCTGCGCACAGATCATTTCTTACAAGGGGACCTAGGTATTTTTGCCAATTCATTCTAATTTTATGGGAGTGCAGAGCCATCAGACATTTGAGACACAGAGCTCCTTAATGCCCTTCTCAGCTCTACCCATCACCCAGTCAGTATCACTTTGCTGGTAAAATGGAAATAATAAATTCACCAAGGAGAACAAAACAAAACTCATACTATCAAAACACTTTTTTTTTGTTCCTATTGGGTAAGTCTCATATACTGTAGGTGTCAAATATGATTTACATCAAAAGAAAACAAAACCAGTGAACCAAACCAACCCCAAACAAGCAAAAACCAAAACGAGGAACTCAAACTGACCTTTTTCACTTTTTGTGGGTTTTTCATACGGCGACACTTTCTGATGTCCATTTCTGTGGTGTTCACACAGCCTGGCTGAAAAGACATGGTAATCATATTACTCCTCTGTTTAGAATCTTCATCCTACCTTACCTTTACAAAATATACAATTAGATCTTGTCCAAAACTCTTTCTTGAGATTTGTGTCCCATAAAATACTCTTGCTAAACAAGAGACTGCATATACCCAAGGATGCCATGCCAGCATTCAATCCACTTACTCCTAACTTTGGCACCAAAAGGAAATTGCTAACAGGGGGGAGCTTTTTCTAGGAAGTCTGAGCCAAACTGAGTAAGCTGCTTTTCTTTCATAAGCCCAGTAAATAATTTTCCAAAGCTCATATTTGTCACATATTTCCAAATCAATAGTTCCATAGGTGCACAAGCCCAGAATGTCTCAAATAATCTTGCAGACACTTGTTGTATTTTGAACTGTGAGGAAAATCCATGTGGTGACTGTAAAGGCAATGTCTTTGTGCATAAAACATTTACTAGTAATGAAACTTTTCCTGTCAAAACCTGGAAAGTCTCATCATTCAAAAATAGTTTTACCACAGGCCTGTGCACATCCCAGAAAGCTCTTTCCTGGCTGTCCAAGATCTTTCTTTCAGTTTTATCCTTTTTCCTGTCGATTCTGAAAACAAAAGCATAAGTGAGTATCAGTCAATGTACAAGTCATGCTTTCTTCTTTGGTATAGTTCCTAGCTGTGGTTTTTAACCCCAAGACAGAAAGTTTCAGAAATCAACTGGTTTTGTACAGTGATGTCACACTCACACTTGCAAAGGCACATGCCATGAACAAATTATCACTGATGTTTACTCCAACATAGGTCAAAAGAGATTTTCCTATTAACATGGAAAATTTAACAGTTGCTTTTCATCCGGCAAGGAAAACTTTTCCTGGTACTCTGATTTGACAGGCTGGGGAAGTCTGTAGTTCTGTCTGTGTCAGGAGACCCACCAGGACCTGTTTGCTCCAGGTGAGACTCCTGGCTGGTGCTGGACCGAGGTCCTCATCAGGATACCCCATTGCACCCCATTGCCCCAGCAGCACCACTGGCACGAATACAGATTGCAAAGCACCTATCCCAGACATTCCCAGCAGCAACAGCATGGGCAGCACTTGTGGCCACTCCTCCTTAGAGCTTTCAACCCAAAGACTGGCTCTGCCTGTGTGTGCCTGTGCTGGCAGAGCAAGCGGTGACAGCAGAGGTGACCAGAGCTGAGCTTGCTGCATGGCCCCTACAAACGAGCACCCGCCCAAGAGAGACATGACTGGGCTGGTACAACAGGAACTCAGTAATTCCAGCCCTGAGGCAGCCAGTGAACCAACTCACTCCAAGGACACAGCCCAAAGGCCACTGGAGGTTGTTCAAAGCAACTCCTGGCAGCAGTGAGCAAGTGACATCTGGCAGCTCACCCAGCTTTACACATGAGCACAAAGTCAGCACCAGCCTGCAAGATCTACTTGCACAGGGACTGCAGGAGGCGCATGGAAGGAGGAACAGCCTACACACCTCCGCTTCCAGAGCAGGATTGAATAAAGCTCAGTGTCCCTGTGCTGGGTTCCCACATTGCTGCCACCAGGAAACTCAAAGCAGAGAGGAAAAAAAGCCAATCCAACTGTGATTTCTGATCACCAGGTTCTCTCCCACCTGTTTTTGTTTTTGAGGGGGCGGGACCCTTGGCTAAGTCTGTGCTAGAAATGTACCAAGAAGATAGGAAGCAGGGGACTGAAACTGAAGTTTCTGAACATCCCTCCCCACATAAAGACCAAATTCTCCACAGTTTGGCATCACTCGCTGAATCTCCCCCTTGCAAGGCTGAGATGAGAAACAAGCTCTGGCACAAGCTCTGGCACAAGCTCTGTCCCCACACAAAGACAGAGCAGCTGCTGTACTGCACTGAGGACACCCAGCCCAAAACTACTTTTCTGAGTGAGTCCTTCACACCTGGCCAAAGGGGAAGGTAAAGCCTGTTCCAATCTTACACCACACAGCACACAGAAATTGTAAGGAGTCTTTGGAGGCTTCATGAATTCTCTTCACTGACACTTTGTGCTCAACTCAGATTGTCAGCTCCGATCTCCAAACTTACTGATAACTCAGTATTTCACATTTTAAACTAGGAAGACCCAAAGCAGTGAGATGCTCTATGGCTGCAGTTTTTGAGCAATGTGGGTATAGCAATGGAAATTCTGTGTGCAATCAAAAATGTGGAAACCAAAGCAAAACTTGGTAGGCAGGAGGAATGTTTTCAGGTATTTTTGATACCACTCCCCCCTCTCCCCCCGCTTTTTAGTTAGCTTAAACTTTCAGTTACTGTGAATTACAACATGAATTCCATCCCTTTCTGGAAACCTGAAGGCTGAACCACCACGTGAACTGTGAACCAAGAAGCTAAACTAGCCAGCAAAAAAACTTGATAGTGGCCAGTTCATGCATATGTTTCAAAGAAAACAGAATGGAGAAAAGATGAATAACCAACAGTGATCACAATGAGTCTGATATTTACATTTCCTTCTTAGGTAATAATTATATGTTTTAGACAGAATGCAGACTTTTGTTTTGACTTACATTTTTTTTTCATCTTGGCAATAGCCTTTAAGTAACTGAAAGTACAATTGCTATCCTAAGTTCTAATTTTCTCTTCCAAATGGAACACTGCTATTCTGGTTGGAAAAAAATCCCTTAATTACCTTGTAATTTAAAAGATAATTACCATATATTTAAATGGTACATAATTTCAATGTTATTAAGCAAAGAATTCATCAAAATTCCAAAGAGTTAATCAAAGATAGAGACATATACCTCAAGCCACACGTTCAAGAAATGATATTCCTTAACTTTTTAGCATCTAATGCTGAAAGTGCAAATTCCTTCCAGTGGAACAGTTTCAGTACTGGTGTTCTCATGTGCCATCTTCACCAAGCCTTCCATTTTATAGGTGACAACAACATGCACAAAATGGACACTCAGAGTTTTAGGTATTAGCTTGTACACAATAGTACACAGACCCTGGACCATACCCATTTACCAGCAGCAATGAAAACATGCTCAAAACATTAGGAGGCTTCATACTGCTTTCATAAGGGAAGATGAGAAGAAATACCTGTTGTAAATACCACCCTTATAATCACACTGAAATGACAATATTTTTAGACTCAAAAATACTTTGCAAGCATACAGTAACACAGACAGATGACAAAATTCTATTCTTTCCATTCATACAAAACAAAAATACTGCACAAATGTAGAAGCACAATGGGCTTGCAAATTACCCAGGGTCCCATGGTGAATACAGTCTTAGGAGCTCCTGACCAACATTTCCATGTACAGATAATTAAACCCGTCTTTCAGTTTCTGGCACAGACCTTCAGAACTGGCTCTCTCCTGTTTCTAGTCTGCCAGTGATTAAAATTCACCAACACCTTCTGAGCTTAGTCACAGTAAAGATTTTGACAAAGAAGTTTTATCTGTACAGAATCCCCTTCCCTTCACAGCTCTAAATACTGGTGCAATTCAGTGCTCCAGGATTACTCACTTCACTTGGGCCTCTGCTTGCATGAAGATGAATTCCCACTTTCTTGCAAACGCTCTCTGAAGTCTTGCTAAGTTTTCCTGTCAAAAGATGAAAACAGTAAGAACAACTAATTTCTGTAATTAAAACAATTGCTTGAGAACACATTTAGCATGGTGGGTATTTATTTTATTCCTTTTTTTTTGTTTTTTTTAGCTGAGAAACTAAAGACATGGAAGTCAGCATTGGTTTCAGGTGAACTATACTGCAGGCAAAGCAAGGCTGTAACACATCTTTTTGGGCTGCAACCCAAAGGGCCCTGTCAGGGATAAGTAATGGAGTGTGATGAAGACAGCTTGAGCTCTACTATGAAAAAAATTATGGACTTGTTCCCAACAGATAACACTGAGAAGCTTTGTGAAGCTGATGACTTTCATTTCTGATAGCAGATGGCTGCCAGCTGCACGTTTCCCTCTCATCCTCACTTTCCCTTCTTCTCTGCACTGTTCTCTTCTCTTCAGTCTTTTGTGAAGGTGCAAAGCCTGAGCATCCCCTGCTTTGCTCAGTCCTGGTCACTGCTGGGAGCATTATGCAGCTGCACAGTACTGAAGGCTGGGGATTGCCAGGATGATTCACAAAAGGAAATAGCTTGTTTGTCTGAACAATGAACACAGTTACTGCAAAGAAGGGCTCCAGATGCAGTTTTGCTCTACATCTGAAGTAAGAGCTCTGGTCCAGACCATTACAGAGAGTGTAGTGATCCGAACATTTGGATGGGGATGTGGCTTCATCACAGCTCAAGGTTAAACTCAGAACGTGGCCAGAATTTCAGGGTTAAATGGCACCCCAAAGTTACATATCCACTCCCTCCCCAAGAAAGAAGGCCAGTGAGACAATTAACAGGATGCTCTTCTCCATTACAGCTGGTTTAACTCTTTCAAGTTTACACTGGAAACAAACACTTGTAGTTCTACTGTTGTTCTTTTTATACTTATCACCTTTATTTCAAGAAACTTATTTCATGCACATGCATTTCAATGCAAGAAGAAATCTTCCTATTTTTTACTTTAAACTCTTGTGTAACACAAGGCATAAAGCTTGGCCCTGTTACCACCAAGTCCATGTAACAGTTTCAGTCTGTACGCATGGGGGAAAACAGTTAAACAAATGATTTACAGCTGTACTGAACTGTGATGATTTCCTTAACTGTGGCTACAAGGAAGAACAACTTGTAATTATCTGTAACAGAAATTTTTGGGGGTTTTTTTTTCATTATTTTTATTTTGTTTTAAATTATGTTCACATGTGCCCTCTGGAGTAAATATGCTGAAGCCAAAGAAACATCACCAATTGAAGCTATATTTGAATTGTGCTTATGTTTGACCAATTATAGAAAAATCTAAATTCAACTATACAAGCTTAATCATATCATCAAGACCCTTGCTCTACTCAGTATAAATGGGGGCTAGGGGATTGTCTGTGAATGCTGCAAGCAGAACCTAAAAATGAGCTGTCCCCTGAGATGCTTTATAGAGAGTCTCTTTTAAAGCTCCAGGTCAATGCTGATACCTATGGAGAAGCATTCTCATGCTGCATCTCCAAAATTGTGAGAAGGGCTCCTTCTCACTCCTGCAAGCCTGTTTCTCTCACTTGTGCTGAGCTTACATCCCTTGCTGGATCCACTTCAGCTCCCATAATGCTTAGGAGGAGTTGGTGCCATTCTTATCTGAATGTCTCTAATTAAGAGAACAAAGTTTGAATGCAGAAGTAACCTCTAATTGTGCAATGCAATATTCACAAGAAAAATGAGAGACTGCCAAGATCTAATTATTTACCATCACTGGAACATTGCTACTCTCAGTAGGCAACAATGCGCAAAAGCACTTAGCCATAGCCTCACTGCATGTGTGTGGGAGTATGTGCGCCGCTGAACAGCCTTTTGTTGCTTTATGATAGATCTTTGGAGTACTTACAGTTAATTGGTTGGATGTGAGCAATTTTAATGGTTTTAATAATGAAACCAACAATATGCAGAAGAGAAAACTCAGCAAAAGGACATGTAAGTGCATGCAGATTATTATATTCCTTCCTTTGTGCCTGTTTGAGATTAGAACTCTTAGGAAGTCTGAAAGCATTTTCAGGGTGGACTAGATAAGAGGTAATTTTCACATGCTCTGCACTGAAAGGACCAAATGGCATGAACATCTCACTCCACATGCACAAATGTTCCAAAATGTAGAAGGTAAAGAAGAAGGAAAAACTCCAATCTTGGGAAAAAAAACAAAACAACACTCTAAAATATATGCAAATATATGCAATATAAATGTTTTCATTGTAATAAACATGACCACAGAAGTCTACTAGAACCAACTTTGTAAACAAACCCTCCAATGAAAAACTCCATGTATAAAATTCTGCTATACACTGTTGAACAAGTAAACAGAAGAAAGTCAATATGACAGAAAGAAAAGTTTAACTGCTCAGAGTGCTACACTGTTGGTATTCAAAGAAATACACAGCCCTGCCCTCCTGCCTCCATCTTCTCACTCCTCTCCACCCTGCAGTGACACCAAGGTTTGGGCTATTTTTATTGATAGTAATTCCATATCAGAAAATACGCTCTGAATAAAGTTCAGTGATATTTTTCATATGGCATAATGAAAACGTTCCAAGTCTAATATCTGAGAACTTTTGTAACTAGATGTCTCAGCAACAACTTAATTGCCCAGTGGCACACCTGAAAATCCATCATTTCCCTGTGCTGAAATCTGCTATATAAACCAGGATTTCCTAACCAAGCTAAATATCTATTTATTTTAACTTGCCCCAATCTTGAAGGGCTCGTTGTACAGCAGATGCTTTAACGTGGGACGCTGCAAAGCCAGGGACATTCATCAATCACGTTCTGATGTTGTCTGACATATCAACCTTCACACAGTTCTGACAACTAAGAAAAAGATACGGTAAAGGCTGACCCCAAAGCACAAAATGGCAGCATTCAGTTGGCAAGCAAAGCTATCCCTGCACCCCCCAGCTTTAAACTCTAGCAGCAGTGTACCTACGGCTTCATAATCCGCCAGCTCCAGCCTAGCTTTGTTCTGCATGGTCCGTTTGCAAAGATAGATGGCTAAAGGGAGAAACAGAACGGAAAACAATTACAGACAGATTATTAGTACTAGATCTTAGAAAGAAAAAAAAAAAAAAAAGAAGAAAAAAGTAGTCCATAGATAGTTCCTTTTCATCAGAACGCAACATGAGTCAAGGAATGAGAGGGCTGAGCACCCAGCTAACATTGCTTACAACTGATCTCAGAGGCCCTAAACATCTGGGACATCTCATTTAAAGTGCTGAGAGCAGATGCCAGGACCTAACAAGATGTCCAAGAAAGGCACAATTGCTTCTGGGGTCTGTTAAAAGATATGGCATTAGCAACCTGTTCCCCTAAGAAGTTTGGGAATATGCATGCAGAAGTGACCATCCCTGTATTTGTTTTCTGCTAAGAAAAAGTAAAAATAAATCAGGATATTGATCTGAAAACAGAAATATGGGCCAGATCTTAAAGGTATGATCTGAGCATTTTTTAATATGCTCCATCCACTTATTCTTACATATTGCAAATGGTTAAGAGAAGCCTTGTCACATGTTGCTGTAGGCACAGGCTGCTGAAACTAATGTGGTTTGGGATTCTGAGGGTCAAGATGAGCCCAGTGCACATCACCAAACCAGTCCCAGGCTGCCTTCTGGGAAAGCCCCCGCCTGGATCTGCTAAGCTCACCCCATTTCCATTACAGGCTGAAACACAAGGTCCACAGCACATTCAGGATATACAGTCAGGTCTGAACATAATAGAGGCCCAGTGCTACTCATGCAATTCTATTCTACGCTGTTTCTGTAATTTTAACATTCAAATACTGAGCCTGTTTAACACGTTGTAACCAGAGCTGACCAGTTCATTTATATTTACACATCTCAAGGGCAGTTTCCTCTGTAAGGCACTTATGACACCAAATGAAGTGAGAGTCAGTTGTCTCACAGTGTTTTTTCATGCAAGGCAGTGACCTGCCATTAGCAAGTTAGTTCCTCTCCTGTAAGTGGACACATGCAAATAAAAAAAAGTATGAAGTGCTGCTGGGATTTCAGTTTTATTTGGGTCTACTGCTAGTTTGGGATTGATTCCTGGGAAGACTCCATCTGTACAAGCCTCTGCTATGCAAAGTCTGATTATAAGCATATGTTAGAGGTTTCTGGGACAGATGAAAATCTGTCACTACACGGCTCAGAGCTAATGCAGTTGAAACTTGTCCAGCTACAGGTCTTTATTTTGGGGTGTACTGCCCCACTCAATGCCATTGCAGCACAATACCAGAATACTCTGACTGCAAACACAGAATTATTTATCTGATACTGCAGGAAAAAACCAGAACCTCCCTTTTCACATTATTTTTCTGGTATTTACAGAATACAGATTAGGCACAGTTCACACAGTGATTTAGGGTGACTGTAAAATCTGGAAATTTTTTTGCATATACGAAACAGCATCGTGTCTTCTCCTAAGCAGTTCCCTCGCTGGGATGAACACGTAAATCTGTGCTAGCTCCTCTGCAGATGAGGACTGCAAATGAACTATCACACGACACACACGACTGCAGGCTACTTCTTTACCCCAGCAAATAATTTCCAGAATCCATAGTGATGAGTAATTATTGCATGAGAAGGAAAAAAACCCAAACTGATTATCCAGGGAGGAGCTGTAAACCAATCTTAGGTTATGAGATAAAAGGACTTCCAGAAGCTCCCATTTTATGACTGCACACATGGATACGCTTCCTCTTCCAAAGCCACACCAGGATGCAACAATTAATTTTACCATTTAACTGTGAAAGAAGTGCAGTTCTGGAAGAGACAGCAATATTGCATACAGACAGCTAAAGATAACAACACTGACATATTTTCTTTATGTATTATCCCTGTCTGCAGGCACTCACTTGTTTAAAACACCATGTTGCCCTTTATTAGCTCATAAACCATGCTCAGTCTTCTCTTTTACCCTATCATCTGGTAATGTTAAAAAAAAAAAAAAGGGAAAATAAGTCTGATGTCATACATCAGAGAACTTTTAACTATGGGTTGCTGTTAGTTACATACTGGTTTATTGATCAGTCAGATGAGTGCCCAGATGAAGTAAATTTTATTGATCAACATAACAGATTCAGCAACAGACCAGAGGATGATCTCCCACAAACGCAATATTGGTATTGTTTAAGATTCCCAAGAACCAGTATTCTGCTTGCCACAAATCCTGCTGAAATGAACTGGGCTGTGGGAGAATGAAGGTAACAGAAGGCAAAACCCTGGTCCCACTGAGCTCAATGGCTACAGCTCCAGGGGCTTGAGATGCCCCAGGATTTCAATTCATGCATTTGAGATGGGCACACATCTGCCTCTGATGCTGCTATCTGACAAGAAACTCTGCACATGAAGGATGTAGGTGTCCAACAGTAATTATTTTAAGGACAGTTTTTTGCATCACAAACTAACTTTCTATAATAAAACAATTACACTCTCACCATAATCCGTGTTTTCTGGTTCCCAGCAGTTCGAGGGCCAAAAGTATGGTGCCTAAGAAAAAACATACACAGTTTTGTAATTTAAGAGATGAAAACCAATTCAGATGCAGAAAAACATTATAAGTACAAAAAGAAGAATCATAAAATCTACCACCCAGTCTCTGCCTCAGGGGAAACACTGCTACAGATCTCAGTAAAAGTGAGGATGCTTTTCCAGAAAGGTATGACCTTTAATATTCCTCACTGCAGGTAAATAGAGATGCTGTAATGCAAGAACTTCTTGAGGAGCATGTCCAGTGTCCTGATGAAATTTCAGGCACTGTTGACAGCTTGTCTGAATGTAGACCTCTTATCCTTTATCCCCAGAACACCCTCTTTCCCAGGAATTCACAGGCAACCTGAATGTTTTTATTTTTTTTAAGAACATGAGAAGCCTCGTGGTCTTATCTATATGCTACATACCCCTTGCTTTTCTGGAGCAGCTACCAGTGTGGTTGGCAGACTACAAAACAATTTCCTTTTTAGTTGTAACAGATGGCAGAAGTCAAAATTCAGCTGCTTAGAGTCATTCCGAAAGAAGAAGTCCTGCTAAACTTAGTGCTTTTGTTTTCTATCCAGGTCTGCATATTGCAGTTGCTACAATTAATTACAAGCTATTACTATATGTGACTGTATTTCAGTTTTAACATGATTGAAAAATAACGTGCCGGTGATCACACAAATTACAGAACACTGATGCTTTTCTGATTACACATTGCTTTACTGATGTAATGCTACAGATGGGCACAGGACATTTATATACAGACACTTCCTTGCACGAAAATACAGTGAGAAAACATGGGGGATTCAAACAATACAGGGTTCAATGCTCCTCACTGATATATATCTTATGAATTTCAGAAGATAAAGAGCTACTGTTAAAGGAGGGACTGATATTGAGGTAAAAAGCAGCAAGAAGAGAGTAATGGAAAGTAAGCATGAGTCTATCAGGTTATTTTTGCAGAAAACAGCTAAGGAGGTGTGTTGCAGGAAAAGACAACAGGCAAAGAATATGCAAAAATGGTAAGAAAAGATAAGGGAAAGAAAAGTCAAGCAGTCAGTTTGATGATGTGGTTTACACAGGCTTAAAATAAGAAAAAGAAATTAAATTATATTGAAATGTAGCTCCTGCAAATTGCACAGGACAAGTTCTTAGAGAGCCATTCTTTCAAACTAGAGAAAAATACAGCTAAACGGGCAACCAGTATTACCCCTGCTTCTGTCGTGTCTTTCAGAAAAGAAAGGGAATTGTAATGAAAAATCTGAGTCTGAATGATGCCTTGCAACCAGAAGGTGGGGTGAGATAAGAGGAGGTCTGTGATCTCCTGGGCTTCTTTTCACCATGACATTGGTCACATGTGATAACACAACACCACATTAGCAGTGAGCATGAGCAGCTGCAACATCAGATGCAAAGAGCAGAACTGGCTTTTCAAATAAAAGGTAAAAAAAGAGGGAAAAATGCAAAGGAGGAACAGGAGGGTGAACAGAAGAGAGGTGACAGGAAAGATAAGGGAGTTGGCTGGGATCACTTAACAGAAAAACACGAATTCAGCCAGCAGGATTAGGCAGCAGGACTCCAAGTTTGGACTTACTGCTTCTTCTAAAGTTATACAATCAGTTCAGAAGGAGTTGTTGCAGCACAAGCAGTCAGTTATCTAGCAAGTTGACAGTGGCAGATTTTGGACAGGGCATGGAATTCAAGCACAGGGTGCTTTAAAAATTCAGCACATCTGGAGGCACGGGAACACTGAGGGATGGAGATGTCCCAGTTTAGGTGACTGCCAAGGTTACACAACCTTTGTAGAAGAGCCAAAGCCTTAAGCTTGCCCTCTCCCACACCAATCTGTAAGCAAGAGATTATAAAAATCTGAATTTTCTGCTGTGCCAAAGCTTGAATATCCAAGCTCCTAAGTTTGCCCTGGTCCATTTTGCACAGGAGACTGGCTACTTAATTCTGCATCAGAGTTAGGACCTGAAAGTCATTTTCTTTTTCCTGGTTTAGTTCAAATCTGAGTAAAACAGCCTTGAATTCAGATATCAAAAATAGTCACAAGACATAGCCATTCATTTATGGAAAAACCTGTAAGTCAGGAGGTAGATGAGAGTGATTTGGGATTCTAAAGCAAATCTTTTTGAAGGGACTTCATAATTTCCGAGGGCCTCTACAAAGACAGCCTCAATCCCTGGCTTCACAGACCTAATGGCTGCTTAGGCATAAAGAGTGGGTGATTTCAGCAGTATTACTGCAGGGACAGAAGTGGGGGCCACAAAGGAGTCAGGGTGCTCACCAACCTGAAAACGATAGAACGTCCCGTCATCTTTCAGGGTAAGGACATGGTCTGAGATCGGAAAGACATAACCCTGTGCAGCAATAAGACTTCCTAAGTGTATTGCTTCCCCTGTGAAAGAGAAAAAACAGTAAGGATTTGTCAACAAGACATGCACTGCACATTTCTCTGCTTTCAATAGCAGCTCTGGTGATGACTCATGTGAAATCTGGCGCCCACATGCCTCTCTGTACCCACACCACATTCCTACAACTTCCAACCAAACCTTGTGAAGCAGGAGCTCAGAAATCAGCCTTACAACACAAATGAAGCACTGATAAAATGTTTAACCCGATAGTTGTTTTTTTTTTTTTACAAAATGTCACACACCAGTTCAGCTCTAGAGCATGAAATTCATTTCAAAGCACATTATCCACCACAGGTGACAGCCGACAAGCCTGTTCCATCAATGAACCTTTCTTGCCTCTACCAAATCCAACAAGCACCTGCAACACCAGTTCATTAGTAGGATATTTATTCATAAAGACACATCCTGACACTGTGGCATTGCCATTTGTTAGAGAAAATGTTGCAAAGGGGAGTTACAACAGTAACTGCGCTGCCCAGGCAACCTTCCCCAGTGCAGAGGCACATCTGCGCAGATTTTCAAGCAATGCCAGCTGTCAAAAGCGGCATCAGCTTTCTCAGAGTCGAAAAATCGTCTGCTCATGCATGTCCAGATAGATAATAAAGCTGTTGTCTGCAGCTGAAATTCAGATTTGGGACCTGACAGGACTCATGAGAAGGGATTTGTGTATAGGGAGGCCCTGCTGGGTGATGCAACACTACCTCTATCTCTGCTTTTACATGGTGACAGTAAGGCAGCTTAAAAACTGGTAGGTGAGATTCTGGATTTTTTCCCTTTCCTGAAAAGGAAAAGAAACTTCTGGACCTGCAGATCTTTTCTTCCCCTTTTCTCAACAGGTCTTCACTTGTCTAAGTGATTTTGGTTTCTCTGAAGAGTGAACTATTTGGACTGTGCCCATGCACTGATCACTCTTTATGGCTGATTATCCATTTATCTATCTGCTGATTTATCTATTTGCTCTTTTTGATAAATTAAAAACCATTACCAGATTCTATGACCCTGGCCAAGAATGACACAGACATTATGTCCTATCAGTTGTGGCTATATTTCTTTACAGCATGAAAACCTGACACTGCATTTGCCTGCTTAACCATATACATTCACCAACTTTTTTCTAGGAACAAAACTAAAATCAATCAGTCTTCTACAGGTAGCAACAGTTTCACAGTCAGGCTAAAATTCCTGCAGTGGTATTTCAGTGTATTGCAGTATAAGGCATTAGACTTAATTAAGATGTTGACTCTTAACTCTTTTTCTCCTCTTTCCCTCCAATGCTTAAATCGACCACGTTCTTTTACTGGCATTTTAGACTGCAGCAATATAGTATTTACTGTCTAATAGCACACACAATTCAGACGGAGCACCTGTTTCTCCCCAGCTCTGGTCACCTTACCTGCATCCTCAATGCTGAGGTTCTTCATAAGCCACTGCACAATATCAGAACCTTAACAAACAAACAAAAATTTAGGAAAGCATTAGACACTGAGACCACAGGGTTTGAGCTCCCTAGAGAGAGATAACATTGAGATAGATACAATAGAACTGACATGAACTTTACTCCATTTTGCTTTTTATTTCCACAGAGGTTTCAGAATGTTTTTCCTTCTTGTGCCATACAGCAATTACATGGTTACTGACAGGTACTAAGTCCCATGGAGCTTTTTGTGTAATAGGAGACTTGATATACTTTAAATCAGATATTACTCTAATGGTTCCATGTGACTGTTCTCTCCCATTTTCTTCTCTCTCACCTCAGCATACAGAGTTAAGTTTCTCCAAGCACTAGTTAGCAAGAAGATGAAGGAGCATTTATTGGCACCTCACACCTGTAATGTGCAGATGTATAGAACCGAAACATCAGTCAAAAACAGTCAGAGGAAGGCCTTGCTTATGTCAAAGACAAGCAATATCTTGGAGAAGGAAGTGGTATTCAGAGTGCCTGTAACCACAGCCCCTGTGAGCGGTCACCTGGTGGTGATCGCACAAACTGAATGGTGGCTAGGAGGAGTGAGCCTTTAAGGTCCATCAGGAAGCTCATTAGGTTTTCAGGGCCCATCAAGTAAAATGAAAGTTGTTGCTACCTTATAAAGAACATCAAATTCTCTAGGATTGATCCTTTGTATGTATACAACCTCTATTGCTTGCATGGAGATCACAGAAGTGGAAAACTTGTCACTGTTCAGCAGAAACTAAGGCCTGTTACCAAAATACATTGTGGCAGGGCAGCAAAATTTAGTTAAATCACATACTCAAGAAGTTCTGCTTAAAATTAAACATAACGGTGTGTACAAGTCAGCTAACTGGAGTTGTCCAAAGTCAAAGGCAATCAGCAAAGATACTTGGAACTTAGCAGGTCCATACTAAGTTACAAGAGCGTTCAGCACAACCTAGCAATGCCATGTCTGGACACAGACATAACACCAAGCCCTTCTCAGCATACAGTCAATTTCTGGAGAAGTATTTGCATTCACATACAGTAGGCTAATAGCCCCATTAACACTTCATAGAATCACAGCTTGGGCTGGAAGGCACCCTAAATATATCCAGTTTCAACTCCCCTGCCATGGGCAGGGATGCCACCCACTAGACCAGGCTGCTCAAAGCCCTATCCAACCTGGTTCAGGCTTACTCAACAAATCTCAGAGGATCCTATTTGTGTGGAGCTCTTCTGAGCTCAGACATGGATGAGACCTCAAGGAGCAGCATAACCACGATGGTTGTTCCAGAAAACATTTTGTTTGCCACGGGCCCAGACCATCCCCATACCCTCAGCAAAGCTTAAATATAATAAAGGAGTCACGATGTGCCATAGAGAGAGACAATAGGCACTGCCAGTGCCTCAGGTCCCTGCAATCACCTGCAGGTCTGACTCTCCCATACACGTGAAATTCCCATTAGAAACGTGAGCTCTACCCCACACAGAAGGGGACAGCAGCTCCCACTCCCCTAACAATGAAAGCAGACCCACAACACTACAAGGAGCACCAGTAAACCCACTTCAGTCAGGCTTCAGCAGCAGGCACCAATATGGACCTGACCTCCCTCATCCCCCACCCAAGGCAGGTGAAACAACCTACCTGTCCCCTGGAGGCAATCAGCAGAGCTCCTGAAGATCAGGGAAGCATCTGATTTCACTTAAATACTGGGCAAACAGATGGGACCAACAAGCAGCAGCTGGGCATTCTCTCAACCTGCCTTGATGGTATCAGTGAACCAGATAGTGAAGGACCAATCTCACAATCTTGTGTTCTCAGCAGTACGGTCATTCTCCACACCTCCCAACTTCACCTAGGAGCAATTTCAGTTGCCACTATCCTATTTGGAAAGTTATTCCAGAATTTTTTTTTTTTTTGATAGATTGAACTCTTCTCGTTACTTCGCAACCTAAGTTTGTTAAAGTGCAGTTTATATGCATTTTATAATCGTATTATCATTGAAGGAAAATAATGATTCTTCTTCCTTGACAGTTTCTCCTGCATGTTTCTTTAGAGGGCTGACACTTTATCTCCCCGCCTCCATCTCACTAAACCAACCCAACTCTGCTTATGTCCTCTTAAGGCGGTCTCTCCCTATACTTTACCATTCAGCAACTTCTCAAATTTAAACCAACTTCTTTGCACTGAGCTTACCAAAACTGCAGGCAGTACCTTGCAGAACAGCAAACCAATCCCTCTGGCAAAGGTGCCAGCACTTTGTTTTCTCTACTGAAACCACCTCGCCAGACGCATCCTGAGGTCATGTCATTTTTTTGTGAAAATAAATTTATTCAGAAAAATATGTATGAGGGGTCCAAAACTATCTGCTAAATGAGAAGGCATCTAGAGAACACTGCTAGCTGAATAACATATGGGGAATATGTTCAGAGCCATGTTGTTTTGACAAGTTTGTTAATAAAATATTCTATTTTATAAACATGGATGTTCCTTTTTACCTTTTACAAATCAAAAATATTTTGAAGACAGAGCACAACATTTATGGTTAGAAAGCTAATTCAAGAAGATTCAAACTAAAGTGCTTCTGTATTGCTAGAAACAAAACCTCACAAAATGCTGTCTTGGTTCAAGTGAAACCAGAATATTTCTAGGTTTTTCAGTTCATCTCCCAAATAACAAAGATCCACCTTTTCTCTGGATTTTGGTCTCTAGTTACAGGCTTGCAGAGATCTTTTAGGCATTGTATTGCCAAGTGACATGAGAGCTGATACCTGACAATCATCTACAGAATTGCCTTGCTTTGCTCACAGGAGGTGAAGTACTTTCTGCACAACTCCCTTCCAGATGTACAGGAATACTTAGTGCAGGATGAAGTCCCACTCCATTTTTACAGAGAATGATCATGTCCCCAGCTTTAGGACACTTCTGACGAATCGATTCAATTTCCCTCAAACGACAATGAAAAATTCAAGTAATGCTGAAAGCTGGCTCCCCAGTCTTTCTCACCCCACATAAGAAAGGTTTAAATGGGCAGGAAAGGTTTAAAGGGGAAAGTAAACTGAAGGCACTGACTCAACCAGAATTCCTACGATCAGCCACTCCAGAGTATAAGCAGCACTTGAGATCAGGAATTTTAATTTGTCTCTGTTAAAAACATGAAGTCATTCCTGAATGTTGCCAAAAGCCTGGAAGATGTTGTAGCTGTTCTCCAGTTGTCCTGAGGCAGACTGATTATCTTTCTGCTGAGTTTGCTGAACCATTATTTATCACCTGCCAAGACTGATTACTCACCCTTGGGACAATGACAAGTCTTTCCTTCCTCTGTTAATTACTGTCATCGTTAATAGCCATGTCACTAATTAATATTCAATCATAATGAAAACTCTTTACTGTCATCTCCCATAACACCTTCAATTTTTTAGGGTTACCCTTACACATTGGCTTTGCATTTGCTTGTAGCTATCACTGCAACCTACTTTTGCCCACCTCGAAATACTACTTATGCCCTTCTTCAAATGAGAAAATTTAGATTTACCCTTCTAAGACACAGTGAAGATTTGAGTGATTCCTTTACAACACTGTCCTCTGCCAGACCAAGACACAGATACCTCTATCTGTAAGTTTTCCAGAAAACATCATCTTCACCTCTCCTTTAGATTAAGCCTGGTGGATGGTCCTCACATAACTTACCTTCCCAAAAAGGTGTTTTCTGAGTGTTTCTCACATTTCATAAGCTCTTTCAGAGCACACCTAGGGAAAATCATTGGCTCTGACATGTTTCCACTATACAGTAACAGGGCATTTGAAATCTTCTGAAAACAAATAGCTTGGGCATGTTTTCATAATAGGAAGTGTTACTAAATCCAGCTAGAGAAACAGCTTCCATCTTCTCTGTGCTCCTCTCTATACATCTACATTTCCTCTGAGTCAGAATTCACAGTTCAAGGATAGCCAACATCCTTTGAACACCCATTTCCTCCTCATCTATAATGAAACATATCTTTTTGCCTTAGGCTCTTCTTTGAAGCTGAAGTTACTTAACACCGACAGAATAGCTGTATTTCTATGTGAAAACATAGTCACAATGACCATTTATCCTGCTACGTGTTTAAAGACAGACCAGCAGTTTTATATCTATTGCTATTTTCTACATTTTCTCTTAAGCCTCAGTGACCTCAGAATAGTAGCTGGTGCTCTCTGCTGGCCATTGCCTGTCAACATGACAAATGACTGGTCAGACACTCAAAGATAAATTAAAAAAATTCACAAGGTGTGAGGCCATTGGCAAGATGCAGTTGGTCAGGTGAGTCACCACCCCTGTATTTGATACCTTATCTACTCAACCTATGTTGTTCTACCTCTTCTAGAAAATGTAGAGCCATCTATAATCAGATTTGCCCATCCTTCACATGCTGAAATGACAGACAGGGCAACTCAACCTCCTCCAGCTATTTCTGAAGATCTGCTGCCTGGAGTGGAGTCTGTACCTCCGTTTCTGAGCAAAGCAGCCAGCACCACTGGGGTCTGCTTGTCCTCCAATGGACTAAACATGTCCCTGACAAGGCCTACACTTGCACCCACACGTGTATATGTATACAAAGAAAAAATACAAGAGTATTCCTGAAACCTCAGCAAATGTGTGCATCTTTATTTTTCTTTTCAGGCCTGATAAGACAGCTGCTTTTTTTGCTGTGTTTGGAGACCACAGAGCTGACAAGCACTGACAAGTGGAGCTCTACGAGTAGAGTGGGATTTGGCATGAGACATCTTGTGTGGCCAGGTGTGGCACCAGTGACCAAGGACTAAAGTGTGTCCTGTCTCATGGCACTTGTTAAGCTGAGCCCTGATCATTGGATGCCATCAGCTGGTGGGGTGGGATACCTTGGATCTCATATCATTCACAGCCTCACACTGCTGTGTGAGATAGTATCACTGAAGCAAGTGAGGTCTTAAAAACATCTGAAAAAACCATCTAACCGTAACATGAAAGAACGTGTTATACATACCTGTCTACAGAAGGATACATAAGATTGATCGGTTATTTCCTGTCTTTTTTTCAGTGTTACTGTAACTCTAATATTCTGTGAACATATTTTGATGGTTTAAAAAAATATTAAGTACTTTTGCATGGCAGGGGGAGTTCCTTTGGTCTGGTTGGGGTAGAGTTTTTTGTTTTGTCGGTTTTTTCCCATGAAAAATGTGAACTGTTCAGCTCCTTCCTAGACCTTATCTACACACTCCATGGCAAACAAGCCATGTGCCAGGCCTCTGTTGTCAATCACCTCCAAACTCACTGTCTAGACAGTCATTTGATGAAAGGGTAAAAATATGTCCCCTTTCCTGTCACTTCATTCTTGAAAACAGATGAACCCATTTTAGCACCAAATTTTCCAAACAATTTGCTCCTGAACTCAAAAAAATCTTTAAATATTTCTATCAGAAAAGCAAGAGAAAAAAAAATCACAAGCAGTTGAAATGACGTAGGAATACATGCACAGGTGTACAAGCAGACACTCAAGCTGCTTTTTACACTGCCGATCATGGCAACCACACTATTAAATGAAAGTAACGTCTTGGGTCCTCCCCCAAACAGTTCTGAGTCCTTGGTAAATCTAGGACAAAAAGGTTAATCATCCCCACTTTTACCACTGGGCTTGCAAAAATAAACAAATTAACACCCCCCATGATAAAGGGCAAAATGATTTCATATAAAATTTCTCAAGGCCTCTAGCACTCTGTGCTACAATTTTTCTTACACAGAGCCCCCCACTGACTCCCACAGTGATTTCAGCTAAGTTGGAAGTACAGACTACTGCTCACAGTAGGGATTTAACACAAAGTAACAATTTTTATGGTAGGGTTAAAAAAAGAGGAATATCTAGGTCTCCCTCTAGTATTCTGTTACAAATATTGGGGAAGCACTTTATAAAATTTACCTACAATGAGCGCATAAATAAATACCAATGCCAACTAAAAAAATATCTCAGCAGTTGACTAAGAAAATGTAATTGCAGCTCTCCTTCATCAGCATGTGGTAATTGCACCACTCAGTGTCAGCAAGGAGCATCATCAAAGCTACAACAGCTCAGAGCTTGTAGCAACAGCAGTTTTCCTTTATGTTATACTCACTTTAAATCTTGTTTGTGAATTATTAACAACCATTAGCAGCAGGAATGTTACCCCTTTTTGATAAAAGCAGCCAAAGTTTCTAAGGAGTCTTTTTGTTCATTGTAAACTTGAGAGCTTGAATTTACAATTTACTTTTCTTGTAATAAAAAATTGAAAGCACAGTACTTTGTGTGAAGTAAGAATGAGGCCTAGTGGGAAGGTGGAATACAAAAGTCGAAAGATGGAGATTTAGAATTTCAAAATCCAAATTCCTGTGTACTTTCAACCCTGTTAATACCTCCTTCTTCTCACCTGCTATTCGGAGGAACTTCTGCTTTCTCATCATATTGGTCAGGCTACCAAAGTACACATACCTCCCACAATGCAGACCTGTAGAGGCAGATTTTCACTATGCAGGAATCAATAAATGACACGATGGTGCAGAGCTCTGTGTGGGCTAATTTACCCAGGTAACAAAGATAAATTAGATCTTAAGATCTCAGAGATAACCACAGCCAGACTTCTTTCCTTACACGGCTGCCCATCTAAAAACAGTGCAGGTAGCTTCACAAGGCCTGAAAGAAAGCAGCAGCAGACATGCCTGAAGACATGCTGCTGGCTTGCAACACCCTCCCATCACCAGCACCTAGAACAGGCAGCCACGCTGAGGAGCAGAGGGATGCCATTAACCGAGAGCCCTGGATTTAAAATGACTGCTCTTCAGTGGGGCTAGTATGGCTGAGTTAGCAAACCTCTTAATGGATGCACAGTTAATCCCAGTGAAAGATGTCTGCCAGGACAGCTTAAACCAGGTCCTCAACTGGAAAAAAAGCAATACCAGCAAAAGGTCTTTTTCCAGTTGACCTGCCCAGCTCATAAAGGGCTTGGTGTTACGCCAGCCTCAGTGTTACTCTCACTGCACTTCAACAGAGCTGAGTCCCATCGGCCCAGCCCTCACACCTGACACTCAGGGCCTTTGACCCACTCTGGCCTTGGCTCACACTGAGACGTGCCAAGCTGTGGCCTTACCACAGGGGCAGCCACACTGATTTACTTATGCTAAACATCCCTCACCTTGGGACTTGGAAAACCTGAGCTGCCATCATGTTTGTGCTATCTAAAGACAGGCCTGGCATCAAAAAACATGCTGGTAAACCCGAATGCACATACCCTCCAGATCCCAGGATATACCATAACCCCCATGCAATCCCCACTGCTGTTGTTTCACTTGGCTAGAATTCAGCCTAAATTAGAGATGTACTGTGTGACCTGTGCCCAAATCTTAACTCTCTCCTCAAATACAACTCAGATAAAACTGCTGTTACTACAAGTATAGGAGGAAATTGCAAAACAAAAAGAATTAGCAGTTACACGCTTTGTGTCATTCAAACCCATGCCTCCTGTAACACCCACAGAAGACGAGCACATTGCCTCGAGAGCCCTTATAGAGGTGTACAAGAGGCAGGAAAGTGGTACCTCGCACTCCCAGCCTCCCAGCAGCACTAGTAACAGCATTTTGTAGTAGCATCTGAAATTACCACCTTTTACAAATCACTAAAAACTGAGGACGTGTTGGGATGCACCTTTACACCTACAATTGATCATAAATTTCCAGCTGCTTTTCAGGGTGCTGTGCCTTTCCATTACTCAGACTACTGAAGTGGCTTCATATAGCTTAGCAATTTGGCTTTCTGCCATATAGTAGTGTTTAGGCGCTGTTCCTCACGTTGTCAAAATGATTTGGCAACAAAACAGCAAAGGAAGCAACTCTGAGCACTGCTGGAATCCAGGCTTTTGAAGATTCCTGTGTCAGTTCTCATTAGGGATGAAACATATTTACTTCTATTCAATTCATATGCACAGCCTTTAAATCAAAGGCAATGTTTCTGTCACTTCAATCATATATTAATATTTTTAACAGCTAATTTTCTTCTTCAGGAAACAGGAAAATTGATAAAATGTAGAAGGTGACTAGTGTATTTCAGCATGTGACTATCAGGTCACTTCACACCATGTCCTCATTCACAAACTGAGTTTCAAAGGCTGTTACATCAAGGCCCTCCTTTCCCTTGCCAGTGTCATAACAGTTTCCCTGCAAAGGTGTAAATGTCACCGAGTGGTGCAAGACAGTAAAGTGCTCTGAAAGCTGTAGCATTTTAATGATTTTGGCACAATATTTATTTACTAAGAGATCTGGCATTGTAGTACTCCCCTATGCCAGATTCTTACGAATTTCTGCAGTAATTCTATTTGCAAAAGTCAATTTTTAAACCTCCTACAGTGCCCTGGCCATAACAGATCTCTCCCAGGACCACACACTTCTGTGTTAACTGCAGCAACATGATCATCTCTGATCTCTATTACAGGTAAGGGTAGTTACCTTCATCAAATTCTGTAAGAAAGCAACTTTCTGCTGACACATTGCTACTTTTTTTCCCCCCTCATGTTCTTTAGGAAAGGTTGAGAACCACACACAGTGTTGGCACTGGTGCAGTAACAGTCACATTACCTGGAACATTAAATGACCCAATGTCTGTAACTCTCTTCCCTCCAGGAGTTCATTGTTCTTAAAATAAAATAATCAATATTGTACAGCTTTCCCACCCCTTTTTCTGCTAGGTCTTTCAATCATGTATAATGCCGGCTGCCCTGGAGTGCAGTTGGCCTCACTGGAGCTCTGTACTGGTGCAGCAGTCAACCAGGGACAATTCTCCAGCAGGATTACGGTTGCACATGTAATTTCTTTTAGTCAAGGGTAATGCCAAATTAATTACAACTCTATAGCAATTGCTGACAATTTACTTAGTGCTATGCAAAACAAAGAGACAGTATTGGCACTAACACTAGAGGCCGTATTTTAAACAGGGCTCCTTAAGCCATGTGTTAAAGGGACTTTTACTGGCAAGGAGCAGTTGATTTTGCTGGCAACAGCTTGTTCCTGCATTTCAAATTTGGGCAGAGATATGTAACAGTGGGAATTTTAAATGTGCAGAACAATTTAATGATGACACTGAAACAACCAACACGCAAAAATCTGTTAGCCATAATTAACAAGTTCAAAACAGGTAAATTATTTGTTCTTTCTTATATTTGATTGATTTCACAAGGCTGTGCATAATACAAGCAGTAAAAACAACAATCATCATCTCTCAAATACCTGTATTTTAAAATCACATTTCCTGTCTGGTAAATCCCTCAAGTTTATTTTACCAAGTAACCTCTGAAAGTAAGAAGCATTTTGAAAAGCTGAAAGCTGCACTGAACTGCTACCATTCAGTTTAAATAATTGAATCTAATGTCAAAACACCATGTATCTTAGAACTGCAAAATATCTGTCTATGAATTTTAGAAAGCATTTTTGTTTTCATTCTAAGATAGAGGGAATCTAGCAAAATATTTTCCTTCTTTTCTTTTTCCCTCCAAGAATTTGAAGACCAACATTTTATTTAACTCCTTTTGATGTAAGTATGGGTTTGGACTTGGAAAAGTTGATGGGCTGCTCCAAAGCTGCAATGATTTCTGATAGCAACAGGTTCTGAAAGTGGGATGGGCACAGCTCTGTATTTGGTTGCTACCCAAGCACAAAGCATAGCCTTCATAAAGCCATTCACTGTGCAGTGAGGATCAGCCTTGATCAGAGCAGCTCTTTTGTTTTAGAGAGCTTCACGGTGCAACACCTGACAGCTGTGGAACAAACCTGAAGTGCTGCTACTTTCCTGCTTCCATCCAACAGTGCCCCGGTCTGAGACCCAGCAGCTTCACTCGCTTCTTTCTGGAAACCTCACAAGCGTGAGGGTAAGTTCTTTACTGCTCCCACAGACTCTTGACAAACCCAGTCTGGTTTGGCTCTCTAGAAATATATCCCTGGGCACATCAGCTGCTCTGTGCACTCTGAATTCAGCCGTGTCCTGGTGATTGTGGCAGGAACAACCTCGGACCTTACAGCATTTCTCAGCAGGCACAGTTTGTCTGGGCAGATTTGCACAGAACAGCCTTGTAGTGCAGCAAAACACATGCGTGCTGCTTTTAGTTTCCGAATAGTAAAGCTCAAAATTCTCTCTGTGTAAAGCAAAAGCTTTTTCTTAGGCCAGCAACACTGCGTTCTGTAAGGTCTTGGTAAGTATTTTCATTCACCAGAAGTTCCAGGAGACAACTCTTAAAATACTTTCACTAGTGACTGTAGAAACTAGAACAAGGTAAATACTCTAGCAAAAAAAAAAAAAATCTTTCCGTAAATATTAAAATGAAAAATAAAGTAAAAGCAAATACATCTCCCTGGTGCTCTCAAGGCTCGTGTGCCTGCCCCGCAGTCGCTACGGCGGGCTCAGGTTTACGCTGCAATGCCGCGGGGCCGCGCCAGCCGGCGCTGCAAGAGCACGGACAGCGCCGGCCGCGTGTCCGAGCCCCACCGCGACAGCGGGGAGCGCACGGGGCAGTGACAGGCCCGTCCCGACGGGCAGCCACGGGCAGCCAAGGCTGGCGTACACGGGTAAGCACATCTGCTGGAAACCTTCTTCAGAAAGTTCCGGGTACCGACCACAGAGCCCGGACCGCACCACCTGGATTTTATGGCAAATCGACGCTTATTGCAAGGAAAACAAACCTTTCCTGGTATTACAAACATTCTTCCAATGCTTTCAGATCGTTTTCATTTCAGATCACCTTCTCATTTAAAAAGCATATCGCTTCTTCCCTCGTTTCACTTTTTGTCCATCCTCCCTCCTCCTTGCCCCCAGCCTCTGGCGGCAGGCGGGAGGCTGAGCTCACCCCGCATCCCTCCCCGATGGCAGCCCCGGGGCAGGGCTGGGCTGCGGCAGGGGCCGGGCGGGCAGGCGGCCGAGAGGTGGTGGTGCTGCCCGCGGAATGGGAGGTGGTGGTGCTGCCCGCGGAATGCGAGGCAGCGCCAGGCCCAGGACCGCGGGCGGACGGAGGGGCCGCGCCCTCCCCAGCGTCTGCCCCGGGCTAAGGCCCCTAAACCCGCCCGCTTCCGGCCCCCCGAGAACTGCAGTGGGAGGCGAGGCCGCTGGAAAACCTGATGGAGCGCGCACTCCTAAATGCCGCTCATTATGTTCAGATGTAGCTGATTTCGCAGGTAAGGACAGCAAAGACAGACTCGAGGTGGAAAGGAGCGGGGACTGTCCTGTCCTCTCCATGCCCCGGGAGACACACGGGAGAGAGAGAGGAACGCTGTGTCCACTGAAGTCACTCACAGGGAAGAGAAGCGAGAGGAAAAGGTTCCAGGCAACCAAGACACAGAATTACAGCAAAACGGTAAAATACAACAGTTCGCAGCATCAGGTTGCATCTGAGAACAGGCATGCAAAGGCAAAGCAGGGAAATGCCTTGTTTATCTTCTGCTTATTTTTCACATTCACCCCATGACCTCGTGTTCAGGTGGAACACGCTCAGATGTGCGATGTCCTCTTTTGCCTCAACAAGTCATCAGCATCTTGCATCAACAGCCCCTGAGAAAGACGACAACAAAGCAGACACAGCACTCAGATCGCGGTACCATTAGCCTGGGAGAGCGGCCAAGCAGTCGCCTGTCCCAGCACAGCCAGCTCACTGGCCTGCTCCCAGAATAAAGTCAGGTACACATGGAAATATCTGCAAGACAGAGTGGGGATGCTGAGTGCTTTACTGTGCTATGGACTTAGTCTTTTATAAACATATGCACTTATGTTGCACTGGGGAGGCAAAGACAAAGCCTGGACACAGAAAGAAAACCCGTATGTCTGAACATCTGTAACGTGAATTTCTTTTGTCCTCCCAGAGGAAAATAAAACATCTAAAACAGGTTAACCACCCAAAATCTTATGAATTAAACTGCATCAAGAGGGGAAGTGTAAGCAGCAAAAGATACAGAATGTATTGAGAAACAAAAGTTCCAAAGAAAAAAATAAAATTTGGAAGTATTACAGCAAATTTGTCTGCAAAGCAATGCAATAGAAACAAGTAAAGAAAGTCAGATGCAATAGACATCCTGTTAAAATGAGGGGAAAAAATATTACAAAGAATTCACTTCTGTCTAACAAAATGCTTTGTCACGTAGAAGCAGGCACTAAAAATTAGATAAAAATACAGGAATCCATGGCTTGGTCTCTGTATACTCATACACTCTCTCCTCAGGAATACAACTTAGAGATTAATTGCTGGATTGTTCATTGTATGGTTCCCTCTGCAAGAACAAGCACGAAAATGATGTTTGGAGGATGTGGGACCAGAAATTCCACTGTATAAAAAGCAAGGTAACTCAGTGACACCAGATTAAGTGGAAGAATAGTGAATACATATATAATGTTGCAAATACTTCACCGATATCAATACAAAATACTCTTCCAAAGGCCATATAAAAAATTACAGGTCAAATTAGCTCTGACATAGCAAAGGCATCCCAAGGGGCATTATATTTTTCTATGAAATCGTAAAATTACCAAGTCTGAAGCCCAGAGTTACACTGGAAAAGAACTGTCTTTCCTCCTCCTCCAAACAGTAATGTGTGTAGAGTAACTCTGGCCACACCTCATATTCCTTGGTTAAAAACTGCCAAGTTTCTTCAGACAATTGCAGTCACGTCGCCCCACCAGGGCTGGCTGTGCCTTTTCCTCCCCTTGCTGTATCCAGCATTTTGGATATTGTACCAACTGCACTGATAATGGCACTGTCACAACTCTGATGAAGCCAGCTGGAAGCATGTCAGGTCACTTTTTACACTCATGGTATCTCACAAGCTCAGCAGATTCTGTCCAACATAGTGATTTATTCTGAAATAAACTTCTCAGCCTGCTCACACTCCATTAGCTTACGCTGCATGTACAGAAGCAAGTTAGAAGGGAGAAGGAGTAGTAGAAGTTGATGGAGAAAATATACAAGAAGCAAGAGGATAAGCCTGTAGAAAACAGGCCCAAGGAATAAGAACATGTATTTTGAAAACAATGACAGGTATGCAAAACTAAATTGCGCTCACAAAACCTAAATGGCGAAATGCTAATCTAAGATACGTGAACCATGCTTTCCACTGAATTCTGTATTAGTCCATACATATACCTGAATGCGAGTTAGAACTATAAAAAGATGGCAAATATCTTTTCTGCTACTGGATGCAGCTGGACTTCATCCCAAATTCCATTCTAGTACATTTCTGTATGGCTTGGGAAAGACCATATAATGTTCCTGAAGGACAAATATATGGAAGAAAGTGTAATAATGTCTTTCAGGACAGCTGTAAAGATTATTGAATTGATATTTACTCAACACTGTGAAAACATAAAATGCCTTGCAACTTCATAGTGTTGAGCATTAACACCAATTTCTGCCAAAAATTCCCCCCAGTCCTACTCTCCTGTGCAGAGTACCTGCTCTGTAAAGTCTCATTTCTGGTTTTACTTTCACAGACTGAAACCTGTTAGTGCTGTGCAAATTTTGCTAACACTGTTCTCAGAGCAAACTACAGTAGGTCCCAAGGCAGGTAACTCAGAATATTGTTTCCAAGTTGAGAGAACAAATTGAAAGAGCAGTATTTACATTCTGTCACCAGCTTACTCACAGACTGTCTTGTGCAAACATGATCAGACTACAACAAGGTCATGCAAATTTGAAACCAAGGACCCAATCTAACAGCTTGCCTTCATGGCTCTGACCACACCTGCTGCAAAATCCAAGCAAAGGCTGCCAGACTATGGCTAAACCAGCAATTTGCTGCCAGGAGCTGGTCTGGTGAGAGAAGAGGTTAAAGCAAATTTGCTTCCTAAAGTCATGAGGGGGTCTTTTATGCACTTAAATTTGAAAACACATAGAGAGTCATGTCACAGATGTGAAGATGACAGCCTTATTATAAAGTGCAGTACAGCATGACAAATTATTGACTTACTTCTTAAAGAAACTTGTCTCATGCCAATGACTTATCCTCATCCTTCAACACACCCTCCCAGTATCCAACATTACAAAGTACAATCACCATCTCCAGCTTTCCCTCAATGTCCCACTGAAAATAAAAAAACCTTTCTTCAAATTACACTTATAAAAGCCCAGAACGCTGGTCTGGCAAACTATGTTTCTGCCAGAGATGCTTTTGGTATTGTGACTTTAATTGTCCTTAGATTTAGACCTGGGTCTTAAAAACATCTGTCTTAGCAGGTCTTGTGAGTCCAAGTCTGGAGTGTGTTCTCGTGAGGCTACCAGTTCCCAGTAAAAAACAAGTGTTTCACACACATGGGTCAGATTGGCATGGCAAGGTTTTGGCAGTGGGAGGGCTACACACGTGGCTTCTGTGAGAAGCTGCTGGGACCTTCCCCTGTATCCGACAGAGCCAGTGCCAGTGCTGGCTCCAAGACGGGCCCGCCACTGGCCAAGGCTGAGCCCATCAGTGGAGGTGTAGTGTCTCTGGGATAAGGTTATTAAGAGATTTGAGGTTATTTCTCATTATCCCACTCTGATTTGATTGGTAATAAATTCAATTAATTTCCCCAAGTCGAGTCTGTTTTGCCCCTGACAGTAACTGGTGAGTGATCTCTGCCTGTCCTATCTTGACCTGTGAGACTTTTGTTATATTTTCTCTCTCCAGTCCAGCTGAGGAGGAGGAATGATGGTGCATTGGTGGACATCTGGCATCTAGCCAGGGTCAGCCTGCTACAATACATCAGTCAAAATGGACATCACAGAAACCTCCAGAAAAATACAAAAAAGGCCAACAAACTTCTAACCTCTCCCTAGTGACTGGTGCATTTTATGAGTAGACCATAAACAGATCAAAAGAACACAATTTAAGATATTTATTTCAACATGGTTAAACTGTTCTCCTGGTCTTCCTACAGCCCATGGGAAACAGAATTCTGGCCTCCAATCAAGACAAGAAGCTGAGGGGTTGTTTAGCCTGGAGAAAAGGAGGCCCAGGGTGAACTTATCACTCTCTACAATTACCTGAAAGCAGGTTGTAGCAAGGTGGGGGTTGGCCTCTTCTCTCATGTAACAAGTGATAAGGCTAGAAGATTGGATACTAGGGAAAATTTCTTCACTGACAAGGTTATCAAGCATTGGAACAGGCAGCCCAGGGAAGTGGCTGAGTTACCATCTCTGGAGGTATTTGAAAGACATGTGGATGGGACACTCAGAGACACGGTTTAACGGTGGACTTGGCAGTGCTAGGTTAATGACTGGACTCAATAGTCTTAAAGGTCTTTTACAACCTGAAACATTGTATGATTCTATAGGGGAGAACAGATTTTTCCATAATTTGAAATGAAAACAGAAAATGGAGAAGATGTGTTTATTTCACTGCCACTTCAGATTAAGTGTGTAAAGAAACTGCTTCAAGATATGCAAAGTCCTGGAAGCAGAGCAGAAGAGCGTAGAGCAGGTTTACCATGGGCAACAACAAGAAAAATTTTCAAGCACTTGCAGATGCTCAAGAACTAGACCGTTGTTGGCAAAGCTCATCTGAAGCACTATGGGCAGGGATGGCCAGTTAGCACCTTTTGGGCCGTGTGGCACATGAGTGATTCAAGTGGGGTTCCCACCCTGGAAGAGTCCCCTGCACAGGAGCTTCCAGATCACCTGAATCCCTGACTGCAGGAGAAAGAGTGCCTGCACTGCCAGACTGCCATGAGAGCCAGCAATCCAGCACGGGGAAGTGGGTACCACGGGAGGCACCTCTAGCTGCTAATCACTTTTCCAGCTCTTTCACTTCTGAGGCTTCTAATACAGGGTCAGGAAGTTGGTGCCTTTGGCATGACCCTGTCTGCCCTCTCCGTAGCACCAGAGCTGCTTCACTAGCCCGCCAAATGCTTTGACCTGTCCCCACACCAAGCTGTCATGGCTGGGCAACAGCATCTTGGTCAAGTTCTGGTATCAGGGAAGAATACAACTACTTCTAAATACAAACCAGTTTGACCACTAATGAGTCCCTCCCTGTACAGACTGAGAGCTCCATACAAACCCACAACAGCCCCTGCCAAAGCACATGCCAATGAAAACAGCCACATGTTGATGGGGCTTAATTGCTTTCTTGGTATTAAAATAATGTAAGAAAAGTTGGTCTGCTGGAAAAAAATAATAGGGGCTTTTATCCTTTTAGCAGGATGGATAATCAGTGGCCATCAGAATATCAGGAATGGAGATAAGTAGGTCCCCAGCTGGCTTAGATTCAACTGAATTTTTTTTCCATTAAGATCTCTTCAATTTTATCATCTGGTTATTAAATGTACATTTTTGTCTTAAATGTATTTTGAAGAAATTATATGTTTATGCTGGTTTAGAATGCTCCCTTTTATGAAACTAAATTGTTGGGTATTTGTATGCTGTCTGTAATTTGGTATTCTAAAGTAGTAATTCTGAAGGCAAAACAAATGCACCTCCTTGCCTGTTTCTCCTTTTCTTCTCTCTAGTTGTTTGCATCCCTTTGTCTCCCTGAATACACAAAGACATGAACATTTCCCTCAGATTAAAACTGGGCCATGGCAGGCTAATAACCATTTGTGTTTTTGACAACTACCCTGAACAGATTTGTTACATCTCTTGACTACAAAGGACATCAACCCCAGACAAACAACCAACACAACAAAAAGTCCTACAGACAACCTCTATGAATTTTTAAAAAATACACTGGACACAAGTTTCAGAAATTACTTTAGAGCCTTTTGTTCCATTTTCAAAACTGAAAAGCCCTCAGGAGCCTTCATCTAACCAGCTTTCAACAAGATATATTGGCATAATGGTTAGAGCCATTTTTTAATGCCAGGCTTATTTCAAGGGCACTTCAAGTGTTTCACCTAGCCACACAGATATTGGAGGAGCCTGTGCTTGGTTTCAAACATTCATCTCTTCCTTGAGCTGGCATACAGGCCCAGAATAAATTCTATGATTCATCAGATTGTTTCTTTTTGCCTTACAATTCGGCAGTCAAAATTTCATAAAACAGTTTCAGATTTATAGGAAAATCTGGGCACATTTTTTTCTTTAGTTATGCTTTCAAGTGCAAAATTATACATTAAAAAAACCCCACCTATCCACAATGTGTGAACATTTTAGTTCATACACAGTAAAATAAAAAGCTATATAATTCACATCAGTCTTCCCGTACTGCAGAGATTTATTTTAAAATGACCAATGATACTATCAGAACTGTCCCTTAAGGGTAAGTGGGTAATTTCTTTCATGAAAGTACTCAGTAATGCAACATTAAAGGGAAAAAACATTCTGCAGGGCATATATTTGATTAACTGTACACTGCACACATTGGTGGATTTTTTATTTTTTGTGCATTCCAGCTATATATATAAATCCAAAATCTAAAAAAAACCCTGAAAGACAAACAAACAAGTTATGTATCAAGATGCCACCATTCATCGTGATCCTAAATAAGCACAACTGGCTAAAGCCACCTGTGTGACTTAAGCACAGATCAGAGATAGGAAAACAGGAGCGATATCAAGCGGCAAACAAGGGAAGTTACAGGTTGAGCATGTTCAGGTGGGACTGATGGGATAAGGAAGGTTGACTGATTTCCTTGAACTGTAGAGAAAGGCGAAACCTTCAAGCATGCCGAGATAGTAAGGGTGAGATATCCTGGGTGCTGAAGGTAATCAGTGCAGGACCTTTCTGCACAGAGCAATTGGTTCTCCACGGCACTAGCAGTACAAAAGCATGTTCTCAGCCAGTCTCTTCAGCTAACTAACTGGGATGGTTAGTTGCCTAGAACACAACCGAATACTTCATTTCAAAGGGAACTACAATGTTAATGTAGTCCAACTATTAGTTTGTATTAGTCAGGAAAGGAGCAAAGGACTGCTTTTTTTCCAGTCAAACACCAAAATCCATGTCTATGACAGTACACCTTTGTGTCTGTCACACACAAGCTAAATAGTATGTTATGTGTACATTTGCAGGATTTTATGTATGCCAATGTAAAATGCTGAAAATATTTAATCACATTCCAAACTAGTCCCTAAAAGGCCTTTTTTCTCTACTGTGAGGTAAACCCATTTGTTCCATATATCTGAAAAATGTAAACACAATCAAATCAAGGCAGAATGGCAAAATGTCTGACTATGACCCCCACCATGTCCCTCTCAGCAGACAGCTGGAGACTGAGGAACATACCTTCACAGTACTGCTAAACATTGCTTTTTTTCTTATATACTACCCTAGATATCCACTACAGGATCCATGGCCAGAAGGTTGCTGATGGCTATTGGTTTGACACAAAGTGGGCATTCTAACTACACCCCTTAGAGCCTGCCTTTTGCAGTTCACATCTGCCAGCTTGCTCCATGTTAGCCAAGAGGGTCACTTTAGAGAAATCTTCTGTATGCTCACATCTCAGTAGGTGAGACCGGTCCCTTCAGCAGCTGCAGGGTATGAGGAAAAAAGGCAGAAGCAGGAGAAAAGGGACACACCTGAAAATGACATGCCCTATCTTCTGTCCCTCCCTGCACCTACAGGGAGCTTGCAAAGATAGCATTTTCGCCACAATGGTTCCAAGTGCAGCTGCATCCATGGACACCCACCGTAGCTTGGCTTTGCTGGAAGCTACCCTTTCAGAAAACGTGTATCCCAACACCAGCAGGGATCCTGAAGAGTCTTGCTCACAATTGTTCTGTAGAAACCCCTCAGAACCGAGCACTTGCAGCAAATACCCTAAACAGATGCAGTAAGGCCCCTCTGGATGCCAAAGGCCCTTCAGCACGTTCTCACTCGAAATATGGTATTGCACATTATCATCACTACTACAGCCCTACCTGGCACCTCTGATTATTTACAGACAGTAGGTTGTATACTATCCTGTGGCCCCAAAACATACCATGAAATTACCATGCTCATCACCAAAAGCTTAACATACAAAGTTCAAGAATAAAAAAAAAGGGTAAGTTTATGTAACAAAACAAAATGCAGCTGCCATTCATGTTACTGTGTGAGTCTATAAGGGTTTTCATTAGGACAGTGGAATTCCACAATCTCTCTCTAGAAATAAAGTTTTCTATGCAACAGGACAAGACAGGATGAACTATGAGTGACACAGGCAGGAACAGGCTCAGAGACTCAGTCAAGCTGATCAGGTACTGCCAAGTGACACAGCTGAAGAACAGATGCTACCTTCCTTTAATTTAGAAAACCAGCAAGGTGCCTCCATGGACCCATGCAGACATGACACAAAGCATCTGGGGGCTTTACCTCTCACTGTGGCAGCATATTAATCCATCTCTCTCAATATCATCTGCAAAGGACACCCTCCTGTTCTGCAGGGCAAACCTACAGGTTTAACAATCACTGTTACCCAGAAGTGAAAATATGCAATAGCAGATGACTGTCACAATCAAGGTGTGACAGCTTTTCAACCTCTCCTCACATACCTCCCAAGCTCCCATTCCTGTGTGCTGTCTTGCCACACATTAGAGCATGTTGGCTTTAATCCCTGAGATATGTGGACTATTTTCATGGAATCACAGAATGGCTTGGGTTGGAAGGGACCTTAAATATCATCCAGTTCCAACCCCGCAACCATAGGCAGGGATACTCTTCACTAGATCAGGTTGCTCAGAGCCCCATCCAACCTGGCCTTGAACACCAGAGATGGGGCATCCACAGCTTCTCTGGGAAAAGTGTTCCAGTGCCTCACCACCCTCACAGTATTTTTTTCTTAATATCTAATCTAACCACACTCAGTTTTAGTTTGAGCCGTTCCCTCTTGTCCCATCACAACATGCTCTTGTAAAAAGTCCCTCTCCATCCTTCTTGTAGGCAGGCTCCCTTTAGAGATGGGCTTGAAGAAACCACAGTGGGTGAGGCCTTGCAGAATCTGCCAATGGTGGGAGGTACCACACACATGCAAAAGGAACAGACAGGGGTGAACCAGGAGGAGGAGCATCAGGATTTCTTGATTTTAAAAGAGAAGCATTTTTCAAAATGCAATACTAAGGCATCTACTGCAATATGCAGATGCAATTCTCCCATAAACTGTCCCTAAAATGGGCATTGCCTTTTCTATCAGCAGAATAGCCCATGAATCCCAGGAAAGAGGAGTGGGTGTTCACAAAATCAGACTTTTTTTTTCTTTAAACTTTCAACAGCATGGACCCTAATGGAATGAACCCTGCTTTAACAACAGTACTCTCAGAATGACAAATCTCTAGCCTGACACTGCACGTGCAAAGCTTTTTCCTAGTCTGGTACTCTACACCCCATGACTTTTCCAGCACTCTTACAATCTGCTCCCAAAGTACTGTGACACAAGCACTTTGATTATGTGAGTTTATGTGAGTTTAGCTCACATAATGTGAATCCCTGTTTCAGAAAATGCTTCATGGCCTGAGACTACTTGAAGAAAACTCATCCCTGAATCTATCTAAATTGGTAACAAATCCTTTGATCGCTGAAGAGAAGTAATGAAAGGGAATTTAATCTTGTCATTTCTGGATTAAACAGTTGACAGGCAAGGCCCTAGAGGACTCTGTTCCCTAGTGGAACAGAGGACAGCTGCTTCCAGAGCTGCACCTGAACTGACAAAGTCTAGACGTTATGAATGAGAGCTCAGCAGAGCTAAAGAAGCTTGTCACAGCAGAGGTAGGAATCCAAATTTTAGTGATTCAATTAAGGAATGCCAAGGCTGGTGTAAAATGCTGAGCTATTTCTACCTCTGTGTCCCTATGACTGGCCTCACACTATCGTGGGTGTAATTACATAAGATACACAATCCTTTAGTGGCAAGTGGAATTATTTAAGGAAAACAGCTGGCAAATTTAGAGCTAAGTAGGAGCATAGAAATGTCAATGCTGAACCAAGAGCATGTCAAACATGACCCAGATATCTAATTAGAAGTTATGCTCAAATCTAACTTGCACAGGGCTCCAAAAGCAGGCTGACTGGCTACAGTAGAGAGGCTGCAAGAGGTACTCTCTTGAGCTTTATTCCCCTGAATGCATTAGACACTGGTCTGATCTCTCCCCTCTCTTCCCCAACTTTAATGTCACAACCCTTACAAATGTGCCAGGAATGGGGAGGGTAGAGCAGTATTACAGAATAATGATGCAAAGAGCCTCAGGAAGCATCAAGGCTGCCAGAGGGCTTCCCCCAGCACACAGCGGTGGGAACTCAAGGCTTCATGTCTGTTCCCAGCCAGCCTGCTTTGAGCCAGCACCCAGCCACAGGGATTGCTGAGCTGCGAGGGGGATGTTCTCCCTCTATGATGCTGGCTACAGTAACACTTCTGCCTCAAGCACTTCAGCCTAAAGGGCTGAGCAGGGAGCAAATGAGCAGAAGTCATCGAGAGAGATGGTGCTGAGATATGCTAACATACTATGGGAATACCCCACAGCTGGCACGAACAGGTCCAAAAGATTCTTAAAACACCAGATAATAACTTCATGATACAGGTACTAAGGGTGCCGACTAGAAAAGATGCCTTCCTTGATCTGTTGCTTGTCAATAGCAATAATTCCCTTTTACAACAAGGTAACCCACCTAGTTGATCAAGGGAAACCAGCTGATGTAATATTTATGGATTTCAGTACAGCTTTTGATACTGTCTCTCACAGGGTCCTTCTGAACAAAATGTCCAGCACACAGCTGGATAAACACACCATGGGACAGGTGAGCAACTGGCTCACGGGCCAGGCACAAAGGGTTGCAGTGAACGGGGTGACATCAGACTGGCAGCTGGTCACTAGTGGGGTTCCGCAGGTCTCCATTTTAGGGCCAATTCTTGTCAACTTCTTCAAAAATTACTTGGATGCAGGATTTGAAGTCATACTGAGTAAGTTTGCTGATGACACTAAACTGGGAGGAGTTGTTGACTCCCTTGAAGACAGAGAGGGCCTGCAGAGAGACCAGGACAAATCACAGGGCTGTGCAATCCCCAAATGGATGAAGTTTTAACGAAGACAAGTGCTGGATTCTGCACCTGTGATAGGGCAACCCTGGATCTATGGACAGACTGGGGAACAAGAGGCTGGAGAGCAGCACTGCAGAAAGGGACCTGGGGGTCCTGGTCTATGGCAAGTTGGATACGAGTCAGCAGTGCCCTGGCAGCCAGGAGGGCCAAGCGTGTCCTGGGGGGCATCAGGAACAGCCGGGCAAGGGAGGGGATTGTCCTGCTCTGCTCTGCACTGGGGCAGCCTCGCCTCGAGTGCTGGGGGCAGTTTTGAGCATCACGATACAAGGAAGGATATAAAGCTATTAGAGAGTGTCCAAAGGAGGGCTACAAAGATGGTGAAGGGCCTTGAGGGGAAGCTCTATATGGAGTGCCTGAGGTCACTTGGCTTCTTCAGCCTGGAGGAGACTGAGGGGAGACCTCATTGCAGTCTACAGCTTCCTTGAGAGGGGAAGAGGAGGGGCAGACCTGATCTCCTCTCTGTGGTGATCAGTGACAGGACTTGAGGAAATGGTGTGAGGCTGTGTCAGGGAAGGCTTAGATTGGATATTAGGAAAAGGTTTTTCACCCAGAGGGTGGCACTGGAACAGGCTCCCCAGGGAAGTGGTCACAGCACCAAGGCTGTCAAATGTCAAGAAGCATTTGGACAATGCTCTCAGGCACTTGGTGTGATTCTTGGGAAGTCAGAAGTTGGACTTCGATGATCCTTGTGGGTCCCTTCCAACTCAGTATATTCTATGATTCTATGAGACATATTCTAAAAACAGAAACTCATTAATTTGCTTATGTATCATGGATAAGAACAAAGGTAACTGAGTGCTTACTGGAAATCCTTTCTTGATAAGCATCCTCCTGTTGCAAACTTGCCCCCCACTAGGCAAATGGGTACCATGAGTGGTCAGTGTGGTTCTTCACCTCAGAGGGTGGCTGTGGAGCAGGATCAGAGAGGTTACATAACCCCTGCACTTAGCACAAGCACAGCTGTTAATGAAAATTTCAGACAATTTTGGTTTTCATTGTTCAAAAAAGTTGTTAAAAGCTTGGGTAAGGGTCCAGGGGAGAAGCACAAGAGGAAATAAAGCTGTGGGAAAAGTGCTTTGAAGTCAGGCATGCTTTTAGGGACACAATTTATTAAAAATTTCACAAACAGAAAGTGAAGTGGCTATTTCACTGTAGTGACTAAGTATTTTTTGTGGAGAAAAAGTATCTTCATTGTCAACCATAATACCAGGTTCAATACCAGAACCTTCTCTGGACAAAGTCAGACCAGAAACAAAGAACAGCTTTAGAGCATGTTACTACTCATGTTGCTACTTTTTGAAGGGCAACAGTAACTTTTTTAAGGTGACAGCAAGATTTTTTTATGCCAGGCATTTTTAAAATTGGACACTTTTCCCATAAGAATATACATCCCATACGAATGTAAAGAGGCTTTGAGCCAGAGAGGCTGTATGTAAGCAGATCTAAGGAAAAGACCACCACAGCCTCTTACTGCATTGGTCAGCACAATGAGCAAGGGTCTCCATCCCTCCTCTGACCCAGGCTCAGCCCTCTCCTCCCAGGAATGTGCACTGCACTTAAGCAGTTCAAGGACACAAAATAAGACTAAGACTTGTGAACCTTTACAATCATGCTCTTTATTCCTGGGCACATGGCTGCAGTGTCTAAGCTGATTCCTGTCAGCTCCCACTGGGCACAACATGGTGCCCAGACATACCAAACTTGTGGCAAAGCAAAATTCTGAAATCACTAAACAAATGCATACCAACAGCTCATTTCGAGACGGTTTTTTGTAGTTGTTGTTGTTGCGTTTGTGTTTTTCTCATTGTTTCCCTCCCTCCTTTTTTTTTTTCCTTTTTAAGTTGTGCCTTTTCCATTTTTTGGCACATGTCATCTCCGAGCATCTTTTACAGCTCTCCAAGAAAGCAAGCCACTGTGTCAAAGACCCAATGCTCTTTGAAGCTCTAAAATCAACTATTCCTACTAAAAAAACCAAACAAACACAAAAGCAAATTATAATGCACTACCCATGTAGCAATGACATAAATGATGAACATAAGAAGCTTCAGTGCAAAAGTATAAATCTTATTTTAAAAGATTTAGTCTTCAGATGCTGGTTTTTTCTGCTTGACAAAAGAAATAAGCTTTGATGAATATGCCACTGTCCAATTCATTAGGTTCAGTAATGATAGCCCTGTGATCAAAATTTTATCAGAACACAGTAACTTTTATTTTCTATAGCCACTACTGCTTCCTTAGAAAGCTCACCTGTCACTGTCTCTCTGCTAGGGGAAAAACATGGACAGCATTCAACAAAACAGTGGACATTTGGCAGATCTCATTTGTTAAAAAAGTGTGGTTTCCCATCAGTCAAACCTACTCAGAAAACAGGAATGAAATGTACTGAATAGCTAGGGCAAAAGTAAAATATCATGGAAGAAAAACCCCATCACAAATTAAATTAGTCACTCAGTGAATTTGACAATCATTTTGGCATCAACCAGCAAAAAATTTGAGTTTCCAAAAAAAAAAAAAATAGACTAAGAGAGACAATCCTATCCACAATAAAATAGGTTCAAAACCAACAGAATTTCTGTGCAATACCACACAACACCCTAAAATAATTGGATGTAAAACCTTCCACTGCTAGAAACACATGTTATTTTTCTCATCACTCTATGTTATTTTTTTGCCTGTGAATATAGTTAGCATATTACATTAACCAACTTCTCAAAGTTTGCTGTCAGTTTTATCACTCATTCCTAGGTAAGAGTTAGTCTGCAATCCTGGCCATACTGTGGAGGTGTCTACATGGAGAAAATTCTTACAGTGCAAGTGACCTTGCAATGGAGATGAATCCTGAGCCTCTCTTCTAGCAAAGCACCCGGCCATCAAACAGGAATTGACTGAACGGAGACCTAATTGCTTAGTTTTATTGCTCTGCAGGACCAAAATATAATTTTCTTCTCTGCATGTGGTAGTGAATCATACATCAAAAATATTCAAGCTCATCAGTTCACACCACACTCAAAACAAATCCATGGGAAGCCAGCATGCAGTTTGGAGAGATTTATCCACGCAGGAAAAAAAACCCAAAGAAAACATGCAAATGTATATATTTATAGCAATGGCTATGCATGGAAAGCCTGAAAGCTTTTTGTTGTCCTCTTTGCCTTTTCTTATAGAAGGTTCTAAAGCCGAATCTATGGTGCTTTCAGGTGCAAATACGTAACAGACCAAAGAGCTGTGTATTTCTACTGGAGCAGGCAAAATAAAACGAGCTATTCATCGCCCTTTCAGGGTATCCACATGAACCAGGCCATAGAGTTTGTCCAATCTACAACTACGCCAACCCCGTTCGCCTACAGCCTCTTGTGGAGATGTATTCTCACTTCCCAGTGCAGCTTTCAGCAACAGTGATTCCTGCTATTTATGGCTAGTAAAAATAAACTGGTGGTCTATGTAATTCCTTGTACTTTTTAAAGCAAAAAAGCAAATCCAGCCCTTCCTTTTCACGTTACCCCCCAGAGCTACATTAATAGTAACTTCAGTGTTGTAACGGAGATATATCAAACATACAACACTCACCTATCAAATCTAGCATGTAAAAATTATTTATGAGACTGTATTTACAGTTATTGAAGCTAACTTCTGCATTTCTTTATAACAGCACACTCATTAAAGTCAGGAAATTTAAATCCTAGAAGAAACTCTTGGGTTTTTTGCAAAATGAACTCTTTAATTTAAATGCAACTAAGAATCTACTCAATAAATAATACCCTGAAAATTACATTGACTTTAAAAAGCCAAAGAATGCCAGATAACAATGAACAGAATCTATGCATGGAATAAAGAGGCAGATGTATTCACCCAATAAAGTGAGTGGGTTATTTTTCTAATGGTTGGAACGGCATCAAATTAAAGCAACAGATTCAAAGTAATGGCTGTCAATCTACACCTAAAGATTTGTGCCTTCACATTGCTATTGATTATCACTGTGCTTTTACATATTGTTGCTTTTGCACTTCCTCAAAGTAAAACTGGTTTGTCGAAGGGTCAGATCCCCACATGCTCCTCAGGGGAGATGTGGCTTCTTGGGCACAGCAGGAGCAAAGCTGCTCTGCTGTGAATCTGATGCTTTGCAGCCCACAGGAATGCTGGAGGCAGGGCAGAAACAAAGCAAGAGGTGTGAAAAAACAAAACTGTGTTGGTAGGTCCTTCACAACACAACTCCCAGGTTGCTATGAAGTGAAGACAGGAGAGGTGAAGTACTGCAGCTTGAGTGCAGTCTGCTCAACACTCACATCCAAAAAACAAAGCCACACAGTTCTTAAAATTAATCTCTGCTCTTTTGCTGTGTCATTCAGATCTGGAAACAACCTGCTATAATAAAGCTATGCTTTTGAAGATGAGATGAATGCAGAAAAGCATTAATCATTCATCCCTATGTATTTCTACAGGCATTGAAATATTGTTGACTTTTCTTTTTAATGCTTTATTCATTAGCCACAATATTCCATCAGCTAAATGCTGTGAATTCAGAAATGCTGTGTTTCAAAAAACTGCAGTCAGCAACAAGACCCTTCTTAGTATCTAATATTTTTTGTTATTGTGGCTGAACTACTAATTCATTTAACACTGGAATTCAACAGGTAATTTGTCATGAAATCTGTCTCTATTCCAGCTTTCAGTCTCAACTGAAAGACTGAAAAGGCCTAAACGCAAATTTTGGTACAGAAAAAAAATAAAGCTATTTTTAAGAGATGTGCTTTGTTCCAGGCTCATAGCTTTCATTTGTTACTTTCCAGTCCAGCAATTTTTATGATCATGTTTGTCAAAAAGAAGAATTATAATTTTGTGTTCTAATTTCTGCCCGCATGGCTGGAAGGTTGTCTTGGGTTTACTTTCCCTTTTGACATCATCTCTGATGTCCAGAAAAGCAGACAAGTCACTGCAGAAAGATAAAGCTGGACCATTTGGTGGTTTGGATGATTTTTCATTGTAGTTTTACTGGCCACAGGAATATCCATGCTGCATAATTATTTAAGTTTGTGATTCATCATAGCTTCACTTGACAGATGCCGAGGTTCAAATACAGCGAGGACAAGTAGGACCAGGAAGGACCTTCACAATTCTAACGTACAGAAGTTAAACTTCTCATAGTGTTCTGGACTTTAGCACTTAAGAAACCTTTTTATTGACTGAAATAATACTAAAGCCTCAGGATGGGTTTCATAAGTGTTTCAGCAGCCTAAGCCAGATTTTAATGCAGCCCCCTGCTGTGCACTTCCTCCAGTATTTTTCATCTCGGGGTGAGTACTTTCAAGTTCTGCCATATGAAAGATATGAAGAGTGTCCAATTTTGGTAATTTTAAGTGATGGTTAATTTTATTTAATCATTTAGGATTTATCCCATAGTGCATGCACACATTTTTTACAGGATATGTAAGCTTCATGTGATATACAAGCATGCTTTTTTGGAGATGAGCAGTCCTGAAGAGGATGGAAAATTATGAACGACACACATGGAAGTAGCATCAACAGCCAGCTGTGAAATATCCTTCCTCTCCAAGCTCAGAGCTGCTGCCAAGTCACACATACCCCAATATTTGGACTGGGTTTATGCCACACAGCAAGGAAGGACCACTACGATAGAACGAGCAGGACACAAAATGCACCAAATGAACTCCCCCTGAGCTGGGGAAGCACAATACAGACACAGCACTTGTGAGGAAAGTGAGCAGCTGCGTGACGTGAGCTGTAGCTTGGTTGCGGCAGAGGGCAGTGATACACAAACACTAACAGTCCTCGCTCTGCACAGAGCCTACAAATGCAGAAACCTGTCCTTGGTTATTTCTAGCATGCAACACTTACCACTCTTAGGCTTATTCTCACCAAAAATTGCACACTATTTACATGTATTTAGGTGTACACATGTGCAGATGCACAGAGAGATATACTGAATATCCACTGTTTAAAATGTTAATTCTGATTGCTTTCTCTTATTTATTTGATGACCCGATCCTGTTTGATTAATCTGCTATTCCCTTTGTCCTCTGAAATCAAATCCTTTAACCTTTTGCTTCACAAGGTGTTGATTTGCATCTTTACAACAGGCACAAAATTGCTACGCTTCAGGGAGCTGATTTTCATCTTTTCCTCCTTCATACTTCTCACCATTTGAAAGGTAGGAAGCTGGATGCAGTTAAGGAGAAAAAGGGAGGGAGGAGGGAGCTGAGGATGAAGATAGCATAAGACTTTGACTTCTTAACTGGGTTAATTTGTCTCCTGGCATGCAAGTAGAGAGCTTAAGAGAAAGCTACAGGAAAAAAAAAAATGATTGCAAGACATGCACTACTCATGTAATTGCTGACATGTCTAATGCTGCATGATTCACAGCAGCTTTGAAACACCAGACTTCTGATTGAGGCATGGAGGTATTACATTTCCACTGCGTGCAATTTGAAGAGATGCATAAAAGAAGGAAATGTAAGTTGTTATGAAGAAGCCCAGTCTTGACTTGAATTAGTTTAAGTGCAACTTGCTCAGAACAATTGATTTTTTTATGAGAAATAAATGTATTTGGATGCCCAACCAGTATTTGGCAAACCAGTTTCCACCAAGGAATTGCTAAACTGTTGAATTTACTGTGTAGCATCTGCTCTATAGAAATGTGGAAAACCATCAAAAATTATACAGTATGTACATATAAACATATTTCAATATTAACCCATGAGCATGTTCCTTATATCCTACACAAATCTGTAAACACCCAGTATTAGTTTGGATATTGATTTAAATTTTGGAATTTTTTTTTTGTTTGTCTGTTTGTGGCTTTTTGTTTGCTTGTTTTAACTAAATAGCCTCACTCATGCTTAGCAAAAGAGTGAACTTGGTTTAGATTTGGGACTATCTACTAACTTTGCCTGAAACAGAGTCAGTACCACATTTCAAGTGTCCTATTTTTCAAAGCAAAATTACAGAGGAAAGACAAAATATTTAGAATGAAACTACCCCAATTCTGAGGGAAACCTGTATCAGACTCAGTTCTGCAATGAAAGCCCTGTGTTAAGGTGATGCAAGCAGCTGGACAGACAGCCTGGGGAAGCCAAATCTATTGGTAGTCAGCTCATGGAGGCTTTGGTCCCAGTGACAGTAGTTTCCGTAAGGCACCAAGGCAAGTTCTACCCCTGAAAAGACACATTAAGAAAGCAAACACTCTGGCCAAGCACTCAGCCTTGCAGCCTGCTCTCGGGGCCCTGCTAGGTGATGGCTGCTGGCTCTTGCCACCATTGCCAGTCCTGGGCCTGCTCCTGATGCCACAACAACCTTTTTTTGTACAGTTCACCTGAACAGGGGCCTTTCAAACTCTGGACACAAGGAACTTGCTTCTCCCTTGGGCCTCTGACTGCTGTATCTGGATGAGAGATGCGCTTGAGCTCCTCTGAAGGGAAAAGGCAACAAATACCCTCAGACTGGCCCCAAGGGAGCTCATTTCACAATGGGTGTACAAAGTTCTCCAGCAGAACTTGTCTGTTTTGAACTACATCATCAGGGAACATTATCAATAATAAAGTCTCTCTTTCACAACATTGTGGGATTTCCATACTCCAGCCAAATGCATTTTCTTTGAGTAAGTGACATTCTGATGTGTTCTGGGACAACTCCATAGGCACTTGCCAAGACACATGCTGGCTTCTTCAGACAGAGACACACAGCAGTTTAAACTTGGTTTAGCTCATGAGTCTTGAGTAGCGACAGGCCATCTGGCACATTTCAGTAAAACTGGCACTTTCTGCTGAGAGGGGTCCAGGGCTTATATAAGACAGACATGGCAGGACAGGAGTGAAATGCACTGGCAGGGCTGAGTGCACTAAGCTTGTGTGGCAGCACTCAATCCAAGCCAGTACAGCCGGAGCGTAACCCATCAATCCACCCACAGCACAGAGGCAGCGCTCAGAGCACAGCGAGGAGAAAAGTGAGTGCTGGGGTGAGGGTCAGGAGCAGTGCAGGAGCAAGGGACGGGTCATGGGACTGCTGCTGGGAGGAGGAGGCATCATTCAAAACGGAGCTGTGGGGACAGCCACACTTAAAGTCAGGGGGTATGGATCAGAATGAAGCTGTATCAAAACCTCTTGGGAGGAGGGCAGAATAGTGCAAAGATTGTAGACTACGTGTCTGCCTTGGATTATGGTAGCAAATATGCTGGTACACAGGATCAGACAGTACACAAAACCAGAAGAATCTGCAATGAGGCAGATTGGGAAGCATAAAGGAGGGCTTTTTGTACTGGAAAGCTCAGCTGTTGCAGCACTGACTTCTTTCTGATTTGTTTTGGCAATGCTGTATAAGACCAAGCCTGAACCAGTGGGAGAAAAAAGTATATGTGTTTGGTCCTCCTACCAAAAATAAGTTTAGTTTTAAGACGCAATTACATGAAAATTGAAAAGAAGATAAGAAAGCCAGTTTTGTTGCTGGTTAGCGTAATGGGATGTTCCTACAAGAGTCTGATGACTGGGAAAATAGAATTAACAATTCATTTACAGAAACAAAACCTTTACTGAGAAAATTTTTTCTCACTAGAAGAGAAATGTGCAATTCCATTTATTGCAGCAGCTGCCATCACGTGCATTGGCTGACGACCCATTCTGGGCACGGATCACAGCACTACTCAAAACCTGCCCTCAGGCATTTTTTCATTCCATACTCTAAACTGAACATTGGACAACGTCTGACACATGCACACAGGTGCCACACAGACTGGTCCCATCCTACTTTCATTCTCTATGGCTTGTCTGTAAAAGTGAAGACTTAACCAAGAAAATAACGGTGTGATGTGTCCTCCTTTGACTGACCTACTTCGAGTCAAAAGACTGGGAAGGGGATACACAAATCTACTTCCAATGCACATTGAAATGTGTCTTTGGCACAGCAGCCCTGCACAGACTCATCATGCATTCAAAAAAAGTTTTTTCATCCTTTTTCCCAGATTTCTGTCAAGAGAGGACCATTATTGATAACTCACTGAGGCTCCTTCTCCTTGTGTTACCCAATACCTCATTCACACCTAAGGCATCAGGAGAGATGAAAGCAAAACAGAGACGAGCAGTTCTTTCCCTGGTATTCAAACTTTAAATCAAACACCCACTTCGCTGTACTATAAACAGAGCTGCCTGTTTGGAGCACCAAGGCACTCCTGTAATATTTCTTTTCCTTTAAGATTTTATATTTCTCCTGTGAGAAGCAATTACAATAGAAGTGTCAAGCAAAAATAAATCCGTGTTAATCACAGTCACTGCGAGCCTGCCAAGTAAATCACATCTCAGCATTGCTGTTCCATTTTTCAGGTAGAAATAAAATGTGTGTGAGAATGCCATAGTCTACAATTAAGCTCTTCCCAAGAGGAGGTAAAGTTTTTGAAAATACGAGTTCTTCTCCTGTGTTCATGACATTGTGTGGAATCAGACAAGCACTACAACTGAGTATCCGATGACCGTAAGAGTAATTCAGGTTGGAAGGATCCTCTGGAGGTTGCCTAGTCCAACTGTCACGCAAAGCAAGGCCAAGTGCACAGTTAGGTCAGATTGCTCAGTTCAGGTGGACCCAGGGGTTCCTGAACAGCTGCAAACCACTGGTTCCACAGCTTCTCCAGGACACTGGGCCCGTGCTCAGCTGCTCTGACCATAAACAACTTTCTTCCTATATCTAAATCTAGATGAGATTTCTTTCCCTGCAACTTGTGTACATTGTCTTTGGTACTTTCACCATGCACTCCTAAGAAAGGATCTGACCCTGTCTTCTCTGTAGCCTCTCATTCCCTTCAGCTTTTCCTTCCCCAGACTGAACAAACCCAGTGTCCTCAGCTTCCATACAAATGTAGGTGCTCCTGTCTCTTCACCTATCTATCACAATCACTGATAACATACGTACATTTCTTTTGGTTTTGGTCTACAAATAGGCAGCTCTATGCATCTGAAAGGAGAAATAACAAATGGAGAAAACTTCGGGGTCTCCACGGGGCTGTTATTTTCCCATACTTTTCAAACTCAGAGGCTTCATGAACTCTCCATGCATCACAAGGGAGCTGCCTTCAAATCACCTGAAGGGAATGGTACTGAGCTTGTTCCCTTCCAAACCTGAGAATTTCTATGGGCTTTGGAGAGAGGTTTTGTTCTTATTTTATCTTCATTTTTTCACAATTCCCTGTGTTGTGAAAACTAGCTATCTCAAGATGATGCAACTGCAACTGCTGTTCCAGAACTGAGTGCAAGGGAGCAGTTTCCATCATGCCAGAGAGCTGCTAACCATGGTTTAAAAATGCTGTGAGATCTCCTATTTCCTTTTGAGTAACACGTGGTGGCTTGATGATTAGATCAATTACCTTCATAATGCTATGAATTTTAACTGGAATATCAGAAATCTCTTTTAGCTGAGTTAATCTTAAGACAGTGAGTTTGTGTATTGCAGATTTGAGCTTAGGGAATGGGTTTTCAAATTAGATAAATGGTATTTTTCCCCAGGAACCTTCAGGAACACTTAGCTCATACTTGATCCAGCCATAACGTGGAATTTAGTAATGCAATTTTCACATCTCATTTTAGAGTCATGTTTCTTTTCCACTGTAAAACCCTAACCCTGCAACTGCCAGTTACAGAGTCACCACCCTGAAATCAATTTCAAACAGAAGAGCCTGTTGCTCAATAAGAAGAAACTAACATTGAGATGCATTCAAGTATAAACTTCATTCCAATTTCCATATTCCCTGATTATCCCCAAGAACCGTGTAGATTTGCATTCCATTCCTGTAGCTTGTTGGACATTTTTTCTGATACAAGGAAATCAAAACACACTCCTGAATTAATCAAAACAACTTCAAACTCTGTTCAATCCAATCATTTTTACAGTAAAAACATTTTAAGTGCTTCAGCTCACATAAACTCCTCTGCAATGGCTTGGCAGCAGCTGCACTGCCACCATTCCTGTTGACAAGAGGTACTTCCTCATTACTTTACAAAAGGATAAAAATCCCAAGAGCAAGAAAGGTCCCTTTGAATTACCCATCTTCTCTCAGTTTTTGGTGCTGTCTATATGGAACAATGCAACTTTTGCATTTTTAGTGACCATTTGAATTTTACTGCAGCGAACTCACAGTCACAGACAATGGTGCCCTTAATTTTTCAGAACAGGAGGGGAAACTCCTCTAAACAGACTCACTGTATGTATCTGGTCTGATTTGGAGAGACATTCTGCAAGACACGGAAAACTGTACTTGCTTTACAAAGATACACAACATTGTAAATCTCGGGAGTAGCTGGATATCTCACATTGGACAACAGTCTTCTGGTGGAGAGAGGGAAAACAGTAGTTTTGTAACACTGTAGTCAATACTACTATTGAGTCAGCGAAAACAGGTACCAGAAACCCAAGTACAAATCCTCCATACAATTTACATCACCCTGAATAAATTCATCATCTATCAATGGCACAGATCTTCATTGTAGTGGAAGATACTCTGACTGGAAGTACATGGAGGGATGGTTTTGTGCTCTGACTCCCCATTTCTGCACCATCCACACTTTTGTACACAGAGCTTTAACAAAGCAGCACATGTGCATAAAAGGTATTTCACATTCCTCTACCTGTGATCAAGTCCAGTAACAGTATCTCGGTATGAGTGAGGTAACAATTTCAACTTGCTTTCCTGACCTCTTCTCTAAGCTTGTCCTACCCCTGTCATAGGGAATGACTCTGACTGGTGACACTTTGATAGCTGCAAAAACTACATAACATTTTTTAATAACTCACCCTAAAGAAATATAAATGCTTGTTTACTAAAACAGAACTAAGGAATCTTTGCTCAATACTTCAGTCTGTAACAGAATGACATTTAGAAAAATTAAGCAGAGGGGGGCATTTTTTCCTCACGTTCCTTCTTTTTTGTGGCTTTAGTATGTTTGTTTAGAGACAGCAAGTACCAGCTCACATTCTCCTCTCTGCCAGCTGGGGTTCTTACCGGTGACAACGCTGGGGATTTTGGACAGAAAGCTCTTGACAGTGCGGATGGGAACTCCACCTGTTTTGTCATCTTGCATTCTTGTAACGATGTCTTCAATCTGTCAAAAGAAAGGAAAAGACTTTGTGGTTTATGCAAAATGGTGACTTTAACACTTATATACCCTGAATGGTTTGGAGCCCTGCTGGTAGAATGGGCTTCAAATATACCGTATGTATTACTGCACAAACACAGGTAGAGACACAGCTACCTGCCCAAATTCAAACCCTGAGATTAGAAACCATGAGAAAACATAGACTAGCCTTGAAGACAGTGGTCGGCTACTGACAATCCAACTGCAACTGTGCTTTTTTTGCTGGCCAGTGATGATAGAAAGGTGTTGTTTGCTCCACAGATGAGCTGGGTGGCACTTCAACCAGTTTAAGGAGGTTCACATCCAGTCCACTTTCCCCACTGCTCCCACATTCATCTGAATCCTCAATACTGTAACCTTGGGAGAGCTTTCATTTTCCAAAGGGTCCCAGACAGTCACCAACTTGCTATGGCTTGAGAAGAGTGTAAGATGAGACAGCTGCAGGAGGACTTCCCCTGCCATGTTTTTTTAGCTAGGATGGTACATGCCCATGGTCAGCACACAAAGTAAATAACCAAAAGTAAAATGATTGTTGAGGACAACTTGTTGGATTTTCACAGCCAAGCTACCTTTTAGTTCACAGGCACACACATAATCCATCACATACAGAAAAAAACATGATCATCTTCAAAAGCCATGGCAATCAGAGGATCCAATTACTGGGGGAACAAGCTTAATCCTCCTCCTGCTTACTCTAAAAGGGGAAGGGATTTTTGCTCCTTTTAAGGCTACTCCCCATGCATTTACTCAAAAGCAACGCCAGGGACAACAAAAAGCTGAACATAAACACAGTGCAGAAATTCAGTAGCTCCAAAAACTCTCTTCAAGTTAATAAGGTCTCAGAAGCCCAACAAAAATAAACCTAAAGCTCCTGTCTCTGTTAGCTCAAGCAGTCAACAGCACAGCCCCACCCGCTGTTGTTGACAGGTGGCTGAGGGCAGACAGACAGGGAGCACAGCTCTGATTTTACCTAAAGATTTCCTCCTCACAGATGCTACAAAACAGAACCACAGCAGAGAGGTTACACCATAGGAGCATGGCCCCTCTCTCTCCTAAAGGCAGCCTAAGAGCTCAACATATTCTCCTCATCTCTTGGAAGCCACTTCATTTGCATACGCAAGTGAGTTTTTTTCACAGATTTAACACCTACATTTCAAAACAAGTTTAATTTCAAGTCTTCCTGAGGTGGTAAGACAAACTCTCTGCCAACTTCAGGCACTGAATTTGATCGCTGTGTTTTTAACCTCAGGTTACCACTTGACTGAACTGTTCACACCTTGTTTATATATTACTTTTAATTTAACATGTCCTGTACAAATTCTCAGTGGGAATGAAGTCACAAAGATGAAAATATTCTGACATATTCAGTATATTACATGAGCTTTGGGTACTTACACAGTTAATTTGTGATAAGATAATGATACTTTCCCCACAACCGAATCACTATGAAAATCAATACCATTTTTCATCTTTGCCAGAGCCTCATGCAAAGTTGTTTGCTGATCAAAGCATTGGGCTTTTTCCCAGTCTGAGGATATCTGGAGAAGTAACTGCTCATCTCGGATACCTGAAGGGGTAACTGCTCCACTAAAGACTGGACAAAAAGCATTTCATTTTGTTGAGAGGAGCCTGACAGCATCACTTTTTATCAAAATTGTTATCAACCCAGACCTACAAGGCTACAGTGCTTGAACATCAGACCTATTGGGTGACAGGGCAGCTCAGTCAGCTGTGAAGGGTGGACCAAGAGTCACAAAATCTCAGAATGGGTCAGGCTGAAAGGGACCACAGTGGGTGATCTGGTCCAACCTCCCTGCTCAAGCAGGGTCATCCCAGAGCACATGGCACAGGATTGCATTTAGATGGTTCTTGAATATCTCCGGTGGGGGAGACTCCACAACCACTCTGGGCAACCTGGTCCAGTGCTCAGTCACCCCCACAGTAAAAAAGATTTTCCTCATGTTCAGGTGGAACTTCCTGTGCATCAGTTTCTGCCTATTGCCTCTTACCCTATTGCTTGGCACCACTGAAAAGAGCCTGACTCCATTTGGAGTCTTAGACTTCATCCAAGAAGGTCAGCCAGACTAAAAACTGCTTCCACAAGGCAATGAAAAACCCTCTCTGTTACCAACTACTTATGTGTCTTCATCTGTATGCACTTGTAACTGACATCAGATAAAGATTTTTCCATGCATATTAGGAAGAAAGTACTTCAAAATGTGTTAGGAGTACCCCATGTCTCCAGGAACACTAAGGGGCTTCAAGAATCACAAGAATAACGTTTGGTAAAACTGTTGTTTTCTCTTTTTCTATTTGAATGAAAAGTTCAGAATGAAAAATGAGCTAAAATAATTACTTCAGTGCAGGAAAATAAACTTTTTACTCTTTTGCTCACTATAAGCTGAAGGAACACCAGCATGATTTATGTCATTAACACTCCAAGTTCAATTTCAAAATAAAACTTTAATTACCTTAAAAGAAAGATATATTGTTTTTATGTAAACTACTTCCCATTTTAAGCAATCAGGCAGGCACTGGTGTCTCAAATGGGGCCATTAATTTCAGTTTCAGCTGCAATTACAATTCCTACTGCATTTTTAAATAAAAAATAAACAAAGCTACCCTAGAGATAACTCCTTCCCAAAAGGCTTCTTCTTACTCTTGTCTTCTAGCCTGTCTACACTACTGGCACTTACTGCTCTCCTTATTTCTAGTTGTTGGATGTTTCTTTTCTCCTTCCCTTCCTACTCAAATGCCACACCTCCGTTCTCTCCTGTCCTCTCATCTGATCCAGACGCGACTACACATGTCATCCTCCTACAGCACGCCCAGAATTTTCAGTCTGCTGCCCAAGAGCCCACAGGATTACAAGACCCTGGTTGTACATACTCTTTCCATTCCCAACATGCTTTTCTTGTGCTCTCCAGCGAATTTCTGCACTGTTCTAAGAGGACAGCATGGCATACTCAAAGAAACATTTGACGATAATTTAATCCTTTCTTAAAGTTATAATCAAGTTTTAATTAAAATATTAAAAACCTGTAGCTAGCAACTTGTTTCCAGTTTTTGTTCAGTTTGCTACAAAGAGAAGATCTGACCCTTTGTACCAGCCTTTGTTTTGCACCCACCCAGCGCTTGCAGATATTACCACCCTGGATCCAAATTCCTGCTGAGCTATGGAAATGTTTCACAAAATAAGTGATACAGTGACAAAGCAGAAAAAAAGCAATCATTAGAGCTTCAAGTGTGGAGAAAAGCAAAGAGGGAACATGAAGTGTGAAGGTCACTTTCATCAAAGCTTTTAATCTTAACTTTTAAGAGAGTTACCTAGACACTCGAGTGCTAATGATTCTCCCCTCAGCTTCTGCATGTCATTAAGTACCCCTTAGGCTTCCCTCTCTGGCAGACAGGGAATGAGAGTCCTTGGACAGCTCGTTTCATCAGGCTAGGAGGCAGAACCAAGCGCAACAAAGCATTCTTCATTTATCTCTCCTAAATGAGCAAGCTTCAGTGAACTAGCATCTGCCCAACAAAAGTCATGGTAAGAAAGGGCAATGCTTTTTGGGTTTTTTTCTATGATGGGGGTCACTGCTATTTCAATCTAGTCTGATTTTGTAAAGGGAACTGTTATTCTTCACTCCAAGTGGATTCTGGGTCAGTATCTCCACAAGAAAGCCAGAGGAATTCATGTATCTGCTGTCACTGTTAGCTACACACTGTAATGTACACCTAACAAACTAGATCTGCTTTTCCTCCTGCCTGGTTCCTGACAACTCTGCTCCCCACATTTGTCCAGAATGTTTTTATTCCTCATTATCCCACTCTCAATGCATTGAAAAGGGCTTCTGGCTTCAGGAACACATTAGTGGAGACACAAACTACTGGAGGCAGTTTATGAGAGGTTACCAACATATTCTGTTACACAGAATGTGCTGGGAATTTAATGCATATATTGCTAGTATTCATTAGACCTTCTTTTACACTATCAGCACTTTTGCTGGCCTAAGGAGGCTGAAGGCACAAAGTAGAAGACCCTGAATTTCTGTCAGAGCCAACAAGTCTATCACTGGAAGATGAGAAGTCCTTTTTATTAGGCAGGACAGAAGATTACATTTGTTGATGCATTGGAATAACTAAGTGACATACTACAACAACAAATGTAACAACCACAGCCTGGCAACTTAGGGTCAGTGCCACCCAACATCCCATTACCATTATAAGAGGGAAAATGACTCTCAACTTTGCAGTAGCTTTTCTTTCTCCTGGCACCAAGGTAAAGCAGGCACCCCTTCTGCTTCAAGTTAGCACACACAGCCTTGCTGAGCCCTGGTATAGGTTGACCTTGAAGGTGACACGCTGAGGGAAGGGCAAGTTACACATGGAAAAGGAAAGCTACCTGTTCCCACCTCCCACAGCCCCACACCCAGACACCACCAGCAGCTAATGGAGCTCCCTGGTTGAACACGTTCAATTGCAACTGAGTGATGACCACATTAATGATGTCAGAGGCCCTCACGGCCCCATTTTGGCCGTTTACTTTGTGAGTCAGTGAGGAAAACAGTGCCCTTTTCAAATTCTAGCATCTGAGTTAGATGTACATTTTCCCCCGGACCCTGCAGGAAAGCTCCTGCTGCCTATTTCAGTATGCACCAGGTGCCTGTCTGATTACTCACAGCAGCTATCCTACCCTTGGGGCCTCCTGTCACCAGCTAACCTGTGGCTGGAGAATCTCCAAGCATCACTCATCAGTGCCAACATTAAATGTATAGGGTTAGAGAGAGCACTGTGCAGCTGCAAACATCCTCTCTGACCTGGCCAATGACAGCTCTCAGGCATATTGGGGGAGCTGGATGGTACACGGAGCAGAGGATCAGGCTGGTATCAGCTAGCATGACGGCAATAATTACAAGCACATTTGATCTCTTCACTGAAGTACAAGTTTAAAAGAGACACTTTCTCACAGTGCCAAGTCTTACTCCCATGAGTGCCTCTGACACTACCAGTGTGCCTGTGCATTCTGCACCTGCTGACTCCTGCCACACAGCCCACACATGCACAGACAAGGAAAGTTAATTTGACAAGATGCCTGAAGCCAACTTGCTTCACTGGTCCAGACAATTTCACTCTGCTCAAAAAACAAGAAGAAAAGGCTGAAAAATAAGGGCAATACAGCTCCCTTTGGCACCCTCAAAGGAGAAGGCACAACCTTGCCTCTGAGACAACGCTGGAAAGCGGCAGAGCAGCACTGCCAGAGAATTGTGGTGTGGCGTTCAGCAATCAGCATCATTTGCTTCTGTCCAAGTCTCCTCTCCTGTGTAACAGAGATAATACTGAACTACACAGGGGTGCTGAGATTTAATTCAAAGATGTCTAAGGAGTAAGAATGCCTCGGACAGCAGATGCCACACAGCTATGAAAGATGTGTTCCCCATCTCTGACATCCTTTCACAATCCCAGCAAAACCAACTGGCAGCAGAGCACGGATGCGTCAGCTGGCAGGGCCGTTTGGCCGCTTCCCACCTGACCAATGTCCAGGGACGGCTGAAGTCAGGCCACTGGTGGAACTTGTGCTCTTCCTGATGGAGTCCTCTCTGCTTCTTTTTAAATTTCAGAACTTATTTCAGACACAGGCAGAGTATACCACATCTTTCCCTCAATTGCAAGTGTGTTTCAGGGAGGAAAGAAAATAACTGTGATCTTCAGATGTTTATTGGGATGGTGAAACAGAGCTAATAATGTCACCTTGAAACCGGTAACATGCTACAGCATTTATATATCTCTACTGTGAATAGGAGGGTACCAGTGAAGAACAACCACCAAGGCATTTGTCATGATTAATTGTATGCTGCTGCAAATCCTGCTAGAGCTTCACAAAAGTGAGCATCTACTCACAAGTCATCACATGGAGGGACAGGTTTTACCACATCAATTGGATTATACAAAACAATCTTCAGGGAAAAACTGTGACACTTACTGAGCTGCTGAGGTGCAACACCAGAGTCTGGAAAGTACCAGGCAGCAGTTTTTTGATCAGACCGTGCCTCCCCTAACACAGCCTACCCACAGTGGCAGCTCTGCACAGCACCCCCAGCTCAGGCCTGGGCTATGTTACAGGAAAACATAGCCATGGAAAATGAGAGCTGGAACTATTCCCCTCAGGCACTGTATGCACAGTTGGAAAACAGGGTTTAATATTCAGCAGAAAAACAAAGCATAGCAAATTAATTCAGCAAACAGAGATTCTCCAAACGAGCTGAACTAATGCAATTTTCTCCCTCCCCAAAAATCAAGCTTTTTAGCCCATCAGTGTCAACAGTGAGAAGCAAAAGACATCAATGTGTCAGTGTTATGCAAACTCAATTTTTCATTAAAAACATTTTGACAGACAACTCCCGATGAGCTCAAATTCTATATGAGCTGTATTTGCTTAAAAGAGAAAGCTATTTTGGCATGTTAGAAAGCTGTGTAAAAATAAAAAGTAAACTCTTGCTTACTGATTGTCCCACTGTAATTACAGCAGCAAATGCTTGGGACTCTGTTCCACTATACATCATAACAGAAGTGTCTTGTGAACAGTGCTGCATTTCTTCCCCATGCTTTCTACATTTATGGCAAAGATGCCACATATATGCATATAATCAACTTGAGAGATCTTACATCATTTAAAGAACTACTGCTCTAATTAGAAACCTTCCAAGGCTAGCTCCAAAATAGACCAAATATTTACTTTGTTACATAAGCAGAAGTGTTAAGCTTTTTAAAATTATAGGAAAGTATCATAAATATCCAATGAAAAAACAATATGAATTTTAAATAAAACTCCAATGGAAACCACATGGCCATAGAATTATGACAGAGGTGTGAAGAAAGTCACACTTTTGTAAAAAAAATATACCACTTCTGCCACGCAGTATTTACTGAATAGATGTGGCTTTTGTGTAACTTATGAACTATGCAAATCTATGCACAGAAAAACACATAAATGCAAAGATTATTTCAGCCAGAAAACCTGTAGGATGGAATGATCTACACAATGTTTCTCAGTGTGTGATCTAAATTGAAGGAAGCACCACTTTGGGGAAAAAAAGGAATAAGTTAGTCCCTGTGTCCTTTTAACAGTGCTGCTAAGGGAAGGCACTGGTGCTGGCACCATTTGGGCTGTTGGTATCTGCCAGCTAGTGACAGAATGGAGCCTCCCAGACCATTTTTCACAGCTCACCAGTCACCTAGTACTAACTGCATCTGACCGTGCCATCCTCAGCAAGATTTCAATGGATAATCCTGAAGTGCTCTGCAATGACGATCTGCAGAAAGAAGACTGAATCAAAACAAAGCAGCAGCATGGGCTGAAATATGAAGAAGTAAAGTTATAACAGGAAATTTAGAACAGCACTTCTGGTAATATATGCACCATAGTCCCCATATACTAATAACTAGAGGTGTTTGGGGGAGCACAGGAGTAGATGCTTTCCTTTGATGTGGTTTACTGAAGTCACTGACTGCAGGGACTGACAGCGTCCTGCTGCCTCACTCCAGCCAGGGTCCGACGCACGGGTTGCCATGGAAACAGCAGAGATTTTCTCTTCTGTTGCGTCACTGCACTGAATGTAAAACTGTGCAGGTCTCCAGACAGCTCGTAGGGTGACGAACGAGGAGCGGAGCAGACGGGCTACCACAGCCCACATGGGGACTGCTGCAGCAGGGCCGAGCGCTGTGCATGACCCGGCACAGCTCCCACGCACACACAAACATTCGGGCCCCTTGTTCGTCCCACTGCAGGCAGGGCACTGGGTGAAGCCCATTAACCGAACCTCAGGAATGCTCAGAAGCAAATCTGTGACCCTGCTGCCATCTAAAATAACCCTGCACAAACCACTTGAATTGGGAAATTCCAGAAGAGAGAGGGTTTAGTTCAACAGCCTTGATTTTGCTAGTGCTTCTTTTGGGGGTTAGCTCCCACACCCCGAATTTCACTTTGAGTTCTAGCCATCAACTACTCATTCTCATGCAGGTCAAAACTATGCTGAAACTTGTGGGGTTTTTATTCTAAAAAAATTGAGAAAGCTCCTGAAATCCTAAATCTTCCCGCAACAGTAGGTTGAGTCTCCAATTTGTAACGTTATTTAAGGACAGTTTTTCAACCCAGTTTAGAAGCAGCACCTAAGAATCTTAGTATTACACTGTGGTCTGTGCCTGACCTGGCATGAGAAAGCAGCACCTCTCTCCCTGTGTGATGCTGAACCGAAGTTTTATAAACACAGCCCTCAAAGAGGAAGTTCACTTTCCTCTGGAGCATCAAATATAAGGCACTTCCAGATGGAAAAATGCCAGAGAATGGTACACAGGAACTTGCAGCTCTCCAAATCTTGATGAAGTGAAGAGCTGATTAGGACTGCACACAAATCACTTCAAGCCAAATCCACAGCCCCAAGTCAACTCACATTCACACCTTCCAAAACTGGGAATTGGACAATATTCTCAAGGCCCTTCATCCTTCTTGGGAGCTAGAATCACAGAGCTGCCCACCTCCCACCCTGAGTGCTTCAATGCAAGGCAGGGGAGGAAAGGACTATCCAGCCATCTTCTTCCCAGAACCACTGGCATGTGACAGTGCAGCAGGGTGGAAATGGCCATCCCTGGGCCTGGCAAAAATTACTTTAAACAATGCTGAGCAGAGGTAAAAAGACAAGTTATTCCTCCTGAGTGTTTTCCCCCTTTGCTACAAAACGCAACAACTGCTACCTAACTGATCTGAAGTATTTAATTAAATATATTATTTATTGAAATGAAATCCAGTGGCATAAATATTAAGCAGATAAGAAGCTGGGATGCAGTTGGTGGATGCTCAATCAGGGTTTTGGCATTGCTATTGCTATCTTTAAAAATCTGAATAATGATGAGCAGGGAATGTCATTGTATCATCTCAAACACTCAGGGAGGGCTGTGTTGTTCTCTGGGATAGATTTTCTACCTCACTAACTAATCTTTAACAGGGAGCAAACTCTGCAGTTGAAGGGGGAAAAAAATTATCTGCTGCATTCCTGACCTTATTCTGCATACAGGGGAAGAAAACAAAGAAACTCAGTCCAATTTAAAGTGACTATTTTCTGCTTAAAATGGTAAGGTCTGAATTTGCACTTTGATTTAGGCCCCACAGCTGAGGGAAGATTTGTGTCCATATCCTTGTGAAAGGGCAGAAAGGTATTTGTAGTGAAAAGGAGGACATATGAATCATACGACAAGACTTTTACACCGTGGACTTCTTGATTCAATCTGAGCTTCATCAAAGCACTATCAACAGCAGGCAAAATAAGATGAAACTATGTAGGACAAACTTGAGAATATTATTATTTAATAAGAAATGCAGTGTACTATCATTTTCTATTCTTTTTGCAAAGCTTCATAAGGATGTTCCTAACTTCACCCACAGTAGTGAAGATACTTGGAGCCATTCAGGAGATAGTTCATAAGTTATTTCCGGCATGAGACGCAGAAGTTGGGGTTTGTTGTTCCCTGCAGGGAAGTTGTAGCACTGGCACCAAATCTCCACCATTACCTTTCCTAAAGAATTAATGAGGGAAACTATCCAGCGTACCTCTTCCTTCTATTTTGGTAGTTGACAGGCTTCTGTGGCTTAGCTAAAATTAAATCATGCAGAAATATATAATATTCATGCTCACAAATGAAATGTTTTTCTTCAAAACAAGAACAAAGTGGGGCTTCAGGAATTTTTTTCCTACCTTTTTTTTTAAGCCTTCCTCTGTGTATGTAATAGTGTGACACATAATACAGTGTGACAGGTCATTTCATGCATCATTTAATTCTTTGCACTGCAAAGTGCCCGACCACAATAAAGATTAGCTACATCCCTCTTGCCCCCAAATGCCGTTGAAGGTGCAAAGCAGAGAAGTTCAGAAATTACAGGAAAGACAAGAAACCCTATTCACCAACATTAGAAGGTTGTGCTTGGTTTCTCTTCCTCTCCTTGTGATAGTGTCACCTTGCAATTTCTAATAATGTTTTACACACACACACAAAAAAAATACTTAAAAAAACCCGCAAAGACACAGAAAAACCCACCAAAGATTCCACCCAGGATGAAAAGATACCATTACAAAAGAAAGTGTAGTAGTTTTTGAGTTTCAGAACAGAGGGAAAATAGAGGCTTTGAAAAGATTTATTTGTCAGAGAGTGAAAGAATGGAGATTTAATTATTTTTGATACCTCTAAACCCATGTATTTTCTTCATATTGCTTTTTAATGCCTTTTAAATACATTTATCAAAAAAAAAAAGGATTATTTATGACCACAAATATGTACAAGATTACCAGTGCTGGAAACTGAACACCTTGGTTTAGCCCACAAAGAGACAATGTTGAAGCGTTTAGCACTGTGAGACCTTCTGTACTAACTTGGCAAAGGAGTTCCACACAAAAAGCAGTGACAGGCAGGGCTGTCCACCCACACCATGGCTAAACACTCTGCAAAGTACAGATGCAACTTTCTTAGCGAGGTGATAACCTTTGGGCAGTTAGCAATTATTGAAGAAACATTTTTCAAGTAGTCGACTTCACTCTCTGATGTGTTAGTGAGCAGCAGTAAAATGATAAATATTAGATAAAATTTAAAATCTGAGCATTAATCAAAACAGATTGGATACTGTCTGACAAAGGTTATCTTAATTTGGCAATTCATTTATTCAAATATGCTAAATTATGCTGATAGGAAAGTCTGCATAACATAGGACTCACAGAGGTTCTTTACCTGAGCCACTCAAGTGCTTTGGTCCTTGACTTTGACAGCAGCTATTGCTAGAATGAAAAACCCAAACCTCACAGATTACTCAGTAGAATGCATGAATTAAAAATGCACATGATTCTTGTAACATGATCATCAGTACTGGATTTGTTAACATTTTCATGCACTAAAACTAGCATTTATTATACCAAGATTGACTGGTGCTTTCCCTTTGGCAAAGCAAACGTTGCAAATCAAACAGTAGTTATGAGTTCTGCCACAACTCAATTACAGTCCTCATCATGGATGAAGTTATTTACTTCAGCACCAATTTTATAATTTATTCAGTGGTTCCATTGCTGTTAGCTCTGAACTTTTAAGTAATGATATTGCCAAAGACAAAAAAATTTATAACACCTTAGAAAAAGAATAATTTTCCTTCTTCATATAAAAAAAGAGATATAAATTCCACCTCTCCACTCCCAAAGTTTTCCTTCCAAATTCCTGCTAATAATAAATCAAAGAACACATTGCAGTAAACATGTGGCAGTTAATAAAAATAATGCCATGTCAGCTTTGTTTTCAAATCTCAGCATCAAACTGCTGTTTGATTCAACTCTGGCATTTAATGCAGCTAATGCAAACGGGGCTCTGCTGTTTTAACCCCCTCTTTTACAATACTTGTCGAAAATTTTCCAAAGGGAATCATAGGTGCCAGCTTTGCAGAACACCCGTGCACTTTTCTTGAGAAGAAACGGCTAAAAACGTACCTGCCAGAGACACTGATCTTATAGGCTTTTACCTCTTGACACCTAACCAGTATTTTTCCAAATTCGAGGGGAGGAGGAGGAAGAACTACCTGTGGACTGAAAGTCAGAAACTCTACAAAGAAAGGTATTGCTTAGTTTTGGTACTTTATTGCTATCTTCTCTCCAGGGGACTGTGTAAGAGACAACTGAAGACACAGCTCACAACACAGAACTGCCCAGCAAGAACTCGAGGCGCTCTCGCCCGCCTCTCCTGCCAGCAGACAACACAAAAGGCCATCTCTGGCCCTGTAATGCCAACTTGCTGTGTTTCATTCACTGAGAAAGGAGAGGGCAGAATAAAGAGCAGACACTGCGTCCTGTGGCTACATCTTGGTGGCTGCTCCAACATGTGAACACACCAAATGAGGGAGAGTGAGCTGCCTCCAGAATGTGAAACAGCTACTCTTACCCTTTTTTGTATCACTGTCATATGATATCTGTATCTATACACGGGTGGATTTTCTTCCTTTCAAATGCAGAAAGCATTAGCTCCAAAGCATAACTAGTAAATAATCCTTTTGCATCACACATAATTTTTTCTCATAAATTTTGTGTTCAATTAGCTCTGTGTTTACAGTGTGGAAGGAAAATATCTAGCACAGGTAGTAACACCATAAACATACTAAATTTTATTATGCAGGAACAACTGGTTCTACAACACAGTTTTGACTTCAACTCTACCTTACTTTCCCACCCAATGGCTTCTACACTAGTATACTTTGCTTGTAGAATATTGTTTGATTAAAGAAAAAAAAGTTAAACACCTATACATCTCAGCTGTACAAGTAGAGTGAGCCAGAATATCTTTTTCACTACATTTTTAATGTTAATGCTTGATGCCAAAAGATAGAATTGTTAAATACATAACTATGTTACAAGGGTCGATTTTTTAAAATTGCAGAATGGCAGCTGAGAGACAGATGTGCTGTTTGGTTGTAGTTCACAGGGATTTAATTACTGAAACGCAGTAACATACTAAGAACAACACATAAATAACATGAGTTTTAAGCACGTAGAATTACAATATAAATCAAAGATCACATTAAAATTATTTACCTTCCTCATTCCATGATGGAATGAAAGTAATTCTACTCACAGATGGCAAATATATTTTATGGTTTTCTAAATACAGTGGAATCACTGTTTTATGATGCTTAAATTGTTTTTCCATTCCAGCTTTTATAAACAGACTTGGGATCCTCAGAAATATGACTCTGACTTTTAGATAAAAAGGAGTTACAGGTTAGCATGCCTGACTGGTACCCCTGTGCTGTTAAATCTTCCTAGTGCCAACTCTGACACTAGTGTTTCATGGTGTATCATTAACAAAAGAGTACAAGGGGGGTTCACTTTGCTACAAAATCATCTTCCTACCAGCTAAGGTCACTGAAGTGTTGATTTATTCACTATTGAGGCAGATTCAAAGTCTCCTTATTCTATAATTTCTTTTTTCTAAGATACTATCTCCCGAGGTTTTTTGCTGTCCAACTACAAAGCAACAAAACTAGCCCTTAAACAAATTAAAGGTCATCTAACATGCTTTCCAGCAATTTGTGTTTCAGTGCACTAACTTTTTGTAGTAATATAGCTATAGGTCGATCAAAAAAAGAGCAGAAACAAAAGTACGATAATGATTCTTGTTGATAAGAACAAGCCTTGCACAAAGAAATTTATTTAGTGCTTCCTTGTCTCAGAAAGAATAACGTATTTTTAACCAGAAATTCTACCCTAAAATAAAACTATGTAGTTCTGCAGCAGTAGGTTGGGGTTTTTAAACTACTTTTTTCCATCTCACACAGCAAGAAAAAAACCCAACAACAAAAGAACCCAAAAAACTTACTTCAGAGTATTTTTTCCTTCATGTTCCTCCCTCCTCAGCAACCTGCTTTACCCCTTATCCATCCTGGCTTGATCTTCTATCCCACTGCTGGATTCTGCCCCTAAGCCCCCACTACCTCCCTGCTTCATTTGTGCAGTTGTCCAAGGACTTGAGGATGTGCAACTCTAAAGGGAAAAGTGCTGTATGCATTGAAATATGGTGCCACATTTCACTCTCATTCATTTTTCCACACATGAAAACTAGATAAGCAGCTCAGGACCCCTCTATCTGAAACCTTTCCTGGGGAAGGAGAGGAGCACAGTAACCGTAAGTCCTTTCAAACTGAAAGCCAGATGTGGTCGCTCACACCAGTGCCGCAGGGGATAACTGCTCCCTCCCGGACTGCAGCTCTGAGGTTGAAGGTGGTGCTGTGACAGGAAATGGTAGGTGGAGAAAACGCTCCTGCAGAACCAGAGGTGCAGCCACTCGACCGTCAGTCACAGGGCAAGAGAAATGACTTGGGCTGCCTGTGTCCAACACTGGGCAGCAGAAAACAAAAATGGGTGGGCTCTGAGCTCAGTGCTGCTGTACACTCTGCTTACTGGGTTTGTGAAGCTTATGATGGTATTGTCTATTGGCAGAGGAGATTGGCACAAATAAATAAATGAAAACTTTGTTTAGTGTCTTGTCCCTTTAATTAGCTGAATAACATAAATAGATGTTTCATGTTTAAACATCCTAACTATAGACTTCTGGGGGACTTTGGTTCTTAACCTGCTAGCAGAGAGCAGATAAAGATGTTTAAGCTACAACCTAGCTTTGATGAACATTTTTCATTTTGACCAGCTCCTGAAGCCAAAAATTTATTATATTTTTCAGGTAGTTTGAGTAATGAGCTTTTCAGTGAGCTTCATAACTCTTCAGAGCAGTTCAGTTACTCTCCTCTCTTGCCACTTGTTTTCTACAAACTGAGCAGTTTCTTGCTCTGACATGATGTCACTATTTTGTTAAGATGGAAAGACCAAACATGGATCTTTCTATTAGTACATGAACCCTGCAACTTGCATAAGCAAAGAATACTTATTTGAAATAAAACACTTCTCTAAGGACAGACGCACATAATTCTCACCCGTATGAGCATGCTTGGCTAATGGGAAATATATGCATGTATGCACACATACACTGTAAAAAAATCAGACTTAAAATATGAACGAGCATGAGTCAACTGAAATTTCTTTTTAGTCAACCACAGTTGAATGCTGAGTCTATTCATGTTTTCACAACCGAGACTAAATGCAAAGGGTATACAGTGAACTACTTCTTTTCACAATTCTTAATGCAGAGCATTCCTTTAAAAGTGCTGTTTTACGTTCTATGTAAATGTGCCTAAGAAAGTAAAGAAATCCTCTGAAACAAGTAGTGTTGACAGATTTTTTCACTACTTACTTTACCTTAAGTCAAAGTGAGTGAGCAGAATTTGGTACTTAATGCTAACAACTTCACTAAAAAAACCAAATAAAAGCAACGCTAGTGAAAAATCAACAGGAATTAGACACTTGTCCTCCATCTAACATGTCTCACAACACCAGCTGTTTGAAGCCCAAAGGCAGGAAACAAAACACTGCATAAATCTATCATTTAACCAGGGTGGTGGGGCAAGAGAATCCTTATACCCGGAGTCAACTCAGCGAGACACGGCTCTGTGCTTCTCACCGACCAGTAAGACATTCAAAAGAAAATTAGTAATGACTGAATAACTGGATAAAGAAGTTTAAAAAAAAAAAAAGATTCTCTGCAAGCCCTCTTCAGTTTTGTACCAATATCAAGTGGCCCCTATTAGTGCCAGGAAGTATGCATGAAAAGAAACAAGACCCGACAGCCTGGAGATCAGCAGCTCTGGCTCCACGCTGGCCTCTGCACCTGCTTCAGCTCAGCAGTGCACAAGAGCTCTGCAGGAGCAGGGCGGGAGAGGAGGGTGGAAGGCCATCAATAATACATGGCTGAACAGCCAGACGGAAGAGGAAGGGACTGCACACTGCATGGTGATTTCAAAGCTGGCATTCTTGAGAGCGTTCAAGGCTGTTAATGTGTGCATGGCCAGCAGGTATTTACTGGTGTCTTCCAGCACATAAATGAGCTGCTGGAAGGGGCTTACTCTAGACTGCATCCCAGACCTGAGCAACTCTCCAGCATGCTTGCTGAGATGGGCCAGTCTCTACCAGAAATTCAACACCAATTTGCCTCCTTTCACATTCAGGAATCAAGTTCATATGCAGAGAGGTCTGACTGCTTTCTCACACTTGACACTGTTATCAGAATTAGGCTTCTGATATATAGGCTACTGACAGGTTTTCAGGTCAGGCAACTAACGCTGCAAAAAAAAAAAAAACCAAAAAAAGCAATCATAGGTCTCTATTCTCTGCTCATAGTCCTTATTCAGACAAAAGATTCACCACCAACTTCCATGTGTCATTTGTCTGGTCACTTGCTATCCTGAATCCACAGCCAGCAACAGCCTTTTCAATGTAATATCAACTTCAATATACCTGGGTGCAAAGATTTGTGTCACTCAACCACTGCACTGTCAGCCTCTGAATTTCACGTCACGCTGAGGATTTAATGCTCAACTTCCTGTTATTTGCTGTTTCTCATCTTGTCTAGATTTCTGTCCTTCCCACTATCCTGTTACTAGCAACAAGTGACTGTCACAAGCATTTTGCCTTTGCTTTCCAGATGTAGTTAGAGAGTAATTTGGATTCTCTTACTTCAGAACATGCAGCTCCTCTTTACTGGTTCCTTCCCACCTTGCTGTATCTTAACCTCCAAGTGCCTCAGTCGCCTCGTCTCCTTTGTCATTCTGCTCCCCACCACACACCTGTTCCTCTGAAGGTACGAGAACTTGTCACTCTCTAGTCCCAAGCTCGGAGAGCTCTCTGGGCAGTACCAAACATGCTCAGGAGGGGGGGGACTCAAAAACCTTTGCTTATTCAGTCTTGCTCTATGTATTTGATGCTCTCTCTGAAACTCGCTGTTTGTACAGCTTTTGAACCACTGTCCCACCCACATTTGGTGGGGAGGGGAGATATTACATACAAATACAAAAACTCATTATTTAAAAGGTATTTGGTTGCCTGTTAAGAAATTCACAGGAAGCTTCTCCTCAACTTCAGACAATAGCAAAAGTTACATTGTTTTGAATATGAACAATACATGCTTTGTACCTTAATCACAAATTAAAAAGGAACTATCACCTTAATAGGTAAATGCCACTGGGTACCTTGAATTATATGTTGGCTTATCATTAAGGGAACCGTACTAGAGACTTCAAACACCGCAGGAATTCGTGTTTGCAGTTTTACTCAATAGCCACTGAAATACCCATTCACACAGCACAAACACAGGTATACACCCCATATTCACCCCCACTTTTCACACTGTCTTTTCATGTGGCAGATTTAAGAACAAATGACACTAAATTTGTGACATCTCCAACAGCTTCTCCCTGTTATTAGAAATTAAACTGCTCAGTTACCATACTGTATCTTTCAGTGTTTCTCTTTCTAATTCCGAGAGGGTTTTCATGTTCATGGGAGTTTGGCCATAAAGTTTTTCTCCATAAAATACCATAATGTATTTTGTTATTCCTTTATTATTAAAAAACTCCTCTTGATGATAACAATCTCAGGTTTTCCATATATTTTAATATTCACAGCTCCAAGTATTTTCTGATCATTTTCATTGATAAGTTTGCATTTCATTAGTGTTTATGAGCATTTCTATGAAAGCGTAATAACTCATACCACTGGAGCTGTGTGCACAGTTTGTTCACTCCTCACAGCACTGTTCCTACATATGACAATCTTAGGTATATACAAAATTTCAGGTCACTTCTGCACCAATTTATTGAGAACATACTGACAAACTATTAAGTAAATATTTACAGTATGAGTAAATACCTAGCTGAACAGAACAGTTTAAATTATCTGTGATGAGTAGGAGGCAGGAATACATTCGTGCCAAACCACTGAACTAGACTGGTTGCCACTGCCAACAGCTATGCTTTGGCTGATGAAAGTCCTTGAGCAACAATGATTGCTATATGCTCTGCACAAGGAACTATAGAAATTAATTATCCACAAGTAGTATTATTCTGAATTGCTGCTGGATTTTTCTTTATTACAGCCATCCTCAGATCTCTTGTGTTATTTAAAACTAATGATGTCTCAGTCATTCAAAAATGTTATGTGTAACCTGGTGCATTTGCTTTATCAGAATGATGCTAAAGGCAACTTTTGGCATGCCCTAGTTGCTGAGCTCAAAACAATTTCTTTAGTGATGTATGCATGAACAGGGGTTTACTGCTGTATAGCTCTGTCCTAAATGGAAATATCAAAAAAGCCTGTCCTTTTAGATTGAGACCTCAGGGAACTGAAAGCTAAACTAGCATAAAATATCCTTCTCTCCCCTTCTTTGAGGTGAGACACCTGGTCAGTGGCTGCAGATATAGCTGAGGTGAGGAGTGGGATGCTGGAAGAGACCTTGCATCACGAATTTGGGACAATATATTTCAAAGCCTGCACTTGGTCTCCTACACTTTGTTGTCCTTGTTGCTGTTACTTTATCTGCTAATTCTTTATCAGAATTTCCTCCTGTGGAAAGCAAGATGAGAAATCTGCCCCTTCCCTGCAGTTTATTCAATCGAACAGCCTCAGTGGCTGAGGTCAAGTGGGGATAGAGCCACAGCTCCTCTGCCAGCCCTCCCCTCATGGCCTGCTTTGCCCTCCACAGGAGTTCAAATGGGGCTATGCAAGCAGCAGCTGGACTTGAGATGCTGTCTCTTAAAGCATGCTGTTGAGGGATCAGTCTTATGCTCCATTCTCTTGCACTGTCTCAGGTCAATCTGGCCTCTTAAACCAGTAGCAGCCCTTCTCCAAGTTTTTATTTTTCTCAATAAGGATCTCAAGGAACATGTGACTTGGATATTTTTCTCTTTTAAAACAGAAATTTAGGAAAAGTATGTTCCGTCTTTTCAGCTTTATCTGTCTGCACAATTTTTCAAATAACTTGTGACTGTGCATGTTAGAGGATGCTGTTTCTTTCAAACTTTGAGTGCCTATATTACACTAAATTACGTTTATGAATACGGTCTTACCATCACTAAGGCATAAGCAAGCCATAAATATAACACCAACGGCTATTACTACTAGCTCTGAGAGTCCAGAACTTAGTCCAGGGACATTTCTTAACCTTTGATTTTTACTCTAATTAACTGAAAGAGAAGTGAGCATAAAACTGTATTTTGGAAGAGAAAAGTTGCCTTGCAAACCTATTCCTTACCTGGCTGGCAACAGTTCCATGACCTTCACAGCTGGGTGAGAAGTTACAGAAAAGCGAACTCCAAGAAGACAGAGAGCCTCCCTGACTCAGACATAGGCCAGGAAATTAAACCTGGTGCTTGCTTCAAGTCACAGACAGCAATCTGAGATGAAGAGGAGAATTACTTGCTCATCTTCTCTTGGATTTTAAAGATGCTTCCTCGACAGAATTAAAATTGAACGCCCAAATGTCACTCAAACAGGTAAAAGCTGGAGCAAGCCCTGGGCTTTCACCATCCCTGCTCTTTCCTTGCCTCAGCCAGCCTCAGGGAGGGGGACAGGCCACCACCACTCCAGCAGCTCCCCAGGACTGGTGGCTTTTTGCCAGTGAGCATTTCCAGCCTCTTAAAAAGAAAAGCACTTGTTTCTGGATAAGGACGAGGTGGATCCCAGTTCTTACCACAGGCATACTGGGCCCCTGGGGGCAGGCTGTGCCTCCTCAGTCCTGTTAAAACCTGCTGCATGTATAAATGTGGATGAATCAAGTTTGACTCACCCATCCATGCATGTGGGACAGCTAATGGAAAAGGATGCAGCTTCCTGCACAGACAAGGCACATAAAATGTCTCTTACACAGCCAAGCTAAGTATCTTTAATTAGCAACACACCTCCATTAGAAGCTTTAAAAAGAAAATTCAATTTGCACCTAATTTGAAAGCTTTTTACAATCTTTAATTAGTAGCAACTATCTCAGCTAATAAAACTAAATACCTTCTGCACATGCTGTTACCTAAGAGGGCATGAGGTGCAGCTGCTCATGCAATCAGCCTTTCACAAGAGCACTCTGGAGACAGCAACAGTGAGGAAACCTGGAGCTCTCCAAGGGCCCGTGCTACCACTGCAGCAGCTTCTTGCAGGGTGCTTGGCCAAGCCCTGTGTGCAGCTCTGCTCCCCGGAGGACTCTGCTCTCCACAGCTCCTTTGACAGGCTCTTCCAAGAAATGAAGAAATGGCGTTTCTCTTGCAAGAAATGTCCCAGCTGAAAGAGGCAGGTTGCCCTAGCCATAGTACTGTGTGGCAAAGGAAAAGCTGTTGCATTGCCTTGCCCTGTCTCCATCCCACCAGGCTGAGCAGCTGCTCGGTGTTTCCAAGATGATGATCTTACCTGAGCAAAGAGGAACATTCGCAGATAACGTGGGGTTGCTGCAGCAGTTTAGGATACCAGCGCCCTCAGCTGTGTGTGATAGGATTTGCAAATTCCCCCCCGAAAAGTCTGCAGAAGCAAATCAGGCTGCAGATGGTATTCTCATGTCTTAGTGCAAACACCACTTCAGAACAGCTTTAATGTATTACGCTGGGCTCTGAAGAGGTGCAGCTAAGGCTTAGACCACATACTCTTCCCAGTCTCCTGTGCAGAGGGTAACACACAGAGCAGTAACACCTGAAGCCACTCTAGCAAGGTTCCCTTCAAACTCAGGCTATGGCAAGGTGAGGGTGTGAGATGTGCAGTGGACGCTTGCAGACACAGCATTTTTCTTTGCTCATCTTCTGCTCCTCCTCTCGATCTGACCGCTAGCACTGCAGTGGTGTTTTAGAGAAGGGTAACAGTTTACCAGCTAAAACCCCTAGCTCTCCTCTTTTCCAGCTGGGAAGCACTTGCAATCAGACTGTGGCAGGTGTAGCTGTCAGCATCCCTCTTGTTGTGCATGTGACTCTGGAAACACCAGCCTCTAAGAAGTGAGTCACGGTAGTCAGGTAACTTTGGTTCCCAAGTGGCACAACCCCCAAATTTAGTAACTTGAAAGCCTCAGAAGGCTGGGTAGATCAAAGTAGAGCAAGTGTGTCTGCATTGGGGGACCCTTCACTTATCTTCTTCCTCAGGAGAAAGCCTACCAGCTGAGAGCAGACTCACAAAAAACCCAAACCGTAGCAATTGTCTGGGATCTTCTTGTATCACGGAGGGCACATCTCTTCTGCACAGTAATTAGAAAAAAACAAAGCCTCGCTGTTCTCAGTGTCTCCTCTAGAGCCTCCAGCCACTGAACTTTGAGCTACACAACTTCAGCAATTTTCTCAAGTACAAGTCTTTAACTGAGCAACATGTTCAGTTCATCAAAAAAAGCCTGCATTAGCAAAAAGCAAGTGTTTCCCTTAGAACCCCCATTTCAGAGGATTTGTTCATTTTCTTTAGCTGTGTATTTTGTGGGGAATGTATGAACTGCCTTTGGCAAAGATCTGGCAGCAGTCTATGACAGTGTTCTGCGAAGCAACTTCTTCTCTGATTACAGCAAGACTGCTAGTCCCCTCTCTTCCCTGACAGCTCAGATGATGAAAAAAGTGCTGTATTTTGTTCTGTATTTTGTTTTTGTTGTTATTTTCATTGTCACTACTCCATACCTGTCAGCTTCTTCCCACTCTAAACAGTTTAGGGTTTTGGTTTTTTTACTTTAAGTGTTCATTTTAACACTGAGAGCAAAGGAAGCAGTTAAATATGCATTATATTACCCTGAACACTCTTGTTTTATTCAACACCTAGATAACAGGCATTTCCTCATTCAAAGCAGCATCTGAAAATTGCGTGCTTATTTTAAAAGATACCTCAAACTATTGAAGAGTACACTAAAACAGAGGTTGCTATCAAACTCTAGTCCATTTGACAATAGCATTTATTTTAACTACTTAAAAACTTAATGGAAAATTGTAGCGTTAAAGAAGTAGCTTTGAAGCTCTATGCACAGTTGCATGAAAGTACAGACAATTTAAAAGCACTCAATCTCCTGTGGTCACGCTGACCTAAGAAAGCATATTTATTGGATCTATTACTACTGACAATATTCAGTACACCAGAGCAAAGAAAATCAAATCAAAATCAAGGTCTTGTTCTCTGCTAGAATTTTACCCAGTGTCTCTCAGCAAGACCTGGAAAGCCCAAAGCCAGCCCATGCTTCCTTTCACCACACAGGCGAAAGCCAGCCAGTTCTACCAGGATTTCTCCTGTCCTTCAGTTACAAGAACTGAACCACGCATACATACATAACAGTGATTTCTCAAGGTTTCAAGAACAAGAATCACACCAAATTTACTCTGACTGTTCAGCAGCACTTTCTCTTTCCTTGGCACTGTTTTGATCACTGATCATTGATCACTGTAAATGATCAATGTTACCCTTCTCCATTTTCTGTGCTACAGTCACGATCATAAATAACAGAACAAACGTGTGAGCACACTGTTTAAGGAGGGCTACCTTGCTTCATTTTGTTATCAGCATAAATTTTAGCATTGCATTTTTCCTGGACACCTCTCACCGAAAGAGCAGTGCCCTGTCATTACTGATTAAAATTTTGTTACAACTTTAAGAAATAAGTGTACATTTAAGCTAATTTAGGCTAATAAAACCCTTTTCCTCTCCACGTTAATCTGCATTGTGTCCTCTGCCACAGTACAGCAGATCTGAACATCAGCAGTGATTTATGAGCAGCAATAAGCTGTGCTGCAGATCAGATCCAAGTTATGTTGGCAGATCAGTTTGGAAGCACACGCTGGAATAAAAATGTAGCACAAGGCAGGGACACTGTCAGAGCCATGTACATGTATGCATGTTTACATGCCTGGTAATGGCCAGGACTGAGAGGAAGTCCAAGGCTGAAATTGCACAAGAAATTTCTAAAAATCAGGATTAAGGTGCACTGCCAGGGCTATGAAGGAAACCTTGCACATAGGCTACCCACTCTGTGTCTGACTTGGAGCTCTTAGCCACATTTCTATAACATCAAATGCAACTTACACGGAACAGTATCTGTGTCACTGGGCTTATTCAAACAGTGTAAGCAACTCTCTCCTCGTCATTCATGATGAATGTAGCATTTGCAAAACCTGCAGTTTCATATACTGCAGAGGCATCAGAAAGGTATTAGGATATACATTATCACCATCCTTTAACTGCTGCACCTAAATAAAAATAAACCATGGGGGGAAGTGCAGGGAAAAGTGCAGCAGAGGCCCAAGCTCTTCTGCACAGCATGCTCCTCCCTGATCTATATTATTCTTCAAGATCACTTACAGACCTTTTCTACTGATATGGAAAATTCACATTTATTCGTGAGCCCCAAACACACATCAGCAGTAAACAGAAGAAAAGATCTCATTGGAAGTAACCAAATGAAAAGGGTATGGCGAGAGTGAGGCAGGCACTGGCAAAGAAGGTAGAGGCTGCCCTGAGAGCCCACCACCCCATAGCTTCAGGCAAGGCTGCAGACAGCCTGGGAATAATGGTGAGAGGCCAGGCTCTCAACAAGGTAAAGGTCAGTAGGTGCTGGAGGTGTGGTGTGGGCCCAGATACTAAACCAGTGGTCCAGACAAACACTCAAACACATTAACAGAGCCACTGAGACTTCCTTTGTTCCCACGTGTCGCATGGGAGGCAAGCTGCCTGTAAATGCAGAGCACTTAAAGTTTTGATCTGAGATTGGACTCTTCAAGCTAACAGTGCTCAGTCCCAGTGACTTATCTGGTGTGACCCTATCTGCCTTGGCTCCTCCAAATTTCTACTTCCTGACAAAAATCTTATCTTCTTTCTCTGAAAGGCAGCCCCAAGGCAGGTGACTCTTCCTCACCTCTAAAATAGATTACTTGTCAATCTACTTTAATTCCAATCAAAAAACTCAACCTCTTTTAGTAACTCCAGTCCCACAGTTACTGTACAGTATGAATCTGAAGCAACAGCCTTGCTCTGCCCCACACATGAATGTGGATACCTGACACAGGATTTTTGTTTACTTTTTAACCACAGACCAGGATTCAGCTTGACTCTGCAAGATCCTAGCAGGGGGTGATGGGAGGACAAGCAAATGTCTGAAAAGTTTATACTAGCAGTCTTTTAGCAATGACAGCACTCAGCTGCATAGCTTCTTCAAGTAATAATAACTAAGATATTTTATAACAGCTACTGTACAAGATGATTCCAGGGAATACAGCTACTACAGAGTAATCAATCCCATAGGATTAGAAGCAGTCTTCTGAGCCTAATGCTGGTTAAGGCATCTGAGAATTATTCATCATCTCATGATAACCATATTTTCTCTAATGTATTATTACTTATATGTTAATGGCACCCTTACAACATTTAAAAGCCTATCGCACCCAGCACCACGCTGCCATTTATTTCCTGTATATGTACCACTTGCTGTCATCAGTGTCTCTTCTCAAGCCTTTTTAGCTGTTGACCCAATTTAATGCCTTCCTGGAGATTGCCATCCTAGCTGTAATTACAGTAAAGAAGGACTTCACACTAAATGCATTTCTCCAGCATCCACAGCATCTGCTAACTCTTCTCTTAGCGTATGTGCCTCCCTGCCAGGCACATTCCAAAAAGATACACATTTGGAAGCATAAACTCTGGGTATTCCCAGTACAATTCACCTAAGAATAAATATTTAGATACTACTAATGAAAACCAAGCTAATGCTTTAGTTAGCATTTTGCAGTGCAAAACAGGCTTAGAGAAGAATTCGGGCATTGCAGCAATTTGTGGTGTGTTACTCATGACACTGCAAGCTAGCTTTACCTCAGTGGTGATTACAGCTTGGCCATCAGTCAATTTAACCCAATTTGGGTGCTCTTTTTCTGATGCCTTGACACTAAGATTGCAGTAAGCCCTATCTACAACATGGTAATTGTAATACACATTAGAATAAGACAGATCATACACTATACTCACTAGCAACCTCTAAGATTACTTGAGCTGAAAGACCTTCAGGTATAGCCTAACTCTATGAAGTAATATATGCTTGGTGCTTGTTTGCATTTTCCTGTAATTTTCCCTTTCTGCAAATCCGATCTGCACTGGAAGTAGTTAATATGCTGACAACTTACTGGATGATCTTGGTAATTTATCATTCAGAGTGTCAGACCAGGAATCCCAAAATGTTTAAAAAAAATCAAATGAACAGGCCACTACTACTTATCACCCAGCATTCCCTACAGAAAAAACAAGGAAAGAAAACTGCATTGAAGTTGTCCTTGTGGATCGTCTCTTCCTGTGCTCTGTTTCCATGTAGGAGGGGCATCAACTACTCTTTCTGTCTTCACACTTCCATGCCCATACGAACCTACTGGAGCTTAGAAAACAATTTGCACAATTTCACAGTCAGCAGTAGGATCTCCAAAGCTGGGGCACAGAGCTGATGGGGCTGTGCTGTCCTGTGCAGGTGAGGTACCAGCTTTGAACACAGGGTGTGCGCATCCAGCTGGGCTCACATGTCTCACACACAGACTCATTTCATCCATAAGCAGGCAACTGACAGAGGTGTCAATCCCAACAATAGGTGAAGGTATCCTTTAAAATCAGGACATCCAGAACAGAAGGATGCAGAGCCTCCTAGCCATCCATAATTGTTCATCAGATTTAGACACGTAACACTCAAACAAAACTTGAGAGAGATGAGGAAAGGAAACAGGCCTAGACACAAGCAGGGGTTGATGAGAACAAATCAGACATGTCAATCCCCACAGCCTAGACTGAAGTGTTATTCTCTATTAACTATTAATTAACAGTTAGGAAGTACTGCCAAGTAAGGGACAAATATGAGAAATGAAAACTCACCAAAAGACAAAGTGTCAGTCTTGCACTAGGTTTTACGTTCACCCCAAACTCCAATAGAAAACCCAAGAGCTGCTATGCATATTGAAAACATCACAGCTGTGGCTCTCCAGCATCACACCACCAGGACTTAGCAGTTCTCCGAGTCACTAGATAAGAGTTATTAAGCTGCATTCGGGCACTAAAGAAAGCAATTGCTACTATTCGATAAAATTTGCAGCTATGCAATCTCATACGATGTGACAGGTTAATCATGCTTCAAGGCACAATATGATTGCCTAGAGGATGTGGAAAGCACTTCTTGCCCATAGTGTTTTCTGAACAGTTGTTCTTATCTTTCTTCAAAACAGGAAGAGAAATAGATGTTACAAATATGGCCAAATCAAAGTATGTCAAATCATACCTAGGGCACTAATTTGCACAAAAGAACTAAAAGAACCTTTTTATCACTTCTATTTGCTTCTTTTTTAGTAAAAAGCAATTGATGGAAAAGGCTGAAGTTCTATGAAATACTAAGAGAAATGTGATAAAAAATGTTCTATTTTGTGCCTTCCCTATTTTTAACATTCCCTTAACCTGAGTTTGTTTACAGTCTGTTGATTAAAACTACTTGCATGCATGTTTTGTTTCACCTCCCATTAAAAGATTGATTGTAGCTATGGCACAAATTAAAAAAATATCCTCCTCTGCTAAATGAACAAGCATGAAATAAACAATGAAAATTTTACCAGATTTTCATAATAGTTAACAGATAAAATTCATATAGGAAACATCTCCTGAAGAATGAATTTTACTTCTCAAACAATATGAATAATATATGACATGAAAGTGGAGCAGAAAAATATACCTGTTTCTTCATGGTAATATTACTGCACAGATGGCAAGGAGCTCTTATTTTAACCACAAGAACAATATTCCATCATTTTCACAGTAATCTAAAACTTTATGAGAAAGATTTTAATGCCAACATTGTTTAACTATCCAGTTATTTCCTAAGTCGCCAGCCAACTTGTAACATGATAATTTTAGTCCTAAAGAAAAAAATCCCAGCAAAACCGGACACAGTGTAAAATACACACTGGATAGAGTTGCTCCAGACTGTTTATCAGCACCACGTCGAACAAACTGTCATAAGGTTTGCATTGATAAATCAAAGTTAAGACCAGTGATAAATTCCTAGAAAAAACAGGAATTATTTATCAAATTAGCTTAGAGGATTTTCATGGTGGATGGTAAGTTTATGCTGTTCTCCAGTCCCTTTCCATTCACTAATATGAAAGAGCATGGGGAAAATACTTCTTATGAATACCTGACTTTTGCTCTTTTGCTTGTATCCTGACTAAAACCAGGTGGTTTCCCATGGTGGGTACAAAGAGCTAATACAAGAACATGAGGTTGTTGGGGTTTTTTTTGTCTGTGTAGATAATCCAGGCACTTGTTCTGAAAAATAAAAAAGCACAGAACTGTCAGCTAAGCAGAGTCCAAGAGAGCAGAGAACATTTTTTAAAGTCTGCCAGCACTGAAACCTGTAACAGAAACATTCAGGTTTCTTACTTTCTGGAGAGAGTGAACTTGTAAGAATTCCTGTCAAAGCTCCCAGATCACATCTCTTGGGGACAGCTGACATTAAGGCTTTTTCTTTTGAGTTTCTGAAATTAGGTCATTCTTTTTACTACTGTCACCCCTTAGCAGAGGGAGGTTTCTTTTATCAAAGCCATATCTTCTCACAAATGCTCTTCAGAGAAAACTTGCCATCAATGTTTTTTCAGTTTGGATTTTGTAGGGAAACTTGCACAACTACTGAAAATTTTTCCAAACATAGTTGCCATATTAAAAAAATCATTTTTTATCTGAGTTACTGTGCTTTGAATCAATGTACTTTTCTTCTGGAGCTCGAAATTTAAAGAAAAGTACCTAGGAGAGCAAGCTTTTCACACAATATGCACCATTCTCATTAGAAGTAGCTGGTACCACATATCCAAAAAGTGCTGCAACAGCAGAAATTATTCTGCCATATTCATGGCACATCACTAATATTTTATTGACTTACACCAAAGTACTCCAAACTTGCATCAGCACAGGTAAGCGAAAACTCAGGACACATGCACCAAGTGGATACAGGGATACCTGGGCTCATCATGCATTGAGATTTCTAGGATTTTTACCTGAAGTCAGCTGTGCATGAACCTGTGGCACTGTGTCCTGCTGAACAGGTACTGAGCCCTGCAGCACTGACCATATCCTGCAGCCTCTGCTTCCCACTTGTGGGTGGATGCCCAACCCTTGCTCCATTATGTACAGTAAACAGTCCTTGTCCATGGTCCCTGCACTGATTAAATATCATAGGTTCTGATCTAGAAGCATATGATTCCTATTTCTTGTTGATCAAATCCTGTTGGTTTTATTGGAATTAGTTCAGATTCAGACAAGCCTGAAGCAGCAATAAATCCAAGCACTTCCGAATTTCATTTCCATAGAAGACTAAGCTCTACCATTCCTTGTTTTCCTAAGATGGGAGGGGAGCAGAGTTTAGAAGTTTTTAAGTTCTTTACAACTGAATGACTTAATTATTTTGCTGGGTAGATGCTGGTTTGCCTCCCACATAACCCCCTCAAATAACTCTAAAACATTTCCAAGCTCTTTAAAACAAGTGAGCAATTTCAAAATATCAAGTAGAATTTGGCATAAGAATAGAACTCAGAAACTGCCTTTTATTCTCATCACATCACTGTGTTGAGGAGGCACACTACAAATATATTTCTCATATCAAAAAATAGGCAATCCAAAAGTAACTGGTCATTTCTTCCTTCTGTGCAAATGCAGCATTGCAGCAAATAATCTTCTACCTGGCAGGTGGTCTACTTGTATAATTTTCTTCCCATTAGTCCTGCTTTACATTTAGAGGTATCAGCACCAAGTGGAACAAGGCTGTTACTCAGATGAGATCTTCCAGTTCCCAGCTGATGGATGACCCCCCCAGGGCACTACCACCAAGGTGAGGCCAGGCATGATAGGAGAGCCTGAGAGAGAAACACACAACTTCTGCACTGTGCAGTTCTTCAGGGAGAACAGGTTCTGGTCTATGTAAGAAGCAACAGAAAAATAAGCTTCTCCATCTCCAAAGTGTATGCTGTTCACGTTTTACAGTCTTAGTAGTCTCCACAAAATCCTGCTCTTTGTAGGATGTGAAGAGAAGTTAAGACTGTTAGGACTAAGGACTAAATGCACATTAGGAGGCAGATGTCTGGAAACAGTTTGTGTAGGGACTATATGATTTCAGAGACTTTCCAACACAATTATGCACTGTACCTTGCACATGGTAGGCTGAACTATGGAAAAATGTTTACAGCTATACTAAGAGCCATAAGGAATCAGCAGTTGGTTTTGAGTTCCCAACACCTGCCAACACTTAACCAAGGAGTAGGAACCTTTTGGCAGAAATGGTGTTTGTTTCAGGTGAACACAGCAAAGCACAGCTTGGGAGCAACGGCACTGTGCTCCAGATCAGCTCTAAAAAGGAGCTGGGAGTTTTCAAAACTGGAGATTGATTGGGCCATAAATATGCCCATATGTTATTCAATATAATTCTTCTAGAATAAGAGCAACTATGTAAGTGAAATTAGGGACCAGATTACCTTTTCCACCTAACCATTTCCTGCCGAGGAAGAAAGAGAAGCAGAGAGGCCAGAGGCTATAAAGGGATCACATTAAATGCTGCTGTGCTCCTGGACCCAGGGGTTACAGGAGACTGCCACACTGCAATAGCCCACGGGGTCCTCTCCACTTGAGACCTAGATGAAAAAGGGGAATTCATAGATGACTTCTCTTCCCTTTTATGTAGTAAAACACAAAATTCAAGAACACAAAGCAGTGGTGCAGGGTCTGACCAGAAATCTACCCACTCCTGCACTCTCTAAAACACTGATCAATACACATGTCTAGACAAAAGTGCAAGAACTAGGTGACCATGAAGATAGTAATTCTAAATCTATTTGGTACTCAGGCTTGAGGGATTTTATTATTCTATTTTAAAGGACTCCTTTCACTGACTACAAAAGAGCACGTTTAAAGGTATGGACATGATAGAGCAAGTATTATCCTTGCTCCAACTGCCCCTTGTAACACAGTAATGTCACAGCTGATAGTTTCATGCTGCTTCATATTTAAGGTATGCCTTCCAGCACTCAAATCAGTTCATAAAGCTGGAGGGAGAGGGAATCATCTGCCCACAGCTATGAGAAAAGCTAGCAAGAAAGCTAAAAGAAAGTCCATAGCTTCAGACTTTTAATTCTGCTTTTAAACCAGAGTCTTTACTTACTTTTACAGTTCACTCATGAAGCCTTCAAAAAAACCTAGAGAAACTAAAAACTGTTATTGCTTTCACATTATGCCTGCCAGTGCCACTTTCATGGCTGTATAGACAATGACATTACAGATGGTGACAAATTCAAGGTAATGGTTTGTGAAGTGTCGAGTACTGCCTGTTTAACTGCCCAGTGACAAAGTCATCATTAAGACCTTCATTCAGAAAAGCATGGAAGCATATACCTCCACCATTCCTGTTAAGTGGAGCATTTAAGTATTCACTAAACTTCAAGCACCTGCTTATGTTCTGAATCACTTATTTGGGGAGTAGGTGTACATTAACAGACCTTTCAAAGAGGGGTGGTTTGCAGATGTGCTAACTTCATAAGATCCTAAAATGTAACCACAAAGGAAACTAGTTCAGGGTCTTTTGTGAATACCATCTCACCACACAAGCTAATGGGCAGGGCCTTAAGTTGAACCAGTAGAGGGAACCCAAATGCCACACACTCCAGCTGCCTCCCTGCAGAAGCAACATTACTCACAGGAACACACAGGGTTGAGAGCTCCCGGCTTTTAGGCTGCACCACAGCTGCTTTTGCTACAACCACCTAGAAAGACACACTGTTCTTCATTACCTCATGGTCTTATCATGGATATATGGATCTTTCAGACTACATACATTGAGTTTCTTAAAATAATTGATGAAGGACAAGTATATCAAATGTATTGTGTTTGTATGCCTAAGCTAGCCAATTTATATTTTCCAACTTTCCTACTTCATTCACATTATTCCTGTCTTCTATTATACCCCATCATCTAATGTTCACAGTATGCACAATAATAAAGAACACCTGAAAGGAAGGAAGACACGTAAGGACTCAATCCACAACTTTGCTATCTTAGTTTTTTTAATATATAGATAACTGTTCGGTAGCACATTTGTACCATTTTCTCACTGTATATATCGGTTTGGGGGTGGGGGTAGTTGCCCTTGATACAGATTTTTCTGGCACAAAAATCTTGCAAGTGGCAGTTTTTCCCCCACTGCCTGAGAATTTCTTCTGCTTAAGTGTTTTGGAAAAGCTACAGTGTGTTTCCCATGCATTTTCTGGCAGCCTACATGAATCCCTTTTCAGCATCTTGAACTGAATTTGCATGTGAAAACAGATTACCCTAAGACAATTACAATGTCAACTGATTAAGAAACTCCTGCACTGCTAGGATTGTGGAATTTATTTTAAATGGACAATGAGGACTTTGTTGAAAAGTGAACACACTTGAAAGACTTCAGGAAACTTGAAAACTGTTTATTTCTTTTAGCATCACATTCTGTGGGAGAGAGCTACTAGCTTCTCCTTAAGTTAAATTCACTCAGCACACTATTTCTTTCCTGTTTAAGTGTCCAGAGGAAAGTTTCATATACACTTCTTAAAATCTAGTGTATCTGTTCCTCCCGAGGATGCAAGCACTAATAGATAATCCAGAGTGATAAAGGCAGCAGAGCCACATGAAAAGACCACAGAGAGTCAGATCAATGCAGATCCTAATAGTAACTCTGGACTCATTTTATCCCCTGCCTCCATGGCTTCATCAAACATGACCAACCCTCTTTCAACCTTCTCTCCAAACTGAGGACTCTCAGACAATTCAGCATCAACTTACAAGACAGCTGGCTTTATGTCCTTGATTATTTGAGTTGCTCTTCTCCCTATTTTATTGAGCTCCACTAACCTTGAGATATGGATGCCAGAAGCACTAGCTTTCATAGACTTCATATTAGGAGCGAAAGTATTTTCTGGTTTTCCTATTGCCATCTCTGTCAAAAATCTGTAATTCCCTCCAGCTCTGTTTCCTCTACAAGGATAATCTGCTGGTGACACCTGTTGTCAGCAGTGAGGGTAGTTTAGCACGGAGTGAACATTACCTAGTGAAAACACTCTCAAGACCACACTGCATGCAGCTGGATTTCAGGAACTGCAACTGGGTTACACCCTCCCCCTCTCCAAGAAAAATAAAGGGAACAGTGGGGAAAAACAAGGCTTTTTGCATAGATGAAAAACCAGCAAATTTGTCACAGTTGATATTTGCACAATAACCTGATTTGCTGGAGACAAAAGATGAACTCAAAGGGCTGGAAACCATGAAGTGGGAAGTTCATTCTCCTAATGTTTACACGGAGAAAGAAAAGTACAACCCTCTTGTATCTTTAGATCACAAACTTGAGACTGTAATTCATTATGTCAAGCACTGATGTAGGTTTGGAGAGGGAAAAGTAGGTTCTGGCTTAATTTGTAAGCACACTGGATGAATTCAAAAGCAGGTCTGCTTATGTGATTTATAATAGGATATTGTAATAGCTGGACTGAAGTAGATTTATGTGGCCTGTGTGTAATTTAGATCCAAAAGGAGAAGCAGCATTGCTTACAGTGAAACTTAACTGTGAGGTATGTCCCTCATTCTCTTGCTTGTCAGGCATTTCAATTATCTCTCTGGTACTTTGTTATAAATAAAGCTGCAAGGAGATGTTCTAATCCAGGCTGTCTAGAAAAACCAAGGGCTCAGAATAGCCAAGATTCACTTGTATAATAATTGGGGTTTAACTCAGAACTACCCAAACCTACGATTAAATTTATACACAGAAAAAATTAAGTGTTTTACTAACACAAAAGTACAGTTGTATTTATCCAACCAGTCATGCTCAACAGCCACCACCATATCTTCATTTGAAAGGCAAAAAACTCTAAGACATGTGCAATCTGCACTTCTCAAGTCCCCAGTTTCCAACAGCTGGCTTTCTGTCCAAGGATAGTTTAGCCTTACTCTCAAAAGCACACAATTTCAAACACTGACAACTGTGCTACTGTCTGAATTGCTGTATTAACTTCAACCAGCTTAGTTCTACAACCTTTTCCTTCTCCTCTCACCTCCTCTCCAGTTTGTCCTGCATGTTGCTACATGCAATACCTCTCTTATTTCAAAAGACTAAATAAAAATTTAAAAATTATAGATTTCATAGCATAGAATGTATCTCTTTTATTCCTCATATAATACCATACCTACAACTGATAGCACTACTTACATATTTCCAAGTTAAATAGACTATTTTGCTGCTTTACAAATATATTTTCTAGCAAGTCAAGGGATTTTTACAGAGGAGATTACTTTCCTAAATATTAAATTCAACCTCCTATCAGGAACATTCTCCAGTCATTTCTCACATGCTTATTTGCAGGCAGCCTTTGCTAATACTTATCTTTTGTTTGTTAAAAATCTTTTTCAAAATATTAACCGCAACATACAGAGTCTGAAAGGCAACTCTTGAACTGACAAGACTACTGTCTTCTCACCTGCACAGCCGTCCCGACCACTGAGATCCCAGGAAACTCAGCTCATACATGAGCATGCCTAATTAAAAAAGGGCAAGGAGTGGAGAAGAGTAAATATCAATCTTAACCACACCCAGAAACAGGGTGTGGTTAATCAACCTGCACTGATTTCACCTGAGCAGTTGCTTTCCAGGAACCTTCCTAGAGATGATGTATCTAGGTAGCCACCCAGGAAGCATGAAGTACAGATAATTTTAAACTGTTCAGATGGCCACATCTACCTCTGAAATGCAATCCTGCAAGGTTCTATACAATGTTACGTTACCAGAGGACACCTTCTAGTTTTAACCTCTTGAAATTCAAAGCACTAATTAACAATGTTTTGGTTTCTTGCGACTGGAGGGCAGGTTAAATTTAACCTAATTCCTCTGCCACAGAAGGTGACAGCATTTATAGGCACAACACTAGCACTTTCCTGCTCTCAGTTACTTATGCTTTTGGACTTACTGGTAGTATAAGGAAGTACATATTGCTCGCTACTCATTTGTTCCAAATTTAAACTAAGAGTCAAATCCCCCATGGTAGCCTCAAACATCACACAGCACTTGTAAACTTGTGTATCTTTCCAACCAGGAGACAGTATTTGGATTCACTGTGTACTTTTCATCTGTCATTGATGTGTTACAAAATTTGATTACCCTTCTATGACAAGATGGGAACTGCTAAATTAATAACCTTTGGGATAGTGTCTTTAGGACCACAGCAAAAGTCTGATCAGATACTGTATTTTTCCAGCCTGTGGATGGTTGAGCACTGGAGGAAGATGTTCACACAAAGCTGAGAATTGTTGAACCAAGGGGTGTCTTGAAGTGGCAAGTTGCCAAGCTAAGGCCAGGTCAGGCCCCAAAAAAGGGGCTTTTTGGAAAATATCTTTATTAGAAGAGCTGTATAGACACACTGGCAGGTACCTCATTAAAAAGGTGCAACCCAATTCATAGTTGCAAAAATATTTTTCAAGACCGCTACTGTTCACAAAAATTGTACTTTACTTTAAAAAGGCTGATGAACCACTGCTTATTACTTGCACTCAACAAATAACATAAATAATATCTACCATGGATGTGATCTGGATTTACCAGCTCCTCAGCCATGCTGGTAATCTGTCTCCTAAACTGTCTGCCAAGTAAAAAAGGTAACTTCAGTCCAGGACAGCATTTCTACATAATATTGCTAATGTTGTGACCGCTGTGCTTAGAAGAGAGAGGAAAATCAAGTTCCCCCATACTTCGAGTTTGGAGCACATTTTGGAGTTGTGCTACGCCATGAAAACATAAGGACTTAAAGGATCTGAAGGAATTGGTTGTACTTGCAGGGGATCCCCTGGAACTTCCTAGCTTAGCACAGGTGATGAGCACGCATATAGACAGATACACATACAGACATGTATACACCTGGGTGAAGGTGTGCCCCTCTGTAAAGATGGCTTTGCAAGGAGGGCGGAAGCAGAGGGTTTGCAGTTATTCTGTTTTGAAGTGTCGGCCTAAAAACATTTTAATTGCTTACCAGCTACAAATAAATGTATTGCAAATGGACATAAATATAGATTAATTTTGAGGCATTTGGCATGATTACTTTCCTTAAGTGATGAAAATTACTATGTAAACCAAAGTCATAAATTGAGTGAAATGATTGACTCTCAAACCACCATCCAAGCATTAAAACCTCTAAATTGATAGTAAAACATTTTTATATTCAAGTATTTCTTCCCTCCACTGAAGCATAGACCTGGTAATTCTTGGTGGAAATAGTTAGCACTAGAACTTTTTATCAACAGAATTAATAATGAAAAAAACATCAGAAACAACTGCTAATGATTATGCCATAAATTTAATTAGCAGCAATGAAAAATGTGTCATTTTAATTGATGCAAGTGTCATAAACAAGTGAAATACAGGACAGTCAGACAACCACATGACTATAATAATCCCTGTGATAACAATAAAATGCTAAGTGAGAGGGTAATGGACCACTTTTTTTTTTTTTTTTGCAGATCATCTAAATAGCAGGAATGTCATCTATATTATTACTTGTTTTATGATGGCCAGTTAAAGTTTGATTAGGTGCTGGGAGGACATATAAAAAACACTTCGTAAAAGTATAGAAAGTATAGCAGTAATCTGAAAGATGCTGAAACCTCCCCAAAGTCATCCTAAAAGAGAAACTATGGGAACTGTAAGAGCAAAGAGCCACACATGGTAGAAACTGTTAGTGCTTCTAAAACTGAATTTATGTAATTTAAAATATTCAGAAAATTAGTGCAGAAGAAATACAAGTGAGAGTGAGGAAAGGGTTTCTATCTTTCATAAATGTAGTGAGGATGCATTTTCCCAGAGAGAGGTCAGAAGAACAAAGCACCCCTTAAGCAGAAAACGGGAGTTTCCCAATCCACAACCTGTATAGCCACTGCTTTCAGCACTGCCCACAACTTCCACTGGCTGGTTTAGATTTCCCTTGTGTAATACTGACTGAAGCTTTGCATGCAATAATAGCAACCACTTTTCTACATCATATCTCTTTGTTTTCTAAGTTTGCTTGATGATACTATTACTCCCAGGTAACTTGCAATACTCTGGGAGTAATGCATCACCACAGTAAAGGGCTAAGAATTCAGCAGCATGTTTTCTGCTGCAGTCTGATTTTGCATAGTGATTACAGTGGCACAGAATCGCCAATGTCATTATTTTTTAAGTGTGGGGGGTTAAAACAGTGTAGTCCATTGCCATACTCCATGGTTGGCATGACTTGAGGAGCAGCCTTGGCTCTGATGCCGCAAGCTGGCATGGGTAGCTCAGTTCTAACCCCAGAGACTCTCACTGAAGCTCAGCAGCTGCAGTTTGAGTAGTGATATCCCCTGCCCAGCACTCTACTGGCCATGGACATGTGCTGCACAAATGCCAGGGATAGCCTTTATCCAGGGTCCTCACTCAGGCTGCTGCTCCACCCCCTCACCAGTGCTTTCTGTTAAGGACTATCAATACTTTTTTATTAAGTATGGCCCCACACTTGTTCATTCAGATTTTCTACAAAACCCAGGATTTTGAGTTTGCTACCATATTCGTGGTGTGATCCTGCAGACCAGGAGCTGGGTACCAGGTTATTCTCACTGTCTCTTCTGGAAAAGAAAGCCTTGTTGCCTTCTGTCTTGTGAGGCAAGAAATTTTTGCTCAGGCTCCTCTGTCATACTTATCTGGATTTCTAACTTGTGAATCCTGTACTGTTTAATTAAAAGGAAACTGTTAATTATAGAATGAAAGTTTAAACCCTAGAATTATTTCTTTACAGTGGTTTATTTATTTGCTAATTTAAATCAGGTGCCTGATATGTGCCTTCCTGATACTCAGCAACCCAGAAGTTTGTAGTAACAATGCTGTCTTGCTGTGCTGAAGAAAGCAACCCGTTTTGAGGTTTTATTTTTCTAAATTGTCATGTCATCAATTCCTGATGAAAAGATAGCTGTTTACCTCCTTCACAAAAAACAGAGGTGGTTACTTTATGTCTGTCAGAAATGGGCTAGATAGGAGGATTTTTTCTGGGTTCCCTTTCTGAGGACTGGGTGTGTTGCTAATCCTTATAAAGCTCTCAGTTACTCCAGCTGACACCTTACAAAAAACATCTAGTACCCATAATCACCTGGGAGACAGAGCTAAGTGAGGTGCTATCAATAGTGAGCAAGGATTTGTCCTTTTTAGTTCCAGAATTAGAAAAGTTCTGATGTTTTGATAAAAAGAAGGGATGTCTGACTGAAGAATAACTGTTCTCACAGCAGTTTCATTTCTTACACTGTTCACTTGCTAAAATATTAGTGCACCTTCTGACACAATATGTTTCAGTGCATTTGGTTCACCAAACACAAGCACTTCATTGGTGGGAAAAGTAAGCTATTAGACCTGTGTTTGTATCTCTTTTTAATGGTGGACACTGAGGCATTTCAGGAAAAAATCCTAAGGGGACAAAGAAACCTCAAAACAAAAATGACTGAAGCGTAACTAGGTATATACAACAGAGAGAAAATACTGCCATGTAAGCATTATAAGTTTGGACATCTTTTGCTGCTTTCCTGTTAGTGAAACAATTTGCATCATCTTTGTAAAGATGCGATAGTGAAGATGAGTAAGTTTATTAGGATTCAAATATGTCAAACTTCAGACCTCAGCACTTGGATACTGTACATATTTCTAGAAGCATAGAGAAGAGCAATATTAATGAATTTACCTTCCTTCAGCCAGCAGAAAATCTGTTCATGCTGAAAAAGCTTGCCTTTCAAATCCTCTGATTCAGCTGAAGCCCTCTCCTGACCCGCTCTGCATCAAGTAAGTGGTGCTTAGACCACAGACAGCTCTGCACCTGTGCAATGGCAGCCCTGCACACTGTGCTCTCAGGTGTCAGTAAATGGCCCACCAGGCACAGCAGCTATTTGCATTTAGCTGGTGTGCTTGTGTGTGATTTATCCAGGTATATGTACACAGATAAATCCTGACTGTGCACAGGCAGAAATACAGGGAATAGTTCAAGTTCTTGTAGGAGCATGGATGGTAACACCACCAACCACCTGTGGCAGGGTCCTGACTGGAGTCACTCACTCCCCTGGCCATGGGGACGTGCTCGGCACTCATCACAAGAGCAGGCTGTACACAGGTGGCACTGCCTGCTACAAGAGCTTTATTTTTAGTCAGTGGACTCCTGAAATTCTTGGAGTCTGTAGTTTAGAAGACTCTTCTGAGCAAGAAGAAACAGCATAAAGGACAGTGCTTGGGGTTTGAAGTGTTAAGTCACTACTGTCCTCATAAAATGATTGTGAACATGACAAGCTGATGAACACAAGCTGGCCACCACGGGCTTCAGGCTTGTTACTTCTGTTATGGCAGCCTCTCATCGGAAGGCAGGAGAAATACTCTCAAATAAAGTGCTTCCTCCCATAACACTGGTGTACTGCTGTTGCTTAGACAGTAAGAAATGGGGAAGGAGCTGCAAGACAGGCACTAGCCAGCTACCACTGAAAGCCTAAGCAGTATGCATCTGGCACTGCCGCCTCTGTCTTCCTGTTGTGGCAGTGCTACGAGGTGCTGTTTGTGTTCAGCTGCAGTTCACAGATTAAGAAGAGTCCAGGAGACCATGGACTATAGCACCTGAGGTGTGTGCAAGCAGCCAGGAAGAGCCATGGGGCTGCAGTGCCCTCCAGCAGTCCCCGAGTCTGAGCTGCTCTGGCATTAGCCAGACTCCTGTGGGACCAAGACTGAGAAAGAGAATTCAGGTTAAAGAGCCCTGTCCCAGCTTACGAAGTCAGAAGTGTCTCCAGAGGAACAGAAGCTGTTTTGCAGTAACTTGGATTATCTCCTTCCAAAACTGAGGTCTGACACCACCAAAACAGGCAATTAGATCCTAGTTTCAATGTGCACACACTGGCTAGGTATTCTCAAGCGATTCAACCCAGTCAAATATACTTTACAATTTATTGTAGAACAGAAGGAATGCCCTCACTCTGCAACTGTTATAATTTGCTTTCAGAAAACTGATCTTAGTTTTAAATTAAACCAAATTTTGCAAATATTTCTTGCTATGTATTTGCTGCCCTCACTGCACTTGCCCTTCATTTCCCTGCAGGCTGGGTATCTTCTTCAAGTAAGAATCTCTTCAAGCAAGAGCATTTTGGGTTGATATGCAATTTGAGGACCTCTAAATAGAATTTTTAAAAAATCTCTAGTGTCCAAGCCTCCTGCTGTCACAGGGCTGTCCCCCCACCTGTATCAATCCCCATCTTCCAGTCCATACACCATGGAAACTAGAAAAAGCCATAAACACTCCCATGACATCTTGAAAATATATACACTGATCACACAGTTCCAACACAGTAATTAACACAACATTTTCTAGCAAAAAGCAAATCTTTTGGCCAACAAGTCTTATATCAATAGTTTCTAGGGCTGGCAGCTCACAAAAAACACACCTCACTACACCCATTTCCCCTTCAAAGCTGGGGAAAAATACATATTAATCATAAGAATGTACAAGAAAATGTTCAGAAAATAATGTACTAAACTGCTGTGATTTTCTTGTGTTACAGCTCTTTTGAGGTCAGGTGTGGCTTATGGGTTTGGAAGACTCACATAGAAAGGGAAATTTATGTTACACAATAACATAAATTTAGGTTCCATTGACAGGAACCTAAATCACAGAACATGCTCAGCGTCATTTCCCTTTCATAAATATTACCCGTTAGTTATTACAGTAACTCAAACTATAAACCAAAATATTAGTCTCTAAAGATTATTTCTTGGCTGTAGTTACAATCTCAATCAGCAGACCAGAACTCTGCCTGGAAGATAACTAGAGGCAAGGGAAACAACAAAGCCACATTACTTCTGTGAATTGACAAAATGTGAGGCACAACAGATTTTGCTTCTCTTCATGCTTCTTATTTAGGACTCTTGCTTTTCCATAGCTCTAGAATCAGTGATTATGTCAGAATTACAATTCAGATGACATTTTTCTAAGCTCATCCTCATAACACAAGTTTAGCAAAAATGTATTAAAACATTGTTCTTTAAATGCAGCATCTGCTTTCCAAAAACCTTTGCAGGTAACAAGCTAAATGACTTCCTCTCACATTCAGTTTCCCACTTGATATATTAAAATATAAAACCTGAACTGCAGTGTAAAGATAAAGAAGCAACTTGATAAAACATGGGAGGAATTTAAATAAACTCATTACACAAATCATTGTATTACGTTTACAGAGGCAAATCTTTTGTTTAAAGGAAAGGAGACTTATATTTAGCAAATGGCAAAGACACGGAAGCAGAAAAGATTTGCTGTTACAGACAGCAGATACAGCTATTAAACAAACTGTAATTGTGCAAAAAGCTGTAATGAAAGCCCTCAGCCTTCATCTCCAGAGGTACAGCAATCCCACACTGAAGCTAAAAGCTTCTGCAGCCCAAAGCAGCACACATTTCCTCATCCTCTCTTCTGACCCTTTCTGGCTGGGAGGCACTCACAAAAGCTGATCCTTGCTGTTTCTCCAGGGAAGCTGGTGGATCTCTCCAGCACGCAAAGAGACTCTGAGACCACAGCTAGAAGCACTTCTGTGCTTTACACCCTACAATTTATCTGTATGCATACATACCCCTGTCCCCATGCAGCCAGCCCTACACATGTGGCAACTCCTGCTCCGACTGCGGGAGCTAGCTTCATGCTCCTGGCATAAACAGGCTGAATTTATGAGCTAACTGCTAAAACAGGTGCAGGAAGCTTCTAAGGATTGCGGGTATATGACAATGGCATTTTTATTCATGCTCATCTAAAAGCCATCATTAACGTGGGACTCTGAGCATTGTAGGTGTCTGACAGACTTTCCCACCCCCAGTGGACCTTTCCCTCATTCTTTCTCATGTCATGAGAACCAGGGACAAAAATCACTCACCCACCAAGCCCACCAAATTTGACACAGCTCAGAGCTGTCTTCAAGCTCTAATTTCCTGCACTCTCCTGCAACCAAGCAATTCTTATCTATAACAGACGTTAATTATTGTTTCCTTATCATCAGGGTTACATGCAATCTGATTTGTGCATCTTTAAGACTTAGGGTGGTATCTCTTTCTTTGTTTGTTAGTGACTCGTTTAAAATGTTTCATTAAGCCTGAAACAAAAGAACTGAGGCAGGAGGTTAAAGCATCACTGCAGGATTCCTCTGCTCTTTGACTACTATTGGTATTTGAAAATCCTTCAGATGCTGTAGATGTAATCAGACAGCCCAGTCTCTTCCCCACACTGAATTTACAACTTCACGTTGTAGCCTTTACAGTTTGAGATCCCTTCAATCTCTTTGCATAACAGAACTGTCATGTACAGTTCACACTCTACAAAAGCAAGTCATGTATTCCCACTCAATATAACAGAATTATACTATGTTAACTTCTGGCTGAGCAGGGCCACACACTGCCTCGGCCAAAACCAACACTGAGGCAAGACAGGATTTGTTTGAAAGGAACAGCATTGCTTTGGCATCTTACAGCCCTCAAAAATCTAGATTGTTTCATACACACCATATCTTCCAGGTGTCCTTGAGCCATGGCTCTAGTGTTATCTATCCCAGATACTTCAACTTCATGTTCTACTAATAAAAGCTGTTTTCTATAGCTTTTCTATAGCTAATTATGTGTTTCTACGAACCTCCACATTCTGTGCAAGTGCATTTGTGTGACTACAGGTGCACAGAAAAATGGCAGGAGATCCTCTCTGTTGCTGAGTTTCTTGTTGTTTATTAAGCAACCGTTTCTTTTGGGGAAGGGGTGGGCAAGGAGCCATGCAAAAGGGAAAAGAGACCTCTCTTTTCTCATTATTATTTTGCTTTCCAATTGCCCTCTTTCACAAAATGCAATAGAACAATAACAAAAGAATAAAATATTTATGCAATTGGAAAGCTTTAATTAGTGTTTCTTTAAGGGAAGCAAAATGTGAAAACTCTTGTCTGCTGACTTGCCAACAACATTGAACTTGATCTCCAATACAGATGTTTTAAATCAAGGTTTGTAAGTAGTAGCAATGGAAATGCTGTTGATTTCTACTAGTGGGACAGTGGAACCAGTCCTGCTGAGAGCCTAGCCTCAAAGGTGACCTTGATCTGTCACCAGCCTTAACTCCTGAGCTGGGAGAGGGATGGATGAATGCTGAAGCCAGCAATGGACACTGCAGCTGAGGAAATCAAAGTGCTTTATTAGTTTCTTGCCTTTATTAATTTTAAGTCAACAGAGGAGGGGAATTTATGCTCCCACTACAGGCCAAGAGATGCAGTTCTAACAGCATCAAGTGGGTTTTTTTTTTTTAATTAATAAGATTAAAATGCATTTTCTATCTAAAAAGAAATTGAATATTCGGAGTTTAATAACTGGAAGGAGAATGCATTTTCTGTCTAAAAAGAAACTGAATATTCAGACTTTAATAACTAGAAGAACACATGCTCTAATAGCCTTCCAGGAAGGCCTTGACAACTTACTGAACCTAGTTTCTTTAAAAGGTACTTCCTTGCTCTTACTAGAATTGCTACACCATGATACGGAATCCGCGAAGGGGACTTCTCCCTCCCTCCCTTCTCTGTACCATGCCTCTTTCTCAGACGGATGTCAGAATTCTGTGGAGGCATCAATCTCTGTACAATGTTGCTTGCAACTGATAAAAAAATCAGCTCCAGTGGTCCTTATATAGTACAAAATCTGTTTAAATATTAAACATCGTCAAGGCTTTCCCATTTTCAGGACAACATATAAAAGTAATTTTTCTATGAATTACCTGTGTCTGAAGTCACAGTTACACACACACACACAAATGCATACAAGCACAACACTGAGGATTGTTTTTTCCCCTGAAGCCAGAAAAAAAGCAAGGAGGGAAGCTGGCAGGTACTGTTACGACTGGCAGTTGCCATGTTGCAGCGTTAATTTAAGTAGTCGCTGCTCCACCCTTTTCTTGGTCTTCAGAAAAAGGAACACAATGACTAATAGTTGTTTTTTAAATACTTGTGAGGCAACTCAGGCACAACCATGGCAAATGCTGTACGGAGTGACGCAGCTCTTAGCATCCCTGCAGTACCTGCCATTTGCTATTGCAGTGGGGTACAAAGAAGTGAAGTGCTTTACCCATCTCCACAGAGGGAATAAAGAACCAGGAATACTGGCCTATACCTGTAATCACTGAGAATTTATTTATTCCCTGCATCTCCACTGTGCTTTCATACTCAAAAGTCCTTTTATTTCACCACTAACAGCTACCTGCTAACAGTGACACCACTTACATAGCAAATGATTAAAAAATATTCTCACTGACTCATTTTCCTTAATGCGACAATCAGTCTTATTCAGAGTGGTAGGCCCAAGCTAAATAAACACACACTTATTGACTGCAACCAAATAATGGCAAACATCATGAACAGATACATTTTCTTCCAGATTCTTCTTATAAATACAAAAGCAGTTGACACTTCTCTTGATGAGGTCTGACTGCCTCCGTCACTGTGTTATGCTGTATGACGCACATGGAGATACTGTTTTCATTGCCCTCATTAGGATGCTCGCAGGTAAGCCTGGTTGGCAACTCTGTCAGCCCTTATAGCAACTGCAGGGAATAAATGTTCTGAGTGGTTTTTCAGCTTTCTGAGAATGTCTCTTAATCTGCATGACCTACCACACAGTGGAAACTGCATTTATGCAGAAGGAAAATTTAACTCCACCTCAGTAAGCAATTCCATGACAGCAAAGAGGCGTCCCTCAGAGAGCAACAAATTCATTAAGCAGTTCAGATTTTAAAACAAAATTACAATTCATCATGCCGTTTTCTTGGGGGTGGCATCCTTTGGCAGGGAAGAGAGAAGGAACTGGTATGTCACATAAGACCGTATATTCTTCTGATAAAATGAGGAACATGATTTACTGAGCAACTTATATTCCCTGTTCGGATTAATGCTGCTTACGTCCAACCTTCTGCTAGCTCCATGTACAGAGAGCAGGGAAGAAGAAATAGCTGGCACTTGCTTCCGGGGCATGTAATGGGAGGTGTGCTGAGGAATGGGTATTGGGCCATGCCATTCTGTCTGTCTTAGAGGATTCTTTGTCTTTGGAAAAGAGCAAAGAGAAGTGTTTTCACACTGCTCAAGCTGCTCAGCACAACTAACATGAAAGAGAGTGACAACAACTATACTAAACAGTGTGGAAATAACAAAAAGCCTTTCTTCAAAGCCCAGTTTATCTGCTTAGCCAAACCTCAGCACCAGGGATGTGGCTCATTCCCTGGGAAGTCTGTGCCCATGGCCAAAGAGCTTCCTACAGCAGCCCTCAGGAGAAAGACTTGGGGGTATTGGTTGATTTGAAGCTGGACATGACCCAGCAATGTCACAGCCCAGAAAGCCAACTGCAAACTGGGCTGCACCAAAAGCAGCATGGCCAGCAGGGCAAGGGAGGTGAGAAACCTCCTGCAGTGCTGTGTCCAGCTCTGCGGCCTCAGCACAAGAAGGACATAGACCTGTTGGAGTGAATCCAACGGAGGGCTGTGAAGGTGATCAGAGGACTGCAGCACCTCTCCTATGAAGACAGGCTGAGAGAGCTGGACAAGAGAAGGCTCTGGGAAGACCTTATAACAGCCTTCCAGTACTCAAAGGGGGCCGGCAGGAAAGATGGGGAGGGACTCTTTGTCAGGGAGTATAGCAATAGGGTGAGGGGTAGCGATTTCAAACTGAAATAGCGTGGGTTTAGATTAGATGTTGGGGAGAAATTCTTTACTGTGTGGGTGAGACACTGGAACAGGTTGCCAGAGAAGCTGTGGATGCCCCATCACTAGAAGTGTTCAAGGCCAGGCTGGATGGGGCTTTCAGTAATCTGGTCTACTGGAAGGTGTCCCTGCCCATGGCAGCGGGGTAGGAACGCGATGATCTTTAAGGTACCTTCCAACCCAAACCATTCTGTGATTCTATGGATTCTCTGATTCTTATCAATCACACTTTTGGAACTGTTTACTTTTTACCAGCCTTTTAAACAAATTTAAATACCAATATAGTTGCTAGATAATGATGAGAGGATATCTACCTTTCTATAGCATTTGAAATACACAAGACTGTGTGCTGTAGCTGGGAACTACATTTTAAACTCTTGAGAGAAAACAATGAAGTCCTGAGACCAGTTCATCTGGGTTCAATAGACGGAATTCAAACCATCAGCTATTCTGAGCAGGACTCTTTTATAACCCCTGATAATAATAGTTTGTCCAGCAAACTAGACTAGCTTTATGAGACACAGACATGTAGGTTTCACCCTGATGGTAATTCTAAGAGCCAGGAGAGATGATACAATAAGTACTTGTGTGGTTGCAGATTACATGTCCCCAGGGCCTGGCACTGGTGGAGCACATGGACTGAGAGAATGTGTATCACTGTATTTTGGTGTCTGGTGCCATGAGCAGTTGGACTGAAATTCACAGAATTACAGACAATTCATGCCCACATGCTAAAAATTACTTCTTCCAGTAGGAAGGATTTGTTTAACGTAAGGCAGATGGGCTTGTTCTGTAATTTGCCACACAGAAGAGGAAATCCCTAATTCATCAGTTTCCAGTTTTGTACCCTCCTCACTCCACAGGCTTCCTCATTAAGATGAAGGTGCTGAATCTCTGCTACAGGTGGAGAAAGCTGCATGAGCTATTCTGCTTTCAGTGAATCAAGGCTATTGAATTGCCTAATTAAAGCAGCATTAACAATACAGTAGCAGAGCACTTTACTGCTGCAGAAACCAGAACGCTTCATGGAGATGTAGGTTACAAAATTTCTGCCTCCATATGAGCCTGAGAATAAATTAACATATTTCTGATCAAATGCTCCTGTGGGTTTTGGCTGACTTACAGCCTAAAATGCAAAAAATTGTAGCTCACAGCTACAACTTCTGTTAGGTGACCTTAATTTTGCTTTTTATGACCTTTGAGTAAAAGGGGTCTTTGTTTCTTCATTTAGTCAAATAAAGGGAATGCAGTGTACTACTGAAATATGAATTACCTAGCAATCTCCTGGTCAAGTGCAGTAATAAACTCAGGCATCTCTGATACCCCAGCTATATTGCATACGAGTGGCATTTAGCGTTAGTCACAAACTAGCAGCATAAGGATGACCCACTGGCTCATGAGAAGGAGGATAGGAGTGGCAAGAACAACCCTGACTGTGTGGATTAGAATCTCTAAACCACTGAACAACCCAAGCTGGAAGGGATCTGGAAACAGCATCTGTTCCATTCTGGAGGTTTTAGAGAACTATTTAAACAAGCTTCTGTCGAAATTTCCTGAGCTGATTTCATTTTTGAGTTTGGTATATCTTGGAGACCTTCCCTGTCCTCAATTTCCTACATTCCAGGAAAAGGAAGCAAAGGGAAGCAATAGAGTGGTAACAAGAAAGTATAAACAGGGAGATGTTCCTGCAGAGACTAACTGGAGGAGAAAAGCATCAATGGCCACATTTCCTTGCACTGCTGCTTGAGTCAAGGACTAGCTTTTGCTGTGTTCGTGCTGCGCTTAGCACAACAGGCTCCCAGTCCACTACTGCTCTCCTCAGCAGATACTCAAGCTAAAATTTCAAGCAGATGACACATGATCCTGATTTTCCCTTTTTCTTCTCCCACAGTCCTCACCTCTATCTCGTACCCCAAAACGGAATTGTACTGCTTCCTTACCACAGTCTTTGCTTATGTGTTTTACACACATCTCCCTATCCTTCAAACCTTGCCCCTTTGAATCAAGTCTCCAACTCACGTATTTTTGTGAAGTCCTCAGTGTAGTAAAGCCACAAGTGTTAATCAGGATCTTTAAAGGCTAACATAACTTTTATTCCTCTTATTACTACTAATAAGAACTAAATAGTTCCACCTTATCATTAAAAAACACTTCTCTTCTACCAAAATCTCAAAAGGGAAGAATGGCTGGTTTACAGCTCAGTGGTAATTATTTCCACAAAAGGATAAAGGAGGATGAAGAGAGAAGAAAACTGTTCTCCCTTGGTTTACATGCCTTTGTCATCACAAGAAGCTTTCTGATACTGGTTTTAAGCATGTGCCTGCAGTCATACCTGCACAAAGAGCTACTTTGGCAGAGGTTCTTCAGAGTCCCCCACTCTTTACACGTACTGATGGAAAGGATGGAATTATGGTTGGTTTGAGTGATAATGGCAAGTGCAACTGAACACTAATTTTATAATGAAATTTTTAATATGACAATAACAGTATACTGGAACAGTACCTTAAAAAAAAAAAGCACACAATGTACAACATCCATATTTTGAACCAATTTCTCCCAAGCATATTTTAAACAAGGAATTCTAATCTGGTAGATTGGCAAATTCTGCAGTTACACCTGGAAATGAGTGGGCAGTTCTCACCTCAGAGAAGCAGCACAGTAGCTAAGGAGCACAGTTCTCAGAGGGTATCATGCAAAGTTCTCTAATGGCGAGATGCCCTGGGTTCTGCTCTGCCCTCCTAAGGGGAGCAGCAAGATTCCAGATGTGATGCATTCAGGATGAGACTACATAAAAAAGAGGCACACAAGACTGCAAGGAACAAAATGGATGGGCTTGAGGGGACTTGGTAAGATGGCTGAGTGGATTTGTCTAATTTTTAGCCTTTACAGCTCTGAACCATTGCGTGACTATACAGAAGCTTTGCTTTTCATGTCCTGCAGCACTTTGTACAGTACAAAAAGTCATAGCATGTCTGATTAGAGTGGCTCAGGGCATACATTAATAAATGCTCCCACAGCAGACCAGCACTTCTTTTCACATCAACCTATCACCACAAAAGTGATCTGGGAAAGACCTGGCATGCTCTGACATATTGCTGAGTAGTTTTTTATTCTAGCCAAATGGGGAATGTGAGAACAAAAGCAACATAATTTTTAAAAAGAGAATGAGAGAGAGCTCACAATACAGAGATAAACAGCCACTCTGTTGGCAGATGATAGTAACGAACAGTGAAGCACTAGAGTTTCTATTTCCCTTTCAATTAGCAAAGGGAACAAATGCCATCCAAGCGGCTCTCCAATCCCAGCCTCGTTTCCTGTGGCCTGAGCTGTAAGTTTTTTCACTGAAGAACCAAAACTTGTATGCAAATAAGGTATCTGAATGTTTGGTCAGGGGATGACTTCACAGTACTCAAAGCAAAACATAGGATGAAAGATATGGTACCTGAAATAAGTGAAAGCCCCTAAACCTGCATACAAGCAATACATGAAAATGAGATTACTGTATCTTTTGTAACTATGGCACAAAATATTATGGAGGTAATTTTATTACTGACAATAATGAACACACATAGAATTAAAAAAAAAAAACCAACAAAAACCAAACCAAAACAACAACAAAAAATCCCCAAAAACCAAAAAAAACCCCCACAGCCAAAAAACCCACACACCAAAACCAAAATACCTCAGTTCCAATTACAGATCCCAGGCTGAATACGAGAATCTGACGGGTAAAAACATCATCTTATGGATGGGCATGCTTACAGGAAAATATGGAAGGAGGGAGGAAAATTATAAAATCATACTGTGTAATTTTTATTGTTTATTTTAACATATGGAAGGAGCAGTTCTGAAGGCACTTGTGCAAGATGTTGACTAAGACAGGCTCTAAGATCTACCCTAGTCCCAGACTGAGAACTATTATAATCTAGGGCTTGTTCCCCTGTTCTTTCATTTTCCTTTGCTGTTACTGGGTTGTGCTGGCTCTTAGATAAAACGGGTTCCAAGCCAATATTTCCATCTCCTCTTTAACAAAAGTATTCACACAACCTTGTCATCTTTGACTGCTCATTGTTCTTCTGCAACACTTACTGCTGCCAGCAGGGTTGCTCCCCGCATCTCAGCAGCAGTGACCACCTGAGGTAGTGGGTATTTTTCTGACTCAGGCTGTATGGGACAAGCTATCACAATGTTTCCCTGGGGCACAGTGAAGGAATATGCCCGGGATGATGGAGAGCAGTGAACAAACAGTGAGAGGCTGCAAGAAACACCTCTTGGCTTTTCCATGGCAGCCTTCCCCACAAGCCCCCATAAAAGGGATGGAGAGACATACGAACTGAAAACAGTAAGAGCGGTAAAAGGGGACCACATTGCTGGATGACATCTCACCAGTATTTCTGCATTAGAACATGGCAAGTAAATGCATATAAATGTACCCAATTATACAGATAAGTATTTAAAGAAATCAGGAGGAATCCATGATCTTACTTTTGAAGTCTCACTGAACCTTGTCTGCTCCCCATCATTTAACTTATGTTTTGTCTAAACACTGAAATAAGGATGGGATTTATGTGTTATGAACAAAACTTTGATCTCAGCTACCCCATCTTCCAATCGCTTGCAAAACAACACGTACCTGCATGGACTACTAACAACTGCTCAGCTCCAAGCCCACGTCGCTGGGAGGGAGCTCACTTCTCCCCCTTCATTCAGGAGAAGAACCCCCCAGATAAATGTGAAAATGCATCACCTCCATTTTTATTTCCAACTCAGAATTACGAACTAGTATATGGAACAACATCAGACATGTCTTGCTGTTGATGATTCAGATTGCAGAGCATCAAATATAAGGTGAAATACAGCCACTTGATTCTTTTTAAAGGGGTGATCAGCCTTTCCAGCAACTGTTGGTACCATTAAGACGAGAACTTTTCTGCTTCCTAACTCCTAGGTAGCTGGATATGATGAACAAACACTATGACAGACTTCACTGAGTAACACTAGCAAATATGTGAATTTCCATCTGTATTTAAACCTGAAGGCAAACTGAAACATTGCTATTACCAGGAAAATAAAAAGCCCCAATGCGATGATAATATCCCAGACTTGGCAAAAGCAAACAGGGGTAGAAGGATTTTTCTATTTATTTGGAAAGTGGACATTATACTTTTTGACGCTGGCTGTAAACCATGTGAAAAAAAAAAAAATTGGATAAGTAGTGATTTTAAGCAAGACTGCTGCATAAAAGGACACATGCTGAGCAAGTGATGGATTTTATTGCTAAAAAGATTGGAGGCTCTTAGTAGATTGTTAAAATTCTATTAAGAAAATTGTTTAGAGGTCCGCACTCTAGAGATGTAAAGTCATTACTTCTATATACCACTGTGTCTCAAGGGTGTACAGAGATGTGCATAGAGTACTTTAATATTGTGGTGGTTTGCTGTGGTGAACTTAGAGTCTAGGTCCATTTAAAAGCAATAAAAGCTTATTCAGTACCTTGTGTGAAACAAGTACTCTTTACAGTCATATCTACATGGATGCGACTTTAAACAAGCAAGTTTGATTTCAGTCTTGGAATGGGATTGCACACCACAAAACGATGCAAACCTGATATCCTGCCCTGCATGGCACCAGGAAGCTTTCTGGTGTTAACAGCCCACTATCTTTTCCATCTCCCATCTCTACAGCAAAATGCTGACAGGCCTTGCTGATGGGGCCTTCCTGATGATCCTTAAGAACAGAAAAGAATACATAGATGTATAAAATTCAAAGACAAGAAGCCTCTAGGAAAAAAAAAAGGTGCATTTACGACCTTCATGATTGAGAAAAATTCTCACTCGGTGTCAGGCATCTGGTTTCAGCTGCTAGCCCATGTTCCCAAAGGGGCTGGTCATAAATGCCAAATGCAAGGCATCAAACTTCTTGTGGATGCAAGCTATTTTTAGTAGCACTTTAAAGTTCAAGAACAGTGATATGATTCTGAATCTATCTCCATGTTTGGTACTCTGACTGTCAGCTTCTGCAGGGTGGTGAAATATGGAGTGGTTTAAACATGCTGACATCTCTGCCACCCCTTGAAGTGGTCACAGTTAAGTAAAAAAGAAAGGACAGCTTGGGGAAAGCTGGTATTCATCTGGTGGTATTGTCAGCAAAATTGTGAATTTATTTCCCCATTCAAGTCCTCAGTCTTGCATGACTCAAAATTGGTTTTTTTCCCCTAACACCATGTTTTATTCCAGCTTCATTTTTTTGTCAGCCTCACCACTACAAGTCTCCCATTCCAAAAGGAGATTCCCAGACTGGCTGTACTTCTAGTGAATCAGGATAGGATACTGTCTTTCTTCAGATCTTATCAAATGTGTTACAATTATCACAGAGGTATGTCATCTGAATAGTTATGCAAATAAATCTCTCCTCAAGGGAGTTATTTTCAGACTCAATTGTTCCTGAGGAAGCAATGCTCATGTGGTTGAAAGGTCTATTGATGGGCCTATGTGTGTATTCCAGACCTCTTCAATCAGTTGGCCTATTGCAATCCAGTTAAACAGACTGGTAAGAGCCCAGAAATGCGTTTAGATGTGTTTGGAAAATACAAGTGACCAGGTGCAAGGGAAACTCCATTAGCTGCACACTGAGGGAAAGGCAGGGAGTGGAATGTAAAATTCAGCATCATCAGATAATTACCATCAACAGAGGCTCTGGGGGTTTTGCCTCACATAACTATTTCTTAGTTATCCTCTTCAAGAAGGATCAAAATTTCAAGTACTATAGCAAAATTGAACCACAACCATACATTGCAGGTATTCAACCCAGTGATAAGTGATGCTCCTTCTCCTTTTTCCCTACCATAGTAAGGTAGTGATTTCCTACTACTCACAGAGTATTCACCCTATTCTGAGTCTTAGCAGCTCCATCTCACCAAAGACACAGTAATTATCTAAATCTACTCAAGAATAAAATTAGATTGGACCTGTGCAACCTCTGAAAGCCAAGGCCTTGAAAAAAATAAGGAAAATATTCTAGCAAATGAAACACGTAACGTCAATGATAATACAAGCAATCTTTGCTGCTTATTTTTCTTCTGTCCTAAATGTGGAAGACTAAAAAAAAACCAGTGCCATCTGCTAAAGCTAGTCCTAACCCCTCAAGACAACCTTGTGGTCAACAGCTTGCGAGTGAAGAGGGAGTAATTTGCAATAGCAGTCAGTATCAGGAGGCTCTCCACTGGGCAAAACACATTACCCAGGCAAAGACCCACAGTGGTAGCTGTCTGCAGGCAGAGATTACAGGAAGCAGGGACTGCTCTGCCTGCCTGGCACCTCATGTAGCACCTTCTGACAGCAGACTTACTCCTGCGAAGCTCTTCAGAAACTGGGAACCAGAAGTTTGGAGAACAAGGTTACAAAAAGGGATGGATCCTCAGCAGAGGAAAGACATCGACCTATTAGAATGAGCCCAGAGGAGGGCCATGGAGATGATCAGAGAACTGGAGCACCTCTCCTATAAGGAAAGGCTGACAGAGCTGGGGCTGTTCAGCCTGGGGAAGAGAAGGCTACAGGGAGACCTTCTTGTGACCTTTCAGTAGTTAAAATGGGCTCATAAGAAAGAAGAGAACAAACTTTTTAGCAAAGCCTGTAGCAATAGGACAAAGGCTAATGGTTTTAAACTAAAAGAGGGTAGACTTAGACTAGATATAAGGAAGAAGTTTTTTACAATAAGGGTAGTGAGACACTGGTCCAAGTTGCCCAGAGAGGTGGTGGATGCCCCATCCCTGAAAACATGAAAGGTCAGGTTGGATGGGGCTCTGAGCAACCTTCTAGTTGAGGATGTCCCTGCTTATTGCAGGGTGATTGGNAAGAGAAGGCTACAGGGAGACCTTCTTGTGACCTTTCAGTAGTTAAAATGGGCTCATAAGAAAGAAGAGAACAAACTTTTTAGCAAAGCCTGTAGCAATAGGACAAAGGCTAATGGTTTTAAACTAAAAGAGGGTAGACTTAGACTAGATATAAGGAAGAAGTTTTTTACAATAAGGGGAGTGAGACACTGGGCCAAGTTGCCCAGAGAGGGGGCGGATGCCCCATCCCTGAAAACATGAAAGGTCAGGTTGGATGGGGCTCTGAGCAACCTTCTAGTTGAGGATGTCCCTGCTTATTGCAGGGTGATTGGACTAGATGAACTTTAAAGTCCCTTCCAACTGAAACTATTCTCTCATTCTGTGAAAATATTTGTCAATACCTGCAGGATACTTTTGAGTTAAAGAGATAAACAACTGTAAAATTCATGTCACTGAAGATCAAGGATGCCATAGAAGTACAAAATATTCACTCTTAGTCACTTGTTTCCACACGCTTTTCTGAAATGAAGATACTGCAGTACTTCTCAACAAAATAAGAATAGTCTCAATCTCTGCTGCTCTATGCTTTCAGGACAGCCTTGCTTTTTTCTTCCACGAAAAACAGTGCCACAAAACTAAGTTTAGGTTTAACTTGTGGCCTGCAGCCCACTCAGACACCCAAGGCTGCTACAGAAAGCAACTGATACTGAGATGCCCACCTGCTTCCCCCAAGACCGTACACAGATTGACACTAGGAAGCATCGCAGTTTGCTGAATCTGGTCGTCCTCATCTCCACAATTGTTTCAAGGGTGCAGCAACAGAGCCACAGAAGAAAACAAACTAAGAACACTTAAGCAACTGCCCAATGAGCTTGAAAAAGAGAGAAATTCATAATGTAGAGGCAGACTTTATACAGTGAAGATCCTAACTGCAAACCTTGAACTTTTACTGTGTTGTATATGCAATCCTCCCATGAGAAGGAGGGCTGAAAAAACACAGGACTGAAAGATGGGATGCCCTTTGGGGATGTTTGGTAGTTAAAAGATTGGTAAGTCATGGACTTGTTAGGAGTGACACAGACAAACTGGCCAAATCCTTGGTGTACAAGCCAATGAATCAAGAGAAATAGAAAGTAGACACAAAATTCCTATCTAGTTTAAGTCTCTTGTTATTAATGAATTATCATTTTGTGGCTTTAATTTAAGCAAAACATTTTGTGTATTTCAATAAGTTGTAAAAAGATCTAATTTTAACTCCATATTATACAATATGGCTATGCTTTTCTGCTTGTTTTGCCTCCAATCAAATACATGGCTCATTTCATAGTCCATGGACATACAAATGGAAATTGCCTTCCATCATAACAGCTAGTAGACTTTAGTGAAGGAAATAATAGACCATGTTTTCAGATTAATTAATACATCTCCAGAACTGGTCCTTCCTGCTCCCACCACACTACTGCCTGGGCTCCCTGGTACGACTCACTGTTCTAGAGCTGTTTAACAGCTTCAGCAATACCTGTTGTATTATACCCAAGCTGAGGCATAAAAAAAGATGAGAGTCGTAAGTGGGAGAGGGGGAAGTGTCTCCTGCTCCCTTCTTCTGTTAACTTTCATTCTCCTAGAGTTAGAAATGTCCATGTTTCCAGTGAAGCTCCTCAAATTATCACTGCTCCTCAAGTGCTATAAACAAGCTGGAGCATTGCATATGGGCCAGGGAAGGTCCCTAGGGACGTACAGGGAGTCCTGGATCTTCCTGAGTGGTGGGGAGGGGTGTGAAATATTCCCATCTCATGTCTAACACTGGGCAAGGTGCAAATACACCATGTGCACCAGAATTCCAGCCAGGAACCATTTGCTGCCCAAGCACAGCTCTGATCCCAAGGCAAGGTACATAACAATCATATACTGAGTCACACTGGCACTTTTTATGGCTCATTGAAGTTTTCTGACTGCATTCATCACCACAATCGTTGGAGGAAGGAGCTGAAGTCCCCCAGTTGGAGTTTTACACAGAAGCAGCTCAAAACAAAAAGGAAGGGAGATTTCACTGCATGCTTGGTTAAAAGCTTGCTCTAGGAAATGAAAAGCAGACCTGCCACTGCTACTGTACAGCCACTGAGATTACCATAAAAAAAAATTCTGACAGTTTAAACTTCCTCGCTTACTTTATGGATCTTCAAATGACCGTATATATGTATGCACTTATAAGTGTATTCATATAGGTATAAATATATAGAGACATATACAAATGTTTTTATCTCAGTGAGGTTGAAATATTGCTCTAAAGTATTTATGATGGAAAGATCTCTGGATGTTAATCACCCAATTCCGTTGACAGGCAAGTGTGTTTCCTCAGTTATTTGTGCAGTTTCATTTCTGTCATGTCCTACACCTTACCCTGTTAGAAGAGAAAGCTGAAAGTAGAGACCTGCAATGGTCCCAGGACTCTGTTCCTCAGACTGCAAACCTGATAGCACTTCTGAGAAACATTCTGCTGATACACGCTTAAATGAAATGTGTTTGAAATGAGAGCCCCTTAAGGATTCACACAGCTTCCCAAAAGGGCCGTTATTGGGAAGCAGAAATATGTGCTGATCTGCCTGCAGAAAGGAAGATAAATGCTTTGTGAAACATTACAGAAAGCAGTAAGCTTCAGTTCCACGTCAGGCCAAAATGGATGGCAACAACTTCATTAGCATCTAATTCATGCAAAGCATCCAGCAGCATATGCAGGGCACGGTATGTAATGTTGGCCTCATTTTGAGATCCGTGTTATGAAAAATTATCTTCTTATGTTTCTTCACTATGGTACAAACTGTTAGCAGACTTGCAGTGAACTTTTGCTGCTATCTCAAAGCATGCTGCAGTGGCTCTCTTCTTATCTCTCAAAGGACATTTAGGTTTACTAATTGCTTTTCAAAAGGCCAGTTTGTTCCTGAACAAAACCACTAATGGTAAAGAACACAATCACACAGTACTTTCATCATGATCATCTCACTAAAGTTACAATTTTACCAATTTTATTCACCAAATATGAAACACAAGCTGTTTATGCACCTATGCAACTTTGATTTTGTGCAAAGAGAAGTGTCAGTTTGTTTCCATCACCAACAACTTGTAGATGTTGTGGATTTCAAAGCTTCCTCTTTCCCTTTTATCATTTATGTACATTAAAGGAGCTGCTTTGAGTACAAGCTTTGGGGCAATTTCTGGAAGAAGAAAAATGAATTAAAGGCACAAGAGGGACCACCTGGCAAGGACAGATTAAAAATTAAATGGAGAGTTTGACCCAACATGTCCCTGAAAACAAGAGTCACATGATGGAATGTCCCTTAAGATGAAAACAAATGGTTCATCAATGTGGAATTGAAAATATCAAAATAGAATTAAAGCAAGAGAAGCATTAGAAAAAATAGAGAATATTACTAATGGCAGAGTCTGTTAATTTTAAAATATGTTTCAACTGGCTGCTTGATAAATGGGGTTTGCAGGTGACAAGGACAGGGCTCACAGGTCAGGCACAAAAAGTTACAGTAAATTGGGTTACACCAAGTTGACTCCCTCAAAGGCAGAGAAGCCCTGCAGAGAGATTTTGACAAACTGGAGGGCTGAGAAAACACCAAGCTGTGTCAGGGGATGTTTAGGCTCTATACTAGGAAAAGGCTCTTCATGCAGAGGGTGGTTGGGCACCTGAACAGGCTCCCCAGAGAAGTGGTCACAGCACCAAGCCTGACAGAGTTCAAGAAATGTTTGGACAATGATCTCAGGCACATGGTGTGATTCCTGGTGCTGTCTTGTGCAGGGCTGGGAGCTGAATTCAGTTTTCCTTGTGGGTCTCTTTCAACTGAGGATATTCTATAATTCTATGGGTTTTTCCCCTTTCCCTGCTTTAAACAGAAAAATCAGCAGCCCACCCCCACTCCAAATGCTCTCCTAAAAGTTAAATCCAGCTACTGTTAAAATCTGTTTCATAGCAATTTCTCTTACCTGACTTTCTGAAGTCATTACAGGACAAATCACTGTGCCCTGCCAAATGACTAGTACAAGTCAGGAAGGCTGTAATGTGCAAACTACTTTGAGCGCTAAAAGTCAGTCCTTGCTTTGCAAAGCTGATGTAGAATGAAATGGATACAGTTTTACTGAAGTTGCAGTTCTGATCTGTTACCCAAGATAAATTTTTCAGTTCATGAACATAACACACATCTCTTCCTAAGCAGATATTACTTTCATTTACTTAGAAGAACTTCATAGAATTCCAGGAAAAATCAGGTTGGAAGGGACCTTAGTCTCGAGCACAATCTTCTCAAGCCAGACTTGGCTGAGAGGTGAGACCAGGTTACTTAGGACTTTGTCCCCTTGGGGATCAAAAACCTCTAAGGATGGAGACACGGCATGATCTCTTTGGGCAATCTGTTCCTTGCCTGACTGTCTTCATGGGAAAGAGTGAGAAATACTGCTTCTTGTATAAAACCTGTATCAGAAGGTATTTGCAGATATTTGCTTCATAACGGCTGGGTTTCTCTTCATTTATTTATTCATTAGTGTAGTTGCACTATTAAGGAGCCCTGTCAGGTTAAAATGAGGTCAGACTCTGATGGTGAACACATGGCTGAAATGGTCCTGTGCTGCAGTTAGAAATAGGTCATCTCAGAATACCTTCCCATTTTTATCTCAGCTAAAATGAAACAAAAATTTGTTAACATTTCAAAGGCTGAATTTTACTGAACATATTATAACATTATACAGTGTAAGCTGACAAACAGGGCAGGAAAGAAGTGGTTATCATGAAATTTGAGCCAAGTTTTTCCCAGTGAGAGGTTGGCCTGTGTGGGCTGTGAAATCCACCTTCTTTCTGGAAAGGAAGAGATGGGAAACTGGTGGATCAGGAGTACCTATATGTTCAGTCACCAAACACACACTTAACTCCACATGATAGTTTTAGGTTGCCATGTTGTAATGACTGTAAGTTCACTGATGGATTGTTTTTTTCCTCCACCACACACTACAGCACAGACGCTGTGCCAAGACAAGTGAATCCATCATGCATGGCGATTAACATTTGTACTGAGCACAAGGACTTCAACCATCTCCATGACAGTGGGCTTAACATTCCCATGTTGACATTTCAGATAGACCATAAAGTAAAACTTTACTCCAAACACATGATCAGTTACAGTTGCTGATTTCATACTCCACAGTTTAGGCACAAATAATGCAGAAGGACTTTACCAAGTATAGCTCTTCTAATGTAGTTTCAGAGAACTGTCTAAAACCCACTTGGACCTAATCTTGGTGCATCGTTGAATATATCAGCATTTAAATGATCCAACAGTTCAGAGAAAGGCCTTTTACAGCAGTGAATATTATCATTGCTTATTACTGAGCACCAGCATATGATCTCAAACATGAGACTGGCACCAAGCACGTGGTCTGCTGAAATAGTATTTCCATGTTAGACATCACTATCACTCAAGGAGAAGACACAGGGCATTAGTTAAGCTTGTTTCTGGTCTTCCTGCACATATTGTTCAGGAGCAAAATGTGTCCTGAACGGCATCTGTTCCCTCTCTTCCTCAGTAACGTTAGGAGCAAGGGTTTGTTTCAACGGATGGATACAGGAAACAGTGAGCCCACAGACTGTCCCTTCTGACAGTACTTCTGCCACAGCTACCAGGGAATTTACCAGAGATAAGGTTCTGGTTCAAGCCAACAACTTTTTTCCCCCAAGAGACCACATGTTGACACATCTACGGCATTTACAATTTCAGCAGGTCATGGTGGAGGTAACGCAAGGCCTTTAAATGAGAAAGCAGATGGTATAAATGTGTTGTCGGAGTTGCTTGTTACACCAGCAGCACCAGGCATTTGTCCCACTAATAGCTAAAGAAGGGGCAGGAGGGCAAAAACTGACTTCTTACAGCACAGCTTAGTAAAAAAAAAAAAAAAACTGACAGAGTAATGTTTCATTAACAACGTCTTATATAAAATGCATTCATTATCTTTTTTCTCACTACTGACCCTGCAGTTATGTGCTCAGCAAACTCATAATAAAGCCTACGGTTTCAGAGGTAACTTGGCCACAAACAACAGCTTCTCAGCCCCAATTTTTATAGACAGGCCATTAACCTGGTAACAAGTTAAAACATTTCATTTTTAGATTTGACCATATTTTGGCAAAATGCGTGAATATCATACGTTCTTTTGTTCTGCTTATCATAGAAGCATGTACAAAAGCCAGTTTTTTACACTTATAATTGGCTCTTGTTAGCTGTTACTCTGTAATGTGGTGAGTGCTCCTGGGAGGGCAGGGGATGTGAAATCAATCAGGATTCTTCCCGGTGCCAGTAGTGAAAATTCCTGCCATCTCTATGAACTCCTCAGGATTTTTGTTTTCTTTGTTGTGTCTTTTAGAAATCATTACGAATTCTGCAAGGCACAGAATTGAAATACACAGAGCGTACATCTAGGCAGAAGAAGGAAGAAGCATGCTCTCCACATCAGTGCAAAGGCCATACATTTCATACTGTATATTGCTGTAATGATCTGGTTTTATTTTTTAAATCTTTATTAGATTACTCATATCCTTTAAACTACTTTTTCCGCCTACACAATTATAAACTGATGTACTGCTTACACATCAATGGTGAACTGCATATTGTGTCTTTGGCAGGAACCATATTTCATAATTTTTCCTCAAGAAATGAGTGATAAAACACTGCTGTTACTGAATAATATAAAAATGCAGTTTATTACCAGCCTTACTACCTACAATTATTTCTACTAGTAGTGTAATGCTAATTTACAGACCAGTGCTGGCAGTTATGGGCCAGATCACCAGCCCACTAATAAGCCAAATATACAAGAAAGTTCACAGATAATAATGACTTCACGTTTGATCTAGGCTAGGCATGAATGCACAGTTCAGAGATATAAGATGAAACAGTTCTGAGAGCAGCAGCAATTCATATAGATCCAGACACCAAAGTAAATGAACAGAAGAAAAATCAGAGATAGTGCAAATACTGCCACAGCACAACATTTTCATCTGCACATGTTCTATTTGATGGTATTAAAATGCTAACTCTACCTTTCAGCCCTTTCTCATATGTAACTTTGTTTCTGTGCTTCTGTTGATGTGCATACACAAATGCAGGAAGATGGATAGAGGAATTCCCTCATCTTCCAGCCTAAGACAACTGTAAAAAATGCAGCCTTTGCCTTGCCCCCTACATTCCTACACAAACATTTTGAGAGACCCGCAGATGTTAGAAGACAACTTCCATTAGATTGGTATGGCATTTGGTTACTTCACACATACCTGTGTCTTTCAAATCCCCAAATCTTCTGACTACGATGAGCAAACAGCCATGTCAACAAGGAGGGAAAGGGCTGAGAGCACCACTCCATTCAGTGGCTGCACCAGTCACCAGGGTTTGGAAAACATCATAAACTTTCAAATGATGTGCATGATCACCCTTAGCCTCTCTTATGACTTTTCAAGATGAAGATATATAGACTAATTGAAATGTAAAATGAAAAACTCCTAGAAGTCTTGACACCACAAAAGACCACTATTTTTTCCTTCATGTTTATGCTTGCAACTCTGCATCTTAAGGTCTTGGACTTTACCTTTACCATCACCTTCCTTTTCTCTCTTGATTCCACCTCCCCTTTCAGATTGCTGCATTCATAAACAGTCATACCTTTCATTCTTCCTTTTGCACAAAAGCATGACCATGGTGCACTACTCTCAGACTGATCACAACTGAATGTCAAGTCACACAGGAATTTCAAGCTGTAGCTCGTGATTGTTTGTACATTCAGCAACTACAGTCTCTCTGCTCTCCATTTTGATTTAACATTTGGTTCTTGTTGGCCCATACAGTTAATCTTGTTGCTGTTAAATGCAGTAGCATCTCTCTCTGCAAATCCTGCCATCTGGAACAGTTCTTTAGTTATGTTTCAACAAATCACTTGCTTTAAAAAATCTGGAAGCATATCTTGTCTCTCCTTGCTTAAAACTAAGTTCCTTTCTTTATCACTGAGAAAGTGATACCACTGCACATAGGGCAGGTTTGTCCCTCACAGCCAAAATGTACTCCTAAACTGCTGTCATGAACCACCTTCTTCAAAATTACAGACATATAAACCAAACCCCAGGTCTTTTAGATGGGGTTCACCTCTTTTTGGTGTTTTGTTGGGTTTTTTTTTAAACAGACCATATGACAAAACCATGAGGCATCTGGGGATACAGTCTGCATGAAACCTTTTACACAAAATAAAGCTGTCTTACTGTCTTAACCATGCAGTATTGGGTGTTCCTCGAATTACTTGAGATTAAAGAAACAGACTCCAAATAAACAGCAAAAGTCACTTATTTGTGTCATCTACTTTGAAAACATTTGCTTGAAATAGAGCAATTAGTAATCTGTCAAACAAATTGTGAAAGCTGATAACTGCTGCTGCTGATATACTGCCTGGCATTACTCTCCTGTTCCAGAATTTTAAAAAAGCTATTACATATATAACATGTATTTCTATTTTTTGTGCATTAGTAGCTGTCTCTTTCAGGACTCAATATGCTATCAGAATTTTAATTGAACAGCTCTCACTCTAACATCATTATTCAGTAAACATGACATTATAATAATTCAGAATACAGCGTTAGCTCTGGCTTTGGATAGATAACAACATAACCTTAGAAAGGCAATGAACAATACAGACAAAGGTTTATGGTCAAGATTCTCAAGAGGTGAAGCCTCTGTGCATTAGGCGAAAGATTTTTACTCAGTCATAACCTGAAGAGCTAATTTCAAAGAGAGTATCTACTGTCCTAATGAATCAGGAACTGAGAGCCATGAAACACATTCGATACAGGTATGACCAGCTGTCACAGGGGAACTACAGCAGCTTTAAGCAAGTGATGGAAAGATATGGGATTCCAAACCCTTTTCCTAGGTTCCACAGAAAACTTTTTTATCATATGCCATTGTTCTCCAGTTAACCTGGCCTTTAACTGGGGTGTGACTTCAAATCATTGCCATGGAGATGGGTCCACGTGTGAGTTACCACACTGCACAGGTCCAGCGAGGCAAAGAGAAAGAACCACAGTAAGAGAAAAGAGATCTTTTTCTTTAAGGCACCATCTCTGGCCCTAGGTGCTGAGGTGCACAGCACAGTCAGGTCTTTTCTGGAGAACTGCTCCATCTTGGCTAGTTCTGCTTGGTGACCTCATCAAGGGCAAGCACCTTGTGCCAGTGTGTATGGCCCTGGCTGAGATCTGATGTAGGACTGCAGGAGCTTCCAGCTCTTTCCATGGAGTCTTTAGGGCAGGCTGAACTTGTTTTTCTCTTCTGCGATTTTAAGACATGCATTCATTTTTAGAAGTTAAAATGTTAACTTGATTTCTCTCGCCGTTATGGTACCGTAACAATGGCTAAGACACTATATTAGGAGATATATTTTCTAATTTAGTTTATCTTATTTTCTTACACTCTATCTTATCTCTGTAAATCACAGAACATATGAATCATTTAGCAGAATATGACTATCCCCAGTCTTAAATACAAGAACTAGAAGCAGGAAAATAAAACTCAAAGGTTTCTTTTTTGCTATGGTTGCAAAACTTAATTTAGAAGAATGCCAGTCAATGGAATAAAGCTGCTATTTTTACCCTTTGGGCACACAAAATTTATCATTAAACTTGCAATTAGATAAAGGATCTGAAAGCAATATAGATTTTAAGATGGAAATTCTTCTCAGGGAAAAAGCCACAGCATCAATTTAAAGCTAATCACAGCCTGAGATCTGATAGAAAGAGAACAGCACATAGGAGGGCAGCAAAGTAACTGAAGAGTCCTTGTACATGTACAGGGCAGTACAGTAAGTTCTACTAACACCTGACCTAGACCACTGCCTATAGGATATGAGAACATATATACTGCAACAGATACTTTTTGCATGGGCACACAAGGTAGGGCAGTTGCCTTTGGGAATCTTGGCCTGGAAAACAAAGTGCAAACAATAAGCCTTCTCCAGAAATCCTCATAGAAGGTATGTGCAAGCAGTATTACATATATTTCGCCTTGATTCTAAGTTTCTTTGACATCACAAGAAGATCTCTTCTGGGAATTATAGCTCTATGTTTGGCATGCTAGTACATGCTCTTGAATTAACTTGAAAATACATTTTTCCAAATAAAGCAGCTTTTAATTGCTGTTTATAGAAAAAATACTGTCACTATCTGAGAGTTAGAAACTATCCTTTCCCTTGCTTTTAGCTACTATCCTGATCCATTACACAGCTATTCTTCCCAAGGAACAAAACCCCAGCTCCTCAATTCCATCTCTACATTGGAAGGAGTAGTTCTTAATCAGACATGAAATGGGAAAAGGCATGAACTGATGTCACTTGAACTGCACAGATAAGAGAAATGAATTAATATGATAAGTATTTGCTGCTCTCAAGGCAGTAAATTGCAGGCTGGCTGAACACAAAAAACCACAATGCATTACAAAAAAAGGCTGATTGTTTATTCTCGACTGCCAAAAAGCTGCTCAGGATGCAGCGAGAGAGAATTTCTGCAGCCAGAAAATGATTTCTGATAATGACAAGAGGAAAAGAAAGGAATCCCTCCACCCCCATCCTGACCACCCCAAGCTTAAAAATACCTAAATGTTCTTATCAAAAACAAAGATGAAATCACATTGAAACCCATTAAAGACAGATTAAATTAGTAGATTGCATATACTTATTGATGAAAAAGATGCTATTTGGTGACTTGGGAATTACTTTAAAATGCAGATTTTAAAATATTTTGGTTGGTCTTTCTGGTATCTTGCTTATGGTTTTTCCCAACTATCAGAACAAGAGAGTTTAAGTTAGGGTTTTGTTCGTGTGCTCCATGTAAAAGTTTATTTCAAACCTCACTGAAAAAACACTGCAACCTTTTTGTTAGGAACACATCTGAGGAGAGCATTTTCTTTTATTGCAGCCAAAGATAATGTTTTAAGCCATTCTTGTTTTTTAAAGTCTATTTAAAAGAAACACCATAAATTTTACCGGAGTCTTCTACTCATAGTGCAGTACTAGGAAGCTGCCTGACAGTGGCTCCATGTTCAATTCTGAAAGCCTTGTATGAAGGGGACCAGGAAAAAATGGGAAGAATACTGCATCCCCTAGAAATTCTGGATCTAAGCCTTGCATCCACTCCTACCAAAGCCTGAAGAAAACCACAAATTTCTCCTTTAAGCTTTGTTAGTCTAGGCTTGTCTTTACAAATATGTGAAAATATTTAGGCATTCAAATAACTTTAGGAGATCAACATACCTCATGCAGGGCACTTCCACTGCACAAGCATGTCCTTGGCAAGTTCAGCAGTGATTGTACACTGGGTGATTAAATGGAGCTGGCCAGCAGGACCCCAGGCAGTGCCAACCCACTTGAGCTAAGTGCAACATGACAGTGCCCAGACCCAACATGACTCAGTGAGCTCAGCCTTGCAGCAATCCAGTTCTGACAAAGAGTGTCTTCAAAGCACATAAATAAACTTTGCTAGTAATTATACATGTATTTATAATGCATCCTTCTTCCAGGAATCACAAAGTGCTTTACATATATCAGCCCATTCTCTGTAAAAGACTTCTTGTTTAGCAATTCCAGGATTGCGAGTATAATTGGCAAATGACATTTCACTTGAATGAGAGGGACTTCAGTGGCATCATCACTTGCTGGTTTAGCAGAACTACTCTGTCTTTCTTCAAACTAGCATTTAGACACAATCCCTGTGCTTTTTGAATGAATAAAACTACTGAAGTCTCATCTCTGGCTTAAAGGCTGTTGGCTAGGTTAAATGAAAAGGCTATTTAGGTAGAATTGATAACAGCCGGGAATAAGAGTTATCTCACAATAACATCTGGGAACACATGAATACCCTGGATTCCATCCTGTTTTTTCAGTGGTAAAATTCAGCTGAAGCTGTATGGCTATAAATCTGAGTAGGATAATTGGACTGTGTTGCCAAACATGTTTATTCTCTTAAGGACACCTAAGCTTTAAAACTAAGGGGACATTTGCATCGTGATTTAGTGAAACCATAGCTGATTCCAGCAGAGCGATTAAGACTTCAGAACTATTTGTATGGTAGGTTGGTTGCTATTGCCCGTTCTAATACCCAGAAGATACAGTTTGTCCTCACGTATTTTTCCCCATGCTCAAAGAGTGTCTGATCTAAACAAAGTGATTTTTTCCCATTATCTCAATGACTAATATGTTTTCTAGCCAGCCAGCCAGCCACAGGCACAAATGTCAGCATCTTCTTTACGACCAACACTTGATGACCGTGAAAAAAACCTGCAACAGCAGCCTGTGGGAAGTCTATGGAGATCAAAGAAACAATTCATGTTTGTATTCATTTGAGCGCCATTCTATGTCTAGCACTGTCTGGAGCGATGCTACAAGAGCTGCATATTCCTAGTGTGCTCTGCAAACACAGTGACATAGCTGCAGAGGCCAGGAAACAAAAAGCACTGTGCTGCACTCAGTGCTCCATCTCTGCTAGCAAATCACCAGAAATCCCTAGAGAACAAAAATTATACTGTGTGCATCCAGGTAAGTTACATCCACTACCTCGATGTTCTAAAAATATTATAACAGTGCATATTTGAGATAAACTGGGGGGGCTGGGGGACCTGTGTAGGTACCACGTCACTTATCATTCAAAATAAATTACTTCCAGGACGGTACTACAATAGAGTGCTGCTACGCAGCTGCTTAACATCAGATTTGCAGAACACCCTAACTCATTTAAAGTGTCACAAAATTTTATGAAACTAATATGAAACTGAAGTCAGACCCACCTATAGTTTTAAAACTTCCTAATTTACATAGTTTCTTTAATGAGACCTGATATCCAAGACCTGAGCTTTATGTTTCAGGCAGGTGATTTTGCCTTTGGCAACAAAAGGTCTCTGGCCCAGCCAGGCTGTTGTGTCTGGAGAGATGAGAAAAGAGAAACCAGGCACGCTGATACATCTCAACACGGGCTGCTTTAGAAAGTCAGCAATAATGAATAACTGACTGTGCAGCATTTATATTGCTCAGGGGATGTTTAAGTATTTGTCTACTCCCATCTACCCACACAGGACAGCAGACAAGTGCCATGGTGAACAGCAGGAACTTGGGGAGGACAGCTGGGATGCAGTTCAGAACTATATGGGTTCTCTGGTGGAAAATAGCTAAAATCCATGATTGGGAATAAGTAAGTCCAGTCAGAAGTGTTAATTCTCTAGTGCAAGGACAGACAGTTTGCACTTTGCTTAGTGCAACCAGTTCTGCAACAGTCAAAGAGTGCTTCAAAAGTGTATCCGGAAAAATTCCCAGATTCCACATTTTATCCTTTAATTTAAACCTCCAAGAACGAGGGCAGCCACAGAAGCAATGAGAAGGATTAAAGGACTGGTTTCCTTCTGCCTCTCCAGCTCTGTTAGAAGACGGTGAGTCACATACATCTTTTCTTAATCACTGAGCTACAACCCACCGCCCCCTTTTCTTCTCCTACTTCTCCAAGCCTCTGCTCCCAAACATGTCTGCTACCACCAGGCAAACACCAGAGCAGCCCTTCCCCAATAGATGTGTACAGCCCTCAGTACACAGCAGTAAAATAAGCTACAGTTCCCATTTTCCACGACTGATCCTGTAACTGTTTCTGTGCTAGGCAGTCACACAATTCAGTACCCCTCATGCAAAGGAAGTTAATTCACCCAAATAAAACAGGAGGTGAATCAATGATACCATTATCACAAGTGAAACATGACCAAGATACCAAAATGAGCATCCTTACTGTATGTTCAGGACATAAAGGGATGCATTTGCAATGACTTTAGTTAATTTGCTAGCTTCTTCTCTTGTCACTGGAGAGAAAGAGGCTGCTCCAAGGAGAAATTCAGAACTACAAAAGTTAATCTCTTTCTCTGAATTGCCTTTTCTAGGAACCCCATGTGTACTTGCTGACAGGCAAAGTCATATCCATCACCCAAGTCTTAAGCTATCCCTTGCACATATTCCTTTGAGAAAGACTACGTCATTTGTGATTTTCTATGTAAAACCCAGGGGAGCATGTTTTCCCATATTTCAGGCCTCTCAAAATACCAAACCCATATTTTAACCTTTCATGCTTTGAAAACTGTACATGATGAAATTTCCCAAGTAGCTTGCAGATCCACCAGACGTTTTTTGGACTAAGAACAAAAACATATTAAAAATCACTATTCTAGGCAAATATCTGGGGGTTATAAAATAATAAAGCCTTGAAAAAAAGGCTGCACAAGACAGAGTAAGAAGCTCATTGTCAAACATCCATGGCAAAAGTGCACATGATCTCATAGCTATTATAGGTTAAATGAACACAATCTCTAGCCCCCAAAGCTTTTTCCTAGCAAAATGAAACTGGTATTTCCATTATCACCAGAGCTAAGCAATGTGGTGCACCACATCCAACATAGGGTACCTTATATGCTTTGTAATAGCTCAGAAAAGAACTTACAGATGTTCTGATATCTCCAGAAACAACTGCCCCAATACAAAAAGTATCCTATTTTCTAATGCACTGAACATGCACCACTGGTGTATAGAACCTTCAAGCAAGATTACCCTGATACATTTAAAACATGCCCACATATGGATATCTCATCAAATCCAGACTCCTTAGCCTCCTCATTTTCAGCACCATGTCAGTTTTAAATGATTCTGGCTGAGAGAGATGGCAGGATGCTGAAAACCCTGTCAGCAACTGGCAGGCTCACTCCATTAAAGTGCTCAATATTGCTAACATTGGTTCAACAGGACTTAAAATTTACTCCCCTGTGAAATCAAATTCATCAGGTTCTCTCTCACGCTGCCCACAGCACAGATTTCAATCCACAAAAGCACAGGGCCGAAATGGTCCCCTGACCACGGGTCATTTTGCATTCAGGGTTCAAACAAAAATATAATTGCAAGTGGAAAAATTACTGGAACCACAGAGGATAGAATTTTGACCATTAGTCAAAAGTCTGTGTAAGTTGACACAGAACACAAGCTGATTCAGATGCCGGCTTTGCAATGATCTCCACAGTGAAGCCAAGGGTGGGGAGTGTGGAAAAGGGGTACCAGGTTTTAATGAAAGGCCTTTGCTGAGCTATGGCAATGTCAGCCTTCCTTACATAAAAAGCAGTTTTAAGGCTCAGAATTACACTCTCAACTCCACAGAGGGTTGCAAGAGATTAGGCCACCCAGAGACACCCAGGGTCTGTGTTTAAATGTATTTAACCACTGAATTGCATTTGGGTCCAAAGTACAAAAATGTCCCTCCTGATCCTGGTAAAAACCCACTAAAAAACGCATGCATTCTCCAAAAATAGCAATTCTGAAATTACCTATCCTGAGTATTTAGGAACACCTTATCCTACCTCTAAAACCAGAAAGGCTCCACCATGCATGGCCTTGAAAGAGTGCATAAATGTGCAGAGGTGGACTACTGAATCAATCTGACCCCCTGCCTCGATCTCCACTTCCTAATAATCTCTGAAATCAAATGAAACCACAAATTCTCCACTTGGTTTCTCTACAGGAATCTTTATGGCCTGTGACATGTACAAGCTGGGACAGACAGTGTTAATGGCCCAGCTTTTAAACCTATTTATTTGAACTTGAAAACTGCACAAGGCAAACATTTCCTTTTACATCATCTCACAGAGTATGTAGCTCTGGGCACCCTAAACCCCTCAGAGGTGCTGTCCTCACTGCTTATGTCAGCTGCAGGAATATTATGCCTGATTTATCTCTGCATTGTTAGATCAATAACATCAGCAATCTACTTCAAGCAAGCCTGTCTGTAGCTTGGTAAGGGTTCAAGCTTACACTATCTTTCTTCATCCAAAATGTTTTGCATTCTGCTGGTGTTTAGGCTAGACTCAAATACTTAGTTCTTCAGTGGGATTGCTCTACTTCTGTATGATAAGAGCTCCTTGAAGAAGAAAAACAATTAGCCTCTGTGGAATCTTGGAAGCGTTTCAATCTTCCACACCTTCCTTTTGAATTTACATACAAGTTGTAAATGGCAAAGTCACAACGAGAACCTTATGTGAAAAAAGACAATCTGGGCTTCTCAACCCAGTGCCCCCATTGCTCAAAGCCCTTTACTCCACAAAACACTTCCTAACCCAGACATCAGAGCTCATGTCCCAGACACCCTCATGCCTCCAGCCCTCTCTCAGCTTTCTCCATCCCTGGCCTCCTCCAGCTGGTCAATGTGGCCTGATAAGCCCACCTTGATCTTCTCTGGAGTGCTTACAGGGGTGGTCCAAATATTAAGAGCCAGTCTTCTGCTATGAAGAACCCACCAAGGCACAACTTAGAGAGCAGAAAAACAGAAGAGGCAGCCCACCTGAGAAGAATTCTCCATTGATTGATGCCATTGCAGCCTGGAGAGCCAGGCCAAGAAGAAAGAAAAAGGTGCACAGCTGCAGATAGAATTGGAGGCATTACACTCGCAAGACCAGAAGCTGGAATATGACTGATGCATCTAAGAAAGCTGATGGATGTCCTGAAGGCAGCTTATATTTTATTCTACCTCTAAGCAAAAAAGTAGGCGGCAAAGGGAAGGAATGATCACAGCCACCTGTTCTCCTTTACCATGGCAGCCTCTTTTGTTTCCATAGGGTACTTTTTGCCAGCACAAGAGTCCCCCCGTTCTATAGCCTGAGGATTAGAGAACAGTCATGCAGCTTACACAAATGCCTTATTTTGACAGCAAGTCTCTATAGCTTCAGCATCTTTTGTTACTTTCTCTTTTTTCTTTCTTTCTCTCCAGCTCTGATAAATTATTTTCTTAATGGCAGACAGCAAAGAATTAAAGACATTATTAGAAGACTGAGAGAACATCTGGAAAGTGGTATACATCATACTAAACAAGCTTTGCAACGGATTCCTGCACTACTCATCTTGATTTATTTGTATATATTTGATCAGACAAGTGTATTTTATTCTGTATCCAGGCCGAAGCTTTAACGTGATGTATAAAGATAGGTAGCTAGCTAGGTGCTCATCAAACCTCAAAAATAAAATTGGTGAAATCATGCCAAATGCAATTGAGTCAGAGGAAGATAGAACCAAAAACTGCACAGTGGCAGAGCAGTGTTCATGTTCTTCTGAGTCACACAACACAAAAGGCATTTAAAATATAATAAGACTTCATCATTTGCAAGATGGAAGGCAGTCCTGCTTTTTTTAATTGTGCAAGCTTTGTAATACATGGGCAATAAAAATTGACAGTTTCCTGACTAGTGAACTTTCTGTCTCAGTAAGTAAAGCCTCTTGTATTACTGTAAAGTAAGTGTGGTCTAGTTTCAAGAACTCTAAAAAGCCGTTGGTTGTGTTTTCACAACAAAGCATGTAGTAGCTGTATAGAAACCCCCTTCCACGAGCAATACGCCCAGAAACCTGGAGCCTCTATAGCTATGTGTATATAGAGACTTTAGTGGCAATAGTATCTGCAGGTAAATGGCTGGATCTACAGAAAGCAAGGCAAGAAACACACACATACTTCTTTTTCCCTGTGAGAGTGAAAGAAGATTCAGCATTTCACAGAGGTAGTTCCTTCCTTTCTGGTGCTGAAGCTCTGTCAGTGGACACTTTGGAAGATCCGTGCCAAACAGGGAAGTCCAAGTGCATTGCATTTCCCAAGCTTGCCATCTCCCACAGTCCCTGCAGCCCTGTGGCTGCCTCTTCTCCAAAGGACCTTCTTACCTCAAGCACTTCCACTTGATCACTCCAGTGTCCTTATCACCTTGTACCCACAGCCACTCTGCACAAACAAACCAATACCCCACAACACTCATCTAGAAGTAGTATCAGAAACAGATTTTTAACTAGAATCATAGGTCTCTCCAGCCTCCAGAGCTGCAAGAGAAATGTAATTTGATATAACACATTGTAACAGAGGTAGTAAAACAGTAGAGTTATCTCTTCAACAGCTGAAAACTTTGATGAGAGAAGCACTACTGTGCCCACCCTTTTGGATATTTGAGTCTGTATACTTGTTTGGACTAAAATGGCAACAAGTTACTTTCTCCAAGAGAAATTGGAAAATTGATTTTATCCCAAAACAAATACCCCTGGCACATGACAGGCACTGTTAGGAAGCCATGCCAGCAGAGAATTTAAAAAAACCAGCAGCACCAACTATTTCTCATCCTCCATTCTGTGAAAAACCTCCACAATCAGAGCAGCTTGAAATAAAACTCTCTAAGGAGCTGCTCTGTTTTAACCATCATAATTCTCTAGTTCCCCACCCTTCTCCATGCTGCGAGATGTGGCTTGATTCCCCTGCGTTTGGACAGTGAAATGCTACTTAGTTCCCCATGTATGCATAATTTTTCTTGGGTAAGACAGCAGTAGAGGTTTGGATCCATGATGTTCATGAAGTAAGGAAATTTATTTCTACCAAACCCCTCCCACTACTGCTGGCAGGACTCCTTATTAGTTGTAGGCAGTCCTGGTAGCTGTCAGGCAAACACTTCTGATTGAGACTTGAGTGTAAAAGAAAGTTTCAGATCAACTTCCTTTTTGTTGTTGATTGTGATTGTCTTCCTAGAGTAACCCAGCACCTGCAGCCTAGCAGTGTTCTAATCAGAAGAAGTGGGCTCGATCCTTGAAATACCAGGGAAAAGAAATCTTCCTGACAGTGAATAAGTGTCTCTTTTGCAAGAGACCTGTGTAAATTCTGAGGAACAGTACAAAAAAAACCAACAAAAAAGCAGTATTTACTAATAGCAACTCCTTTTAGTGCAATTCATTTCCCAGTGAGCCTGTGTTGCACAGATGCAGCCTCAGAACCAAACCTGCAGAAGCACACTTCCAAGTGCAGGTAGATCAGAGAGATAACAGTCCAGCCACACAGTATAACCAGATCTCCACAGGCTTCTTTTGCATCAGTGACAATGCTACAGTGCCCATTGCACAGCAGAAACTGTGCCCATCTCATACAGCAGGGCACTTCTTGTCTTATCTGGGTGAGAACATCAGGAACAGCCACTCAATTCCCCTTGCTTTCACCAGTGCCACCACACTGAGTCTGCTCCACGGGCCAACCAGGGCCAGTCACCGTGTGTTCCATGTTCACTTGTATTTCTACATGAAAAAACAGACCTTACACTGCAAGTGGTACATTTTCAACTAGAATGTTCTTATTTTCTAGTAAGATTTTAAGACACAGATGCATGTTTATGTTTAAGACAGACTTTTCAGCTATGGCTCTGGTCAGGTCAGTAGATAGGCCCTAATTTTAAAATAAGGGCAGGCTTTTCTCCTCTACAGAAACTTCATAAAGTTTCTCTGTTAGCACATCAATACTTACTTTGTACTTTCTTTGACCCAACAGTTTTACTACTCACATGAACAATTACTAAGAATCAGTGAACTTTCTATTTCAGATTTCAATACAACTTCAACAAAAAGTAACCTGTAACTTCAAAATAATTAATTATTTAAGTTATTTATTGGGTTTTGTACTCTGTTTTGTATCTTACCTCACTCCTGCTCTGCCTGATGCATGTGTGCAAGAACAGAGCCTAGTGTCTAGAGGCATAGAGATCATCTTTCTTGTGAAGAAAAAAATGCCAGAAACTGAAATATTTCAAGGCTCTACATGCACAGTTAATAAAATAATTAGACACATTTCCCTTTCAGAAATTCCTACCTCATATCAGGCCTCAGTTCCCACGGTGGGACTCTACGTTAGTGGTTGAGTCTGATTGGAGACTATGGCTGGCCCCGAGACTTCCTCCAAACTCTTCCCGTCACAGCCAGCACACTGTAAGTAACTACACACTAAAAATGCTTTTCCAAGACTGAACTTTCCTCCAAGAGAAGGGAGGGGACTTGGCACGCCATACCAGCACAAGCTGATTCTTGGCACACCACGCTGGCTGGGCCATACAGGTGACCACCTGTGCTGAACAAGTTCTCACAAATGGTGTGAGAGGCCAGAGAACAGGAGAAAATGGATTAAGAAGACATTTAGGTCTAAGCTCCTCAACAACCTAAATGCCCTCAGAAAAAAAGAAAAAAGTTAAATAAGGAAAGAAAGAAAATCAAGAGTCTGGGTGGTCCCTGGTTAATGTTACACTCTCCTTCAACTGGCTTCTATTCTTTTAGTTTCATTTAGGGCTGTAGTTTTTCTTTATGTCACCAGTCTAATGCATTCAAGGAACTAAAACTGATTAACAATATGAACTGCTTTCCATCACCATCTTTTACGCAAACAAAAACTTATTAAATCTAGGTGAGCTAAGTAATATAGCTCCAACTTTATAAGTGGGAAACAGTAGCAGAGCCGGGATTTATTCTGCGGGGTCAAGGCAGGGAGATAGGCTTGAACAGTGTGGGACTGTCTCCATCCCTAAGCAGAAGATAATTATGCATAATGTGAAACAAGGGCTGTTCCTCTCTTTCTAGACAACAAACTTCTGAGGACATTCCAAGCACAAGCCAAAAGTTGCCCGCCCTTCAGCATACTTAAAATTTATAGAAACAGGCAGTGAAATGGATCTGTGAAAGAAGCTAGCTTGCTAGCTGTTCTAAAATGAAAAAAGGAGCCTGTCTCCTGTTACAGCAAGCCCAATATTTTAGAAACCTCCAAGTGTTTGATGGAGCATCCAGAAGAGCACTGTTGGCAGGGGAAGCATAAGCAAATTCTGCCTGTAAATCACATTCAGTAAAATTACATGTTTGGTTCTAGAATATGGAACTTGACTCCTTGCAGCCTTGTATCTTCTGCTCCTATTTACATCAGCATGAAGTAATATACTGATGGGCTATAGAACCACTTCTTCGATGTAGCAGCATTTTACCCACATGACACAGCCATCTGCTGTAAATGTCTCAAAGAGTGTAAAGCTCTTGTGTTGTGGAAGTAACAGTATACTCAATCTGCTGGACAACACACAGGCATATATATATATTAAAAAAAACCCCAAACCAAGTATTGACATTAAAAATCTGCCTATATATTAAAAAGAAAGTTAGGATTGGAAGAAGACACTAGAGTGGACAGAGTCAGTCTTCACTAAGACTGTTTTATGAAGTTCACAAATAACATCTTACACATGGAACAACTTACAAGAACTCTACATTTTAAGACCATGAGAGTTTAAAGCTTGCAACTTAAAGCCTGCATTTTAAAGCTTTAAATAGCTGTCTGAATTACAGTTGCTTCAGCAGCGTAAATCCAGCTATCAAGCATACTTTGGAATGCAAGCTTTAAGTTTTGCACAGGATCTTTCCCTCAATCAGTGCATAGAAGTTATAGCTTCTATAGATTCTAGACAACTATTAAGTGTGACTGCCTTCTCATCACACTTCTACATTTACCCACAGGTCTTGCATACCATGCACTATTCACATTCTGCTCAGAAGCCTGAAAAGCTAATTTCATGCTGTGTCTGTGTTATGATCACAACTGAGCCAAACTGCTTCACAAATATTAGGGGTTTTTTTGCACTGTATCATCCATGTTTTATATATTTGTAACTGATTTACAGAGAAACCAAGGTAAAAACTATATCCACTGATTTTCAGGAACTCTGGTGAGAAGCGTAAGACACGACCCCTCTGGTTTAGGTATGACTTTCTGCAAACCAGAACCCAAATCTCATTCAGTAAAATGGATCTTGTAAATTCAAGTGAGTAAGTTTGGTTTAAGGCACCTTAGGAAAATGATGCAACAGGCAGAAACAGGATGCAGCTCTCCAGGACAGCACAGCTCTCAGCTGTCTTGAACTGTACCATTTCTTCCTGCAGTCTCTTGCTTCAGTTGTTATACATTTCTCAGCCTCTCCTCTGTACTATAAATGAGATCCAAGTATTGTGGAAAACTCAGAGTGCAATCATCGAGTTAGAAAGACTCTATCACAATTTAGAAACAATAGTGGGGAATGCAGAGGTATGGAGATAACCTTTCTTCTAGCATTTCACAGTCTTTTGAGCACTGGCCTTTATAGCCTTAATAATATTCTTTGGAACTACCCAGTTATCTGCATAGCAATCCAGAAGGTTCTGTGGGTTTTTTAATTGAGTAATTTTTTTAAAATCCCAAAGATTCTGTCATGAGGCATAAAATCAATACCCAAAACTGTTATAAATCTTGTGATATTTGCAATTGAGTTAGACAACCTTTTCCTAGACGCTGCATGGGAACCCAGGGAGCTTGGGAATAAAACAGGCTTCATCTCAGTGTTGGTTTTAGACTCAGTGAGAGTCTCAGTGTTGGAGCCCTGGGCAGCAGAAGAAGGGACAGTGATTGTCAGTCTTGTGTAATCTTAGTTATTTAAATTAAAACAATTTAAAGCATAGTGTATGGATTTCCACCTAGCTGACAGGAAGACCAAGACCTTAGCTGAAAGTCATATTCTTGCTCCAAAGCACAGGACTGCTAGTTCTTAAAAGGAAAGTTCAGGAAAATATTTAAATTTGGGAGAGGAGACATTCTTTAGCTGTGCAAAATGTGATTAAAATTTTAAACATCTGAAAACAAGGTCTTACTAGTTAGGAAACACAGATAGTATATCAGTGTTTTCCAGTCCTTAACGTGTTAATGCACTATTGTTTCTTTGGTCTCTTCTGATAAATCTGATCTAAGACATCAGTTCTGCTCTGAATAGGGAGCTGGAAGATAACTTCTGGAGGTCCTTTCCAATTTTACAACGGGAGTTTTCAATACACAGTTCTTTACAGACAGAGTGACATCAACACAAAGTCAAGTATCACAAGAAGTGACTCCAAACTCTAAGCATGGGATGTCACCAAATAAAACACTGACATGCTTGAGTTAATTGATGGCATTAATTTTCCAAAACATGGCTTTTCACTGTAGGCACTTCTAGACAGGAATTAATCTAATTAATTAATTTCTTAAGTATCATCTTGCTAGCCAGCAACTATAGGTAAAAGTTACTCACCAAGCTTTTATGATGACTCTGTGCTCTGAATTACTGTCTGAGGAAAACAGAACTGTCTAGCATCTCAGTCAATTTATTCAAAAGACAAAACAATCCAGGAAGCATCAGATTTACTATTTTAGTGCTGGTTCCCTAAATGCACTGAAGATGCAATGAGGTTTGAAAATTTGTCATTTGGTCCCATGTGTGCCCTTAGAGGCAAAGTGCACTTATTCTATATGTAACTGCATCTTTAAGCTTGACTGAAATGTGCTTATCATCAGACATGCGGAAGAGAATTTCAACTTAGCAGCTTTGATTAATACAAGCCCCTATGCAGCTAGAATTTCAGATCAAGCCCCTGTAGCAGTGGAAATCACTATTCTCTCCTTGGGCTTGCTATAAAAAAGCAGCTCATAAGGCAATGGATGGAAAGAGGAGGGATGAAAAAGAAGTGGAGGATAAGTTAATAATACACCTTCCCCACATAAAAGGCCTTTCCATGCTCCAAAGTGTGTTGCCAGATCTAGAGCTTATCTGCAGTATGAGCTAGACTCTTAAAGTTATTTTCAGAATATTAAAAATTTCTGATTTTTAGCTTTAAGGATACAGTACATTTTCTGAAAATCAGCAAGACAACAGAACAAGGGAAGAAATGCTTTTCCAACAAACACTCATCAGTTATAAGAGATGTATTTCATTATATTATATGTATTGATGAGGGGAACTTACATACAGACATAGGAGAACAGTGAGGTTATACTCTGAATTTTGAATCTGGACTGCTGTTTACCTCACTCACTTTATTACCAGAATCTTAAACTATGCCTCCTTACTGCAATTCTCTTCTCCTAATGTTTCCATGCAAAGGCAAGAGTGAAATGGACTAAACTATAATCTTGGAATACCATGGACTGTATTCTTCCCCAGTGCTATTAACTCTTTCCAAACAGAAAAATATTTCATTACAGCAATGCAAGTGAGAGAGTGGGAGAGAGAAGAGAATATTCCATCAGGAAAAAATTTGAGGTAATGAATGAGAAGGGAAATGTCACAGTGAAGAANGCTGCACATGCCAAAGACAGGATCCTCTTACAAGGAGAAGTTAAAATGAAGAAAGTAGATTGAAATGAGTGACTGACAAGCATGATGGGATGTGCAAGTACCAAGATCTGGCACTATTAATGCAAAAATGCTGAACTCTGACTGCTATTATGCATTCAATGTAATTCCTGAAGAAGGAAAGCACAATCTCTCCTAGGTAAAGGGGAATATGCAAGGAAAGGGTGAAGGATGCTTTGGAAAAAAGGTGGAGAGACATACAGTAAGAACAATATGGGATGATGACATGCTAAACAGCATCTCTCAATAGTCTAGCAAGGTTTTTGAGGGTAGGAGAGGAAAAATGAATATCCTAAAATCACCTGTATTTAAAAACAAAACAGCAGAGAAGCCATGCATGAATAAGATATTAAAAAATCCATCTCTAATCTCTCCACTGGCAAGCAGAAAGATGCTGGCCTGAGGAATAACGCTCTTGGCTTTATCATGATGAATTTCTGTCTAGCATTAGCAGGAAGATTCTTTACCACGGTTACATGACTAATATATTCAAGCACTGTTAAATCAAGCTATAGGACAGGCATCCTTTCTGCTTCTTCTTCATATTCATCATGTAATGTGTACTGTTCCCATTGTGACCTGGGTTTCAGAAGGTGTTTGACTTCACCATAAGCATCCAGAGTGCAGTATGTGCAGCACACAGGATTTACACAAAGCATTGTTTCTCTCCAATGCTTCTTTATTTATGTGAAATATAAACTATTGCACTCCTTCGTCATTCTTCTTGCTTAAAACTCCACATCTCTCAGCCTCATCCCAGTGACACTGAAAGCATTACAGAAACAATAATCCCCAACTAGAAGTGATCCCTTTCTGCATTACCCCATTACCACTCCCTGCTATCTGAAAACTTCAAGGGCATCCAAAGTATTTGTAAGGCAGCAAATGGCAAGTCTCCCATGTGTTTAAGGAGGGATGATGGGTAAATGCAATACCAAGAGTTGTGTAATTTGCACCACAGCCCCACTGCTACGAAAAGAAATCCACCACACAGTCATACCTTCCCCCTCCAGGCACTCCAAGCAAAATGCATTTCTGGCTATCACTTGCTATTGATGTGAATGCACAAGCCTTCTGTTTCTCTTCTTTGTCCTTCTCCCCCCACACCCCTACTTATTGCTTCTTAGCAATATCTGGCTTCCTGGATTTTGTAGACTTACTTCCCTGCAAGCAACAGGCACCAAGTGCAGTGCCTCTGGTGATACAGTCAGATTAACCCAGCCAGCCACTGGCTACGTAGTGATATGTGAGTGTAGAAGGCCTTGGCCTGCGGGTCCAAATTGCACTGTCTTTGCTGAGAGCTTGTTTAAGAAGATTGATCAAAGGGGGAATTTAGTCAAGTGTCCCTTGCTCTGGAATGGAATAACAGCAATTCATCACAAATTGGCAGCACAGATTGGTAAATCATTAAGAATTAAACAGTCTCAGCTGGCAAACTCTAGAAATGCAGCTATGGGAGGAAGGATAAGATAGGATAGGGTCTTCCTACAGAGCTACTTGGGGCTACTGGGAGGCACCTATTATGCTTTCCAGCTAGCAAAAGGTGACTGGGGCAGGGTGTGTGGGTGGGAGGGATGCAGCTGCTGGGCAATGGGTGCAGCCAGGCAAGGCCATGTAGAAAGCAGAGCTGCATGCCAGCACTGCAGCAGAGGAAAGGCACACTTGCTGCCTCCTGTCTCACCCCAGGGCTTGAGGTTCTCTGAGTTTGTTCCTGTGTGTTATGAGAAATGAAGAAGCAGATAAGGGGAAGCAAAAGCTGCAGAAGGCATTGGAGACAACTCATGTTTTCTCCCCTCTACAGGCAGCCGTCTTCTGGTTTGGAAAGCTGAAAGGTAAAGCAAGAGACCAGTGTCAAAGGGGACCACAGTTCCAAATTTCTTTGTGTGAAGTCTGGCAAATATTTATGGTTCTCACTCTGACATGCGAGAGCGCCACTTTGAGGTGAGTGACAACTGTACTTCAGCTGTCTTCAAGAAATAGACTGAACAGATAAAACTGAGCATCTGTAAACTATCACATGTTTCAATTCTCAGCTTTTTCCCATGCTAAGGAAAAAGAATCAAACATTTAAAGCCGCCATGGACTAGCTGTGCTGTAACATGGTGGGGTTTGTACCCACAAGAACCCATATGAAGAGTGAATAATGCCACAACATTTTAAATGAATCAAACATATAAGCCTGGAAGGAATGAGAAAACATGGTTCTCACGAGTTGGTGCTGCCACACAGTCATAGCATATGCCATGTACAACCCACAGCTTTGCTGTGTTTTATTAACTCTTTTAATTACTACATTCATATTAATGTAGACATGAAAACAACTGCAATCAGTGTCCCAGAGCCCGTAAAAGTCTCTGTTCTGCAGCAAGATCTTAAAGTGAAGATCTTTGCCTGGTATGCGCAGATCTGTCAAATCCCATACACCTGACACAAGACATCAGCACCCCTGACATCTGTCTGCAGCACAGCCTGAACCTCATGCAATTAAGACCTGGCTCCTGCTCCAAGGCCCCGTGCCACAGCCAATCACACAACCAGGCCAGGGGCCGTGCATTACCATAGTAGAAAGACGCCAGGTCTGCATTTGCACAGCACCTTATACAGGGGTTAGCACCAGGGAAGGCTCCTAAGGATAAAGAAACAATGAAGGGATGCAAGACTAAAATGGGTGTTGCTGCTGCTCACCAGAGTCCTCTCTGCCTCTTCTTCCAGCAAATGCCTACCTGAAACAGCAGTGATGGTGAAGTCATCAGAAAAGCCTTACTTTAGAAATGGTGCTCAAGTGTTTGTAACATTAGCTTAGCAGGTTGCCAACTTTTATTGTTTCTTGCATCCTAGCAGGATTCATACAGCTGATCTCTTGAAAGCAATTAATCAGTGTCCTAAATTCCACCCACCAATGAGCCCCTGCACACAGGTTTCTTAAGAGGAAAAAAATTAAACTTTTTAATTAAGTTTTTCCATCAAAAATCCAGTCCTGCTGATAATGGTCAGAAGGTATGCAAAAGTAATTACTCACACAATCTGTTTGTCACACTCTTGCCACTCTCTTCTGGGGCATCTAGCTTTCTTCTTCCAATTCATTAGCACCCCTGCCCTGCCCACAGTGCCTCAGGAACAGCATGCCCCTGTTTTCCTTCTCTGGATTAAACACTCCTGTACATTCACAGGTCAAGAATTTGGATGCCTTCCCCCTTGCCACGATTGAATAAGCAGCACATCTACATTTGTTGCCTGTTTGCAGGAGCCTGAGAGTGAAGGAGGAATCCAAGCCACTCACTTCCCTGGTGAGCTTAATTAGCATGTCAGACAAAAACCAGGGGGAAGAAAATTTTATTAAGAAGCTATTTTCAAAATTGCAGCCACCTGCTAGACAGTGAAACTCTTTAGCCTTTCCTCAGACAAGGAAGGACTGCTGTGCTTGGAGCAACCTTTGCTTCTCATCTGCCAAAGGTACAGCACCAGTCAGTGCTAACTGAAATTGTGACATTTTGTGACTTAATGGAAAAAACCCAAAGGCAACATAATTACTTGCACTACAGTTACCCGTCTCCTTGACCCTTCAAGGGAGACAGAAACGATCGATAACAACTCTCCCACTTTATGATGACCATTTAACTTTCAACATTTGGTACAGCAGATGACAGGCATCTTGGTTTATTATTTTTGTCAGAAAACAGTGTATGGTTTACTGTATAACCTGTGTTGTTCACCACTGTCAAGATGAAATCAAGTTAAGTCATCAAGGCAATCTATTTGCAACTCAGCTGATTTGACTTCATTGGCTGCAGTAAAACCACATTCCCATTAGGGAACTGGTAAGCAGGGTACTCAGACATCCCCCACTGCTCGGCCTATAGATTTTGCAGATTTTTACAGGAAGAAGTGACACCACTTCAGCCCATTTGTGAAATAAAACCCATGTCCCCTCCTCCCTGGGGAAGAGCGGCTGCCATGCAGGAAATCTACAGCCCTTTGGCCACCTCTGACCCCCTTTGTATGGAAAAGATTGTATCAAGTATCACTAAGTTAAGCAGCAACATATGAGCTGTCACAAATCCAGGGCATACTATCACTGGTTATCAATAGCTACACGGAAACAGTCCTCCACCAACGGAAAATGGAAGTGCCCACCCATCACTCTGAATCTGCTTATCTTTTTTAATCCACAAGCATCCCAAAGGATCAGACTGGTGGCACTGCAGAATTGTTTGAGCATGCATTCATCACGCAATGTAACTCACAGAACAGCAGGAGATCCTGCTTATGGAAGCATGGCTGGAAGGTCTCCAGCAATGTTCCTACCCAGCTCCTCAAGCCAAGCAGCCTGGTAGCCAGAGCAATGCTCTCACATAAAGACAAGATTTCCTCGTCCTTGAATATTTCAAAAGAGAGATTGTAAAGTGGTTTTAGGTTCCTCAAACATGAGAGGAAGTATGCAAGCTTAAGAAGGATGGGAGCAAATTGCTTTTTTCTCAAAACCTTTCTGCCCATTCCTGAAGAATCCCTACATCCTGCTTTGCTAGACCTACACAAAAGACCTGAGAGAAGACCAGAAATCCTACCACCATATTTTTAGTTTTGAACTTGTAAGAAAGCTTCTGGACAGAAAATACCAAGCCCCTCAATTTCCCTAGCTGTTGCTTCTCCTCTAAATTGCTCGATTGATTCTGCTCCTGCTGACAAATCCAGGCACTGTCTCCACAAGCACACCTTAACAGCCAGCAAATTGGCCAAAGCCCTGACAGCTGGTGTGGTGTTACACTCAGCAGTGTAAAAGGAGGCAACAAGAGGCAACATAACCTACCACCACCCAAAGAAACACTCCACGTGTTCAGAGTGTGGAGTTTGCAGCTTCCTGCAATTAAACCTGTTTCTGGAAACATATGCAAGGGATCTTGTTCTAGGGGAAAAACAAGAGGCACCTGTCTCTCCTCAGTCCAAAGCCAATTCAAGCAGAAAGCCTTCAGCCAGTATCTCTAAGAAAGCCAGGCTATTCATTCAGTTCCCTGGGTTTAGACACTGATGCTTGACAGTTTGGTCTAAGCTTTTACGAAATACGGTCTCTTATGGCCAACATCATAAAACCATGATGGAGTAGCAAGAGTTAAGGTTGTCACCCTGAAGTTTCATCCTGTTTATATTTTATGTACTGAAAAAAACCTCAGTCTTTTACTCAAATCCCATTTTCAGAATTTCTGTTTAAGGCAGTTTGGGAGTACAGTATTCCTTGTTTGTTTTGTCTAAACTTTCAGATTTTCTGGCATCAGATGAGGATCTGCAAATCCGAGGTCCATAAGGTGGCTATTAGCACATTATTAAGGCTGAGTTAATGACTCAGTATTCATCTGCTGCATATATTTCTCTAAACAAAGAGACTGAGATTAAATGCTGCTGGTACAAATACTACAGTTTTCTACATAAAATGTTCTGTAGATTATGGGAGTGTATGCATTGCTAGATCTGAAATTAGATTAATCCCTTTAGGGTAAAAATAAAGCAAGAATGAAAATCTTGTGACCTAGTTTTTCCTTCTCAAATTGAAAGCAGTACTTTTACAGTACCCTTATTTTCCTCTTCCTAAAACACACAGCAAATATTATAACCTTGAGTGTGTCACTTGATTTTTAAAAATACAGCTGACTTTGCATCATTGACTAGACTTACTTTCAGGAAAGCCTGGCTCACTGATTATTATTTTTATTTTATAGATGTTCCTACCCCTCAGCACCTTTGCGACTCCCCTAAGAGGTTTATTTCACAAACTCATAAATATATCCATAGACAAACAGCATCAGGGCCATCTTTTGTTTAGTTTCTGCTATGTGATTTCTGCCCTTTATGTCTAATTTAAACTATTTCCTAAATACTCATGTTCCTCTTTGACGTGGTTTTACCTTGTTTGCCATATGTCACTTCTTTACACATTGATAACGTTTTTCACCTTGCCTTTCTTGGATAATTCAGCAGCAGATATCCAAGATCCTAATAAATTTTTGAATTCCCACTTTAAACAATTAAGGATACCTAAGTGTTCAGCAGTCTCATAAACACAATTCTGCCACAAGTTGTTGCTATCTAATTAACTGCTTTTTAGAGGGTACTCTTTCCTGCTGTCTCTTTCTTTAATCCCTGGGTTGCCTTTATATAAAACTTCCTTTCCAGTAATTCAGAGCAGATGGTCAGGCACCACGACACTGTAAGTGTGCATGTCAGCACACATATTCATATGTATTTGTGTGGAGAGAAAGCAAAGATACATATAAACAAAAGTTAACGTAAATCAAAGACAGGAAATACCTCTATGCAGGCCTCTGACACGACAACAGTGCAAGAAGAAACAAGATGATTGTTTACAGCTACACAAGGATCCAAAGAGCAAAAAATGATGCACTGATGGACATAAAGAGAGCATTCTGGAGCTGCATCATGCGTGCATAGTAAAGGATCCTCTATTCTGATCCCCACTACTTAAGTGTTCCCCAGTTGTATCCTCCCTCTCCAAAAATAAGGGAATAAACACAACAGCACCGCTTGGGATGGTGCACTACCACGAAGCGACCAGCCCATGTCAGGATAATTACTATTGCTGTATTTTTCCTAACATCTTCAGATATTTCTTGCTGCCCAAAACAGCCCTCTGGCACATACGGCTGCGAGGTGGCCATGCCTGCAAGCTCACACCTCAGCTGCTCATCTCTGCTCCTCCTGCAGGAAGCAAAAGAATGCTGAAGAATGCTGGTCAGATGGAGAAGCTCTTCAGTGTGCTTCTTTCTCTCCATTCAGCATACAGGAATACAAGATAAACACAATAAAATTATATTAAATGAAAGTGGGAATATTCAAACACCTGTCACACTGATGTTTAAAGCCAGACGAAACTAAATTACTTTGTGTGTTAGGGTTCTCTCCCCCTCAAGAGAGCACTTACATGTTCACTGGGGAAATATGACAAGTCTTTCGAAGCCCTTGGACAAGCTGTTGCACTACAGAACAGCTTGTTTAGGGTATGAACTTTTTCTGCCACATGCTGTGTAGTGGGCGTTGCATTAAAGCCAATAGAAAACCATGTGGCATCTCAACAAACACCTGCGCAGTACTGGACAGGCTCCTGGACCATTTCCACCTGCCTGAATCATTTTAGGACCAGGTCAGATGCATCCATTTTCATTTATTTTATGGATGTGTGAAAAACCGCTGCACTTTCATTCAAGACCTTTCATTTGCCAACCTCAAAAATACTTAATTATTATTTTCAGCACATGAGGTGAACAGGAATAAACGATTTAAAGCATTAAGTGTAAATACAGATTTTTATCATTGCTGTTCAGCAGAAAACCAAAATGATCCTGTTGTCTCCTGATTCAATGTATTTAATTCATTAGAAAGTTTTCCACCTCCTGCACAGAGTAGCAGAAGCACAAGTGACAGCTCTGTGTAGGTGTGCAGACTTTATACACATCCACTGCAACTGCTGCCAAATTCAAGTGTGTTTTCCATTGGCAAAGGTATTTCTTACCAAGTGGTAAATCAAACACCAACTCTACAGAGAAACCTGAAGTGGGGGCACTGAAAGGCAGCAATTTTGTATACGGATAAAGCCATAATAATCATTAGGAAAGCAGAGGGTTAACCAGGGGGATTTGCTGCCACAGGAAACCAGTCAGGCAAAAAATTAGAGGGATTTACATGGTCTGAACATTTGCAAGAACACAATTAGTGTCTGTATCCAAACTGCAGTGGACTCCATTTTAAAAAAAATCTACTTTTAAACTAATGAAACTTTAAACTGTACCCACAGTGGCTTTACTGAAAAGCAGAGTATGCAGCCAAATGGGGAAAGGACCCACTCCATAAGACATGGGATGCAGCCTGGCACCATCACCTGGTTTTACCATCCTGCATTACTGTGTCCCAGTATTGCAGCAATGCAGAGCAGCCAAAGGCATCATCACCAAAGACACACCAACTGTTCAACTGCTTCCCAGGATTCTGGTCAGCTATTTGGCTGTCCCACTGCCAGAAGCATCTCACATGTGATCTTGTGCAGACAGACAGTGCCCTTCTGAATTCTGCACAGCACTGAGTGCTGTGAAACCGATGATTTTATTACAAAAGTGAGGGAACTAACATCACATCCACACAACTAAGGTTGCTATTCGCATTATGCTGTAGCTTACCAATCTACTCCCAGCAAATCTGACCACAGAAAAGTCTTTTGCACCTAAGTACGGAGGAAGACTGGGGAGCGAGGTCCTTTCTGGATGGCTTACCTCCCATTTTTATTTGGAGACTTGTCATGGTTTTTTTGAGTATACAGAAAAGGCACAGAACAAACATCATAACAAATATGCCTGTGCAGAAAGCTTCTTTCATTTGTATTTTCTTTATATTAAAAAAACAAAACAAAACAAAACACACACAAAAACCCCCTAACGACAACAAAAATAAGAAATGTTTACTTGGAGTGTTACCTTTTCTAGCCTTGAATGATGGAGGACCTCACACAGAGAAAGTGGCAGGGCAGGGCAGACTGGCACAGTGAATTGGAAAGTGAATTTCGGCACTGCAGCTCCCTACCCTACCTGCATGCAGAACCCCTGCATGTTCAGGAGCGCCTTCCAGAGCTCAGTTCTCCTTCTGAGCTCCTGTCCTTCAGTGCCACACCTTTCCACTTCCAACACTAGGAAGTGTTAGGCCAGAAAGAAATCAAAACACACTTCTCCTGTTTCTTTATGGAAGCCTGATAAAAGCAATAGAAGAAACAAACCTGAATTGAGAGACTGATGAAACACTGATGTAAGCAACTTAGAAACAACCTAAGTATTTTTTCCTTAATCCTTTAGAGTTGTCCTAGTTAGCTTTAATAACTAAAGGAAAAAAAAGAGGTTAAATTTAAAAATTAAAAAGACATTTCATTTTAATTGCTCCCCTCCTCTTTTTTTTTGCTCCTACTCCCCCTTTCATTTTTACAAGAAGTCTCAGGAGTTCCTCAGGTACAAGGACTGCTCAAATCTGATTTTTAATATTTTGCAATTTAGTTCTTCAGCCAAATCAATGAGATTTGGGGTTTTTTTAATAAAATAAAACCACATGTTTTCTTCCTAGTTGGTTGGAATTCCTTCATTTTTTAAAAACTTGAAGTGAAAAACAAACAATTGTCAGTTTAACATGCTAAATGTTTGATTGCAATTTAGAGAAGCTTTACAATATGAAAAATTTCCAAGGTTCATCAAGAAAGAAAACATACACTGATCTATCTGAAATCTGCTCAGCACAATGACATTTCTGTGAGAAGTTAAATCCCACTCTCCTTCTTTCTCCATTTTGAAGTCAGTCATAGCAATCTGTGTAAAATTCAGAAATGTCAAATATAAAGAACCAAAATTAGATCTCAGGCAATCTCTCAGAGAGTCAGCATTTTTCCAGAGGGTGAGAGGAAAGGTGGCATCAAAGCACTGAAGCACAGGAGTGGTCACCCATGAAAGCAGAAATCTGTCCAGCCCAATACTGGTCCCTCTGACAACAGACAGGAGCACACATCTGAGGAAGAGTGAAAAAGCCAAGTGTAGCCAGGTGTTATTAAACTTGCTTTATGTTTGATGAGGGTAGAAATGTAATAAGATCAGAACTTGTAGAAAAATTTCCTTTCAGTAACAAAATAATAATAATAAAAAAAATTCTTTTAAAAAAGTATTTCCTGTATCATAACAACTAAGAGGCAGCACAGTTCACAAACACCTAGCATAAAACCCTCAAATGAGAGAAAAGGACATGTGTTCCTTGGTTTAATGCAGTATCTATATATAGAAGGAAGTGGGAGTATTAAGAGGTAGTAAAACTTAGGAGATACTACATGAAAAAAAAATCCTCCTTTCACCCCAAATAACACAGCTGACTCAGTGTCAGTTAGAATTGTGTCTGAACATTAACTGAGTTTTCACTAACGTAATGTTATTATAACATATCACTAGGTGGTACAAAGAGGAGAGGGAATGAAAATTTCCAGCTACTTGGATTAAAGAGCCCAGACCAAGCAATAAAAACTATACAGCTGGTACTGGATTGCTGAGGGAAGACCCACTAGCTTCTACAATGTGCAGCATCAAAATCTACTGGGTAAGTATAATTTCTCCACCTTCTTCCTATCAAAAATAAGCAAGCAGCTGTAAATGCTGATAGATGTTATGCGAGAGTATTTCACTGAAAGCACTACCCTGGGACAAGCTATAAAGCATTCCTGAAACAGTATGATTCATATCAAGTACCTCAAAGGGACCATGTTTTAGTCTACAGCTAAAATCTCCATCTACTGCAGGTAAAAACAAGACTTTGCACAGTGTCGTGTCTTCTGCACCTGAGAAGGGAATGGAAGGAAACCACCATGACAGAGAAAAAGAAAAAACAAAATAGGGATTGGACTAGATGACCTTAAAGGTCTCTTCCAACCCAAACTATTCTATGGCCTCATTACACAGGCCTAGAACCGCATCTCTGTAGCAGATTACTGTGTCATGTTTACCTGCTAGACCCCAGCACACTCTGCTTGGGTAGAAAAGAAGTTCCTTAGATTTCCTAAGAGATTTTCTAAAGCTAGAGGTGAAATGTTTTCTCTAATATATGCATGACAATAGTACTGCTCAATTTTAATTGCTTAAATACTTCCATTTATAATGACGCTATTTTTTCACCAAACAGGAGATAAAAGAACAGACAGCTACCAGAACACATACTAAACACTGTTCTTTGCAAGCACGTATTTTAAAAAATCAAATACAAAGAAACTAGCACTCAGTTGACAGCTTCTGATCCCAGAAGGGCATAACTAATCCAGAAAGACTCGTACATCGTAGTAATATCAACAGCACCAATACTTGAGAGGTATGAGATGCATCCTGCTGGTGCTGCAGCAGAACCACCCACCCGGGTGCTCTGGAGCTGCTCAGCCTCGGAGGGGCAGGAGTTTTCATGCTGATGGATGCTGCAGGTGCTTGCGAGAGGGAAGATGCTGTGTCCTCTTCCCAGTTGTGAATGTGTGGTCTCACTGGTGCAACAGACACCACTGTGTCCACTAGATTGCTTCTGTTTGTGGTGTTTGACTGGGGATGCAGCAAAAAAGATAAAAAGGAATGGGAAGGTAAGAGTGGTGTTTCTTAACATTCTTAAATTGACCTTGATTCAATAATGCTTTGGGATTACACACATCTTTTCTGCCTGGTCCTAGACACTTACAACACCTTTCTAATAGAGACACAGATTCTGTGTTTAAAAAGAACTGCTAAGATTGTAGAACGAGCAGGAGTCACCTGGCTCAGAAACATTATGGTGTTGTTTTCATAAACTGCCAAAACTGATCACAAAAGGCATTTATTTCAATATGCATTAAGACAAAGGGTTGTTCTGGTCTGCTCAGGATACTGCTGAGAGCTCTCCCACAGCAGACACAGTGACCTAAACTGGAACTAAGCAGGCAGAGAGATGCTCACCTTTCAACACATGAGCCACTCCCACAAGGTACCTGCTTCAGAGCATTTACGTACCTGCATCCAGATCAACGCAGAAACACTAAGGTGACTGACACAGCTTGATTCAACACAAAATTACAAATGCCTGAGGAATGTCAAAAAGTAGACAGGAAAAACATGAGAGAACTCATAGAGAGAATACAGTTCAGAAGTAAAAACTTGCAAAAATAGTACTTTCAAAACAGACCAAAAAAAAAGCCTGGCAATGCTAAAGTGCTGGGAGAGGAATATTTGCAAGCCACATAATATTAAGTATCCCTTAAGAAATATCCCTAAAAAATATACATTTGGCAACAACATCCCTTTTAAGCTTGAAAATGTGATCAGTATTTTATAGATCTTAAAATTTTTTTCTGCAAACATTCTGTGAATTCCAAAATACAGATAAATTATGAAATAAAAAAATGCTACAAAAAGAAAGGAATAATAAAAGCTGTTAGCCATTTCTCTGGCATTAGTATTCTTCTGCAGAAACCTCTCAAAAGAATGAAAATAATGCCCAGGATTATATTTGATAAGACATGAACAGTGATCTTGGCTGCATTTCTTAACATTAGGAGATATGAAGTGACAGAAACACGCACAGTGAGACAACTCATCTCTAGGTGATGATCTTGCCAAATACAACGTCAGGTATTACTGAGATACTGTGAAAAAAGACAATTCAAGAGAGGGAAAATGCAATTTCTTTCATCATAGGCTTCTTTCTTACATTTGGGGGTTTTGTTAGTACTTTGTATGTATGAAAATGCATTTGTGATCATAAACATCCTCTTGTGTTCATCATTTAACTCTCCTCTACAGTAATAAATAACCATGCACATTTACTGAGGTGAGAACAATGCTGAGATGACCCTGGATTTAAAAAAACAACATGCTTTTTATGATTTTAAACATCATGATATCCTGACTCTTCTGCTGTGCTTGCCTGTTTGCACATGGAAAGTACTTTTCTGTTACATAAACTGTACCAGAGAGAGAAGAAATGTTTTGTTATTTTTATTTGATTTGCCAAAAATGAACAATAATCATTCAGTTTGTATAACTAACTCCCAACACAGACAATACTCTACATGCAGGAAGACTCTCCTTTGGGCAACCAAGCTGAGTTAAGCAGTTCCACTTGAGCGATTCACCAAATAATTCAAAAGCATAATTCAAACTCAGAAGTGTGTATAGGAAGCACGCAAGATATCAAAGCCTTCCTTCATTGCACTTAGGCTGTGCATCATTGGGGATGCTCCATCTCTGTATGTCTGTCCTTCCTTTCCACGTGCTCTCCTCTCATTCCTGCGCACTCCACGTGCCATGGACACATTCTCCTTTGCTGCTCACTACAGCCCACAGCATTTTGTTCTCTCCTCCTGCCACACCCTTTCCCACTGCCTTGAGAATGGGCAGAATGAACAAGCTCTGAGCAGGTCACCAGACACAAGGGAGACATGAGAAATCGCTTTCTAATATAAAGAATGTTACGAGTTTGGCGTGTGTTGCTCAGGTTGTACGCAGCTGTGGAGATAGGGAGGGCAAGCGAAAGTACATCAGGAGAGATGTAGTTTTCGGTGATGCTGACGTAGGCAAATTCTATTAGAATAGAATCTGTGTACATATAGTATATGTGCAAGTGTGGGCATGTGGACAAACACAGAATGTCACTCTTGGGGATTTTTTTTTTTCCTACAAATTTTAGACTAATTCAAGTATTAAAAACCATTATATACATAAATACAATTAATTGGGGAAAAAAGCAGAGCTAACATATCTGCCCTGCAAAAGCTTCCTGAGTCTGGCAAGCTTCAGGAAACCATGAATGAAGCTTAGACCTTTTCAGAAAATATACTGTTTGCATATATATATGCCAGGATGTCTGAGAAACAATGAAATTAAATAGCAAGACTGGCTAGCTGTGCTCCTTCCTCCACCAATTTTATTTAGAACCTCTCCAATAAGGCATACCCATAAATGCCTCTGAGTCCAGGTATGCTTCATTCTTCCTGACTTTAACAGGCAATCTTTCTTCCCATGCCATGAATTTAGAGCAGTGGAAGCTCACTTTACAACAGTGAGGCGTGACATTGAATTTGAAGTTTTCAGACCACCTCTAGTTGAGTTTCTACAAAGATCCTGCAAAAAGCTGTTACTTTTCAGCAGGTATTTGAGAAATATTATCCCTTAATCTGAAGATAAGCAAGCTGAAGTACAGATCAGAAATGTAACTTCTCCGAAGTTATTATGTGCATTGGTAAGGCCTAAAGCTTCTCCCCAGCTGCATTGCCAAAATCTGACCCCCTTGCAGCACGTAGTAATATCACCTTCAAGTCATGAAGGCAGATTCGATTTTATTAATAACTTTTTCAGAACTCTCCCATCCTTGATTTAAATCACTGGCTGAAAATGCTTTTGTCTAACATGACATTTGCTTTTTTCACTCATTCTGTGAATATATTTTATGCCTCTCTTGCTAATGATACAAAGCAGAAACAGTAACTCTTCCAAAAAGCTGCAACAGTATAAAGGATTTTGAATACAGATAGCTGGAGAGAAGGGAGAGCACAGAGGATTGACGCAATTCACCACATGGATCAGATTCAAAATCAACTCTAGGTCACAAGTGACATGAAACGTGAACAATGGTATGGTAAGCTCAGTCTAAATGTCACCAAGATGACAGAATCAATGTGGCACTATGGGTCATGTCTTAGTGGACCAAAACAAGAGTTTATGTTACAGTTCAGCAAGAAGACAAATCTAGAGGACTGGAGCATAGATTGTGCTTGCAGATAGCTTGCATGCACCAGGCAACAAAAAAATTTCTCACTTCAAGAGTGCTATGTTTGCACACAAGTTCTCAAAATATACAAGTCAGAAAACCAGAAAAAACTCAACAAATAAAATCTTTAAAATACATTTAAAAGGGCAAGGCAGAAAAAGTAAAATGTTTTATCCCAACAGCTCTTTAATAAAGACAGCATTTATAAATTATGGAGGAAACAAAGAGTGACGTAAGGGATATTTTTCCTATATCTTCATAATTTACATTTCTTCCAGAAAATATATACATTACAAGCCCCAATGTTTGAGCGAAGCCCTATCTGAAATCAGAAACCTGCTGTTCTCCTTTATTTATTTCTCACCATCATCATCTTCTTCTCCTTCTAATTGACCGGGGCCTTTCAAGTATTACCTTTCAGGAACTACCCAAGCCTAACTAAAACACTTCCTTAGGATATAGCTTTAAATGAAATAATCATAAAACTGTTGCTAATTCAACTTACACTAAACAGATTCCTTGATTTTGTTCAAAAGTTATAAGCGAAAACACTAACTATATTTGTTCTCAAAACTGGTCCTTGACAAGTTTTGTTAGGAAACCTCTTTCTAGCAACTACTTCCTTCCAACCAGTGTTATCCTTTCAGGTGATCAATTTCTTGTCATCTTTTAATTCTCATAATAATCTCCATCCTTTCCATTTCAAATGCTTTAATGAAGTCTACAAAGATAAGCACTACTACACTTTTCTCCATAGAAACTTACCTATTCTCAAAGAAATCTGTAAGTAGTTTGGAAAAATTGTCCAGATGCCCCTTTTCACTTGGCTTTGTGTCTTTAATTAATCTTCCCTTCAAAAGTGAATCAAGAGCCTCACATACAGTGAGTGAATACATGCAGTCATGTGGTGAATTCAGCTACCCTGGGTCTGGAGAAATAGCCAAGGAGGCTATTTCTGTGCCTGGCGGGCACTGCCACACACAGTGTATGCATAAAGACTGAGTGGTGCAGAAGGCTGTGGAGCTTTTGGGGTGTAAAAATGAAGAAGCAAGAAACATGCAATAACAGCAAGTTATGGAACAGATCCCATGAAGAATATTATCTTTGCTCTTTAGGAAAATCAGGGAACACCTCCTAATTTCCTGCTGTCTTATCTAATTGCTCTTCTGTGTTTTTTCTTCTGTTAAAATCACAGAGCAGTTGTCAAACTGCTGGTGTAGTTCCCTTGCTTGTGTCAGCAATGCATTCAATAAGCTTCATTTGAATGTAATGATTTCAATTTCAATAGCGAGCAAGCACAACACTCCTCCGTACTCTCAGCCAGAGTAGCAGAGGCCTGGAAAAGCTCTTCCTTTAGCACCTGGATAAACAGCAAACTCATCTTTGATGTTTCTGTTTGAAGTCAAGGCAGAATCAGCTTTTTAGTAGCATTAGGAATGACTCATTCACTTTGGATGCCAGCTAGGATACTCTGACATTTTAATTTTTTTAATCTTTGTGCTGTCAGGGAAGAGATAGCTCTCCTGTTAATTCCTCCAGGAGTAATGACTATTATCTTAAGGACTCTGCATCCATCTCTAACTCAATGACCCTTAAAAAGGTTAAAAGAATCCTCCCATACCCATGCATTAGAATTCACTCTAAACTAATACCAAACAGATTAAAATCTTCCCAATAGTCAGACCCCAACAGTGTGAGACGAGGTCCCCAAGCACAGAGCTGATGGCATGTCCAAAAATCTGTGTTGGGGCAGCCCACCCCTCAAACCAAACTGTAAAAGGAGGCAAGTGCACAGTAATTACCAGCAGCAAAATCCCTCTATTTCTGAGACCAATTCATCTACCCTTGCTATTCTGATAGTGTTAAGGAGGGACTTAGGACCCTACAAATTGGATTTACATCTGTGGCCCCTTCCACTCTCCCAGTGTGCAGTAAAATGAATCATTGGTGTGGGAGTTCAAAGATGTGCTGACATTTCCTCAGGGTTTACCATCACCATGCAGATGTCCAGTCAACATTTGGACATATCCAGTTAAAACACCACGAGTCATCAGCATTTCTGCAAGAAAACCAATCACTGCAGAGGTGATCAGAACAATTTCCTCTGATCCAAACAGACACTCGTGCCCACATACGCAAACGGGGCCAGTAATGATGTTGGTGCAGGCTTAATTAGTGGGTCATGGGAAATGGCTGTTCTTTGCAGCAGATGGAAAGGGCTCCCATCCGTCATTGAACCAGGACCAGATCGTTACCATAATTGCGTATTCTACTTTGCCTGAAAGATTCCTTTAAAGACTGGCATTTCTTCAGCTGCGGAAAGACCAAAACCCCTGCTGCTCTTTTCCTCCCACAATAGCTGATAACAAACTGGATTAGAAAAAGACAATAATCACAGGAAACACAGAATTTCTGGCACATGAAGGACAAGATTGTGACTTCTTTCATAAAGTACTTAGGAGCCACTGCAATAAAATCTTCTTAGAAAGAGAACAAAGTCATTTTCTCTCTACAGTGAAGAAATACTATTACCCTTCATGCCTGAGATATTATTCCTTCTCAGTGGGATTAATTTCAGTGTATTTCAAATTAAAACTCCTGTCTTTGAACACAGCTGGCACCTAGAGAAAATGAAACATGAGGGAAAAAGAATCTATGGACATTGCTAACTAAAAAAACAAGGAGAATGTCCCCAACCACAGCTTTGCTCTTGATGTTTTAACTTCAAACATTTAGGTTTGTTTGGGAGAGGACACATGAATGCTAATCACATTTTCTTTGGTTTTTTATTTCAAAATAAAGATCCAACAATACATCTTACTGGAATTAAGCAAGAACTTCTGCTGGAAGCACTCACCCAGCCACTTTCCATCATTCACCAGCATTCCTGGCTAACCAGGGAGGTCCTGGTCGACTGGAAGTTACCCAATGTAATGCCCATGTACAAAAAGAGCCAGAAAGAGGATCTGGGGAACTACAGGCCTGTCAGCCTGACCTCAATGCCAGAGAAGGTCATGGAGCAGATCATTTTGCATGCCCCCACACTGATCCTTGTGGGTTCCTTCCAACTCAGAATATTCTGTGATTCTGTGATCCAACGTGTAGGACAACATATACAGGATCAGGCCCAGCCAGCATAGGTTTATGAAAGGCAAGTCCTGCTTAATAAAATCTGAGGATGTCTCTAATTAGACATGTCACTCAAACAAGAAACACAGCTTCAGGTATTACAGAAAAGTACAAGCAGAACTCTACAACCTTTACATCTAAAATGACTGCGAAGTGTGATAGAGTTGCTAAGAATCCCCACTGGGTAGAAGCATGAGGAAATAAACCATATTGGGCAGACTCCTGCACAATGCCTAAAAATAACCCACACAGAGAGAGAACACTGGAACCAGCATTCCCCCTGTGCAGAATGGTGATATTTATACCGTGAAAGAATTTTGCTTTCATCCCCAGAGATGAAAAATTAGTATCTTCATAAAATTACCATTTTCAGTAAACACTATATTTATTCGTGGCAGATCTGAAAATCAAATTGCCCCTAGCATAGGACTGATTTCTGCAGAGCCAGGCTTCAGTGCCTCGCTATCCATATATCTCTAAGGAACTGCTGCTGCTGTTACATGCTTTAGACTGTGAGAACAACTGGTTCTGAAGTGAGAGGGGAGCCCAGGTTTAGTCTCTGAGCCGCAAAATCTTAGAAGCAGAGGCTAAGTTTGCACATACTGCCAATGTATTACCATGCTACTCTTTTTGGTACCCCTAGGTAATGACTCTCACAGATGGTACAAGAGCAGCAGTGGACAGAGCACTAACTACAGACATTTTCCAGGGGACAAAAACATGTACTGTCATCTTGCAAACAGCTCTGAGCCAACTCCAAACCATACCTTTTAATGGTCAACACCTGAAACTTTCCCAAATGTCAAGAGGAATGGTTAGACACCTGGTATCCAATATCTAGGCAGCTCCAGAAGTCTTCCTTCCAGAATGAGGGAGCACACACATCTTTTGAAATCTTGAACATACCCTAAACCACAGGGTTACAAGGACTTTCAGAAGAGTGAGGAGCCTCGCATAATCATCTATGCTAAAGCAAAAGTTCACTACATTCATCCTCGCCCCCCTCACCATTGTAGGAAATACAGTTGCAAATTTGGTTTAGGAGAAACCAGTGGGGAACTTGGTGTACAGAAGAGCAAGGTCAAAGGCTGTGGCGTGCGCCAGCAGAAGATGCTTTTGGACAGGAACCTGCTACATCCTAGCAGACTCCTAATTAGCAGGTTATCCTGCAGTCAAGAGTTATTTTACAAAAGGTCACAAGTTTGTCTCAATTCAGTGTCCAGGAAGATATTTTGCTTCAGATCTTAAAATTTTATGCAAAAAACAGTCAAAAGCAACACATCCGCATGAAAAGTCTCATTTTCAATGAACCACAATTTTGAACAAAACTCTTTCCCCTATCTTTAAGCTAAACCTTTGTAGTAACATTCACAGTTTCTTAGATATCTCAGACCTCTTACCATCTAAGGCAGATTCAAAACTGTCACCAAATCTTAAGTCTACTCCAACATTTTCTGACTACACTGGAACAGGATCTTTGAAAACAGTGAAAGTCGCTATTAGAGAGGGAGAACCAGCAATTTATTATATTTGCATTCCTAGTCAACATCAAATCATAAAAATAAAAAATGATTGCCCTTGGAAGTAACATTTGGAAGTTCAATATTTTCATCTCAATGATATGCTACAGGGCTGCTCCATTTCTACCATATATATGGTAGAAAAATGTGGGCACACACAGGCAGTTACGTGATGACTAGAACAATTAGCTATAAGCTTGCAAGCATGACTATGTTCTTCTTGTCTACTAATTTCTAAATGCAATTTTGCTTTAAGTACTCATTGGACATTACATAGGAGTGTTGAAGTCAAGATTGGCTATTCCCCTGATAACACACTAGGTCTGACAAAAGCCTTCATGGCTAATTTTTGTCATCTTGTTCAAGTGTATGTAGCTAATTTCAGCTGATTCCTGTCTCTATTTTGGGTGCAAAAATTCTAAAGTTAAAAATTCTCCAGCCATATGTTGTAGCTTTACAGCCCTGGACTACTTGATCTGGTTTTCTCTGAGTTTCTCCACACAACAACAGGTCAGGAATTACATTATTTCAACTTTTTCATTAAAGAAAGTCAATCTTGTAAAACACAAACTGCTCTGGGAAAAGTAGAAAATAGAGAGGATGTAATTAACTGAACACAGAATGAGTTGCACACATTTTCCCAACACTTCCAACATCCCTTAACTAAACACAGATTCTCAACCAAAAGCAAAGGTTGCTCAACAACTGCTATGTATTTTTAGGGACAGAAAACCAGAAGAAACCTCGTGCATCTATTAATTCAGTCCTGTGCTTTTACAGACTATTTTTTTTCAGGGAAATTACAAATTCTATGTTCCTCCTACTCAAAAACTCTTGAGGAGCTCACTCCTTAGAAATGTCTTCTAACATCTAGCCCAAAGTTTCTTACAGCTATCAATTTCCAGATAGCCACACTTAGTACTAAATTGAAAGGTTCTTCTCTCTGTGCATTTACCAGCTCTCAGCACATGGACATTCCAGTTCTCTGACCCTTGCCTTTCCTGCAAGCCCTCCTCTGCATCAATTCCAACTTTAGTTACTTTTCTTGAAAGCATGAGCTATTAAACATGAGGCTGTGGGTACAGCAACTTTGTCTTACATTTTCAGTCCTTAACTAGAATGTTGTATGGTCCTACTCTCATCTGGCTTTTTATGTTACATTGGTCCTTCATGATACCTTTTATGACTACTACACTCTGATCTTCTTCAAGAAATGCATTTACTGCAGATGAAATAAGAAATTAATGGTTTTGATTTAACATGCACCAGCTTGCACCTTGGACCAGTCAGTTCTATAGATTTATTGGGTTTTTTTACTGCTTTAATCATCAAGGTCATCCAATTCTTGTCAGAGCATCCTTCAGTGTTTTTCCATACTGACTACAGCTGTTAGAATTGCACTGTCTGAGCATTTTGTACTCACGTCATCAAGGAAAAACACACACACATAAAATAGTTTCTAAAGAACTATCTATAGTCCTTTAGTTAGTAGGTTTTTTCCCCCTGTGTTTATCTACTTGCTATTATTTTTGTGTTTGGGCAGTAATGTACCCAAAGGAAAAAGAGTGCAGTTCTGCAGCCACAGCAGAGCAGAGCAGAAACACTTCAGAATCAGAAAGCAGTAAAAAAAATCAGATAAAAAGGTCACCCATAGAAAGCAACACACCTCTGCAGATCTCGGTAAAAGCAGAAAGGAGAAGTTAGGAACTAAGGGATCTGCAGGTAAGACAGCTCACAGTGACTGATGTGATCACGATGAACAGTTTGCACATGAGCTACAAACCCACACCTGATACCTTCCACTGCATGACAACAGCAGGAGCTGCCAGGAGCTCATTTATTCCCTGTAATAGTTAGCTCATGCCCACAGTGGAAGGAAATTAATTTTGAACTGAAAAAATGAAGTGTTCCCAAACAGATGTGTCATTCCACAGGAGATGATCTCCTGCCCAAAGGCACAAGCCTACATTAATTCCATGGTACAGCCAGGAAAAGGTGCTTGGGCTGACTGCAGGCACCGAGTAGGAATGCAGGCAGAGACCTTCAGGAATCTGCAGTACAGACCATATTGTCTTCATTATTGCAGCAAAACCAACAAAAAATGTTTATATCTACTCTTACTCCTGTGATAACAACCTTGTTACACTTGAATGGCCATATTTTTAACATTTTAAGTGCCTAAAAAATATAGGGAGATACCTCACATGGAGTTTTTAAAAGTGCTAGAGAAGACAAACACTAAAAAAAAAAGAGATGCTCAACTGTCACATACAATTCAGAAGTATGTCCCTCGAGGGTTTCTTATTAATCCTAAAACTTAAACCCAAGAAGCAATCTTTCATTTATTTAAGGCTCTACTATGACTAGTTTTGCAGGGTCAGAACTACTTAAGATTTATCAATGCTCATACTACCTTATGAAGCATCCACACAGAATTGCACTGGTCTCAAATACGCTTGCACCATTCCAGACCCAAAACTTGTACTCATATGTCTGCTGTTGCCACTTCTATGTCCAAGGATTTTTTTTTTTTTTGCTGAGCATTGAAGGTCCTGGACAGAAGGCACTGGAATTCCTTCACCATACATTTGAAATGTTTTTTCCCCATTGATCTAGTGAGTCATGCAGGTATTGCAAAAAATACTGACGTTCTGAAGAAATCACAAAGAAGATGAAGGTGACACTGCCGATTGCTGTGACACAGATTGTCACTAACAGAAACATGTTCCTGAGCTGGCAGTGGTTCAGCTGACCAAGGTGAGGCAGATGAATTCACCTGTGACAACTTCTGCAGGAACTTTTCTCTGAACACTGACAATGAACTGTCACTTCCAGATTCAGCCAAATGGTGTGGATGGGAAGTGCAGCAGATCTGGCAGTTCAGCTACATCCCCAGACATGTTTAGAACACAGAAGGTGCTGCTGAGACTGCCCTGACTGTGTCCATCAACGGCAGCATCGGCATGTCAAGCTATTCCAAAACAGTTCCTTTCCGGGTGGCTTTGCTGCTGTTCCATGGAAGGATTAAATAAGCAACACAGAGATAAAAAATTCATAGTGATGATTTTAACTTTATTAAAAATTCTTTCAAGATTTCATAAATAGCCTAATGAACTGGTGGGAAGAAATCATTACCTGAGAGATGTTATCCTCCAAAACAGTATTTGAAAAGGCTCATTTATAAACAAGTTGTATGCAGCATCACTTCTCCTATCCTCTTCCTAGGTTTAATCTCCTGAGGACGGAACGATTTATTCTAATTTAGGGATTAATATAAGAAATTAACTTTGTAAAACACATTTGCCTGTCATACCCAAGTGGTCAAATCAGCTCACCTCACAGTCCTTTCTAGTCTTAAAATATAAGAAATTACCCATCTACTGAAATTACTACAAAAATATGTCAAATTTCAGAATGAATCAGTAAATAACTTAGATCGCCAGTATATTTAAAATTACTATAGGTGGTAAAAACAGATAAAGTCTCAAGGCAAATTTATTCCCTGCTTAATAAAATTCATTCTTTCGAGGACTTCTTTGCTCAGCTTTGCGGTATCAGAAATAAAATGTGTAATGTACTGTAGGATGTACAATTTCAATATTTCATTTTAACTAGTTCACATAACAGCACTGTATTTTTAGGAATAATTTGAAAAGGAAAGCCATTCTCAACCTGGTTAGGTCAAATCTACCCAGGGAATTATCTTCTCACTTTTCAGGCAGCTCTATGCTACAAATCATTTGCTTATGTCTTGATACACTATCATGCTAATTGGGTTGGGGGTGTAGAAATGGATGGTAAAGTGCTACTTTAGGAGACAAAAGCCTTCTAGAGGGTCTAGTAGAGTTTCCTTTCAGTAAGTCACATTAAAAAAAAAAAGCAGCTAAGAAACTCTATGGGATGCATGGGGTTGGGTGAGGGATAAATGCCAAAAGGGAAAGAAAACTCACTGCAAATTGACCAAATGTTTTCTTTCTGGTGCTACGACCCAAATGCAAAGAAGTATCTGACATTATTTACCAATAACTACAAGCTACAGAGCAGCTGTGTGGTGTCCAAGAAGGAGCTGCAAGTGTGTTCAACTAAAAGCTCCCAAAATAGGCACCAGTGCATGAAACTGCAGATATTCTGGTAAAAGATCTGGGAAGGAGAACGAAACGCACAGGGAAGGAAACGCTGAAAGCAATGTGCAAAATAGATGAAAATAAAAATTCAAAATTTGGGAATTTGGTCAAAAGAAAACACCACCACCACCACCACCTTTTTCCCTTTTCAGCATGGGAAAAGAACCTAAAAAAAAAGTTTTGATAACAAATCTATTTGAGAGATACTGTCTGCTTACTTCACCAAAGAAAATAATTTGCTTCCATAGACCTTAGGCAAGTTAGATTCAATTAGTGATCAGTTAATGCTCCCTTAATGCTCCCTACTCCATGATGGATTTCTGCACATGAGAGAATACTTTCCTACAGCAGAGCTTTGCACAGCACTCGAGGAAGTAAAAAATCAGCAATTCCTGAAGATCAAAGGCCCCTTGTGCTATTGGCGCCATTGCTCCTCTTAAAAATAATCTCCAAAATGAGGATTACTTTAATTTTATGATTATGTTCTGTATCATCACTGTTGCTATGGTAAAACTAAAAAAAAAAAACCCTACAAAATAAAACCAACAAACAAAAGACCCCAAACAACCAAAAACCAACAACAAAAAAAATCTTACTTAGCTAGACAGTGAGCATCACTGTGCAATTCCCAGTTTTTCTGTTTCACTTCAGCAAGCAGAGTATTAAGAATACTGTCCATTAATGTTAATGAATCACAACTCTAATTGCATTAGCTGTGATGAGCTGTTCATAACTAGTTGATGCAGTATGAAAGAATTCCAAGGACATTCACAATCAAAAATAATCCATAGGAGACGCAAAACAATGGAGAGTATTGGTAAAAATACTTCTCTCAATTTGTACTGGACCACTATGCAGTGATGAGACAAGCCCCATCAGGTACACTGAAAGCCAGAGCTTCCTCACTAACAAACCTTCCCCAGTTCCCCAAATCACAGTATCAAAGGGTGTGGAGTTCGAAACAGCAGTGAGAAATAACTACTCCTCCCCACCACTCTGCTGTATCAGCCAGAGGAGAGCAGAAGAGGCTCAAATTTAGCAAAACATTAGATAGGATGATATGAACTATGGCACCACCTAAAAGGACGTTACACATCTCACTCCACCCCACAGAAAGTGGTGATTGCAGGATTATATTCTGAAATTGATGTGGCTCTGGAGAGTGAGGACTTCTCACTCCAGCTCACCCATCAGTCCTCCTTGAATGGCTCTCTGGTATTCAGTGCACCCTTCAAACCAGAAGGATGATAAATGGGGATATGTATAACTAGATGGAAGAAAGGGATAGATATCACCAAAACAGGTTACCTCCCTGCAGGTCAGTTGAAATACAGCTTAAATTGTAAAAATAGAAGGTATAATTTCTAAGAGCATAATGCATTGCTGTTTCCAGAAGTGAAAAATCTTTCCTACTCCACCAATCCCATTACCAAACATTTTAAACTGAAGCTGTGCACCACTCATAACACTTCCCTTTTGAGGGTGATACTCTAACCATGTGGTCTTGCTGTATCTGAAATACCACCATACATCAACTCCATTTTGCCAGCTATATTTGACAAGCATTGCAGATTTTAGTATAGGGAATATGGAACTGTGAAAAAAGGATGGTAAAATTTTTAAAACTGAGAAATTGAGCATTTTCCCAGTAAGAGTGCAAATTTAATTTTATGTAGTATAACTTCTCAAAAATTAATATTATACATTTTTCCCCAGCTTAAGAAGAATCAGTTTCATTTTGAGGCAAGGAACAAACTTTTAAATATCTAACCTGTAAGGGAAATTCCTGAACTTTTAAAATATGTATTTTATTAATAAACCCACCTGCTCTTACGGTAGTACCCAAGACAAATGCAAAGAAAAAGCAATACAAGCACTCGAAAAAGGCATAAATATTATTGCAGTTTACCTTATTCTTGCCCCTCTCCATATAAAATGAATAATCTTCACAGAGCTAGAATACAGTCACAACCAACAGGTTTCGTAATTATCAAGTGTCTCAGCTTCACCGTACAATTAATCACCTGCAAACACCATTCACTGCCTCATATACTCCTCCACTGTGAACACTATCCCATAATTAAGCAAGACAAAAGTAAACAATGTCATAAGAATATAAATATCATTTTATATAGTGCAGCTTTAAAAAAAGAAAAATTACCAAAAGAAAATTCCAAATGTCATCCCACACATGGGAAGATGGCAACTGCCCAAGTGAAGTATCTAGAGAAAAAGTATTCAAAGTATAAAATGCCAACTGGCAAACTTCCAGCATTCATGGAACAAGACGGATTACAAATTATAAATAAATAAATAATAAATAGTCTGTAATATATGTCTGCTGTAGACACAGTTTTGGGCCTTTCCAAACTTAACCGACGCAGTGCCTTCTCCCTGTAATTTCTTGGGTTAATGATACAGAAACGCAAGTCCTCAATCTTTGTTCATTTTGAATTTTGAGTATGCCATTACTTATTAATTCCTCTATATTTCTTTTATGAAGTGCTTCTGTTAATGATGCTATGCTATATCAGGAATGATAGTGCAAAGGGAAAATGAAGACATAAAAGCATACTTAGAAAAACAGCTCAAAACTTCATAGAATTACATATCCATGTTACTGAAATGAGTGACCTTTATAAAGGTAGACAATTGTATAAAGCTATAAAGATACCCAGCAGCTCTCAGAATGTACATTTTTGATCTGAGGTTTCATTACCTGAAATAGTAGAGTGACTTAGACTGCATCAATCTAGAGCTCAATGCATTTAATGATTCCAGTATTTGACTGGAAGATTTTGATGTATCTGCTAAGAACAGCACATCAAAATTATACAGGAAACCAGTAGGCTGGCTGGCCATAAAGACAACCTACAGTTAATCTTAGAACAGCCAGCTACATAGATGCCACCAGACTTCTGGCACAGAGGAATTAACAGCCAATGCCACAACTCTCATTCTAAAAACTGAGATGTCATTTCTGCATCTTTCACCGGAGCCATCATGCAGAGAGGATAACACTACTCAATATAAAAACATGAAAAGAGAACCCACACTGTCTGCCAGCCAGACATGATCTTCTGGTGCACCAAAGAGATGCTACCACAGAACACTTTGGCAAAGCCCCATCTGAAATACTTTTTAATCAGATCACTCCTGTTGAAAAAAAAAAAAAAAGTATCTGAACTGAAAAAGGTGCAGAGGAAGGATTTGAGGATAATCAGAAAAATGAAGAGAACATTTTTACCAGAGATTATAAGCTTGACTTTTTTAGTCCTGTGGACTGAAAGCCAAGAAAAGCCAGGATTGCTCTTCCAGCATAATCACTGGGGAGGGGAGAAGCATGATTAAGTCAAAGGACAATAAAAGTAGTGGAGTAAGTGGGTGTAAACTTATCCATTAAGGAGCTTAGTCTGAAGATGGGAAGAGAATTTCTAAACAGGCTTAGACTTGAGATTGATTACTATTTGAAAGATATGAGACACAAAACCAGGGATTGGAGTCAAAAGTCCTTATATTCTTATACCTTGCTGATTTTAAGCAGTTCAGACTGGGGCTTCCTTCTCCCTCTTCACCAGGTCAAGAAATGGGCAGATGGGCATCCTAGGGTCTCCTGCCTCCTCTAGGCACACTCAGCTCACCGGGCAGCCCAGGCTGCTCAAGGATCCCAGTCCACCACCTGAAGCCCAGTTCCTGACTTTTGCCTTCTTGTCCAGCTCCTGAGAAACCAGGAGGGCAGCCTGCACTGCCATCAAAACCACCCAAGGATCTGTCTAGGCCCTGACAAGAATTCTTTATTTTTCAATAGCTGGAAAAATGTTCAGCATCAGTGCAGCACACGACAGTCTGTAAGATCACGTGGAGAGCTTACACCTTGACACTTTGCTTCAGACTTCCTGCAGACTGGATGCTACAAGACATTTTACAGATTGTACACACTTTCAAGTTTGCTTTGGACTTTTTTTTTCCCTGAGAGCATAAGGAATAATTACGAAAAAAAAAAACCCCAACCTGAAAATTCAGACCACAGTTCTACAACACAGGATGAACTCTGTATCGCAAGGTCAGCCCCAAACTGTAGAATGATTTGCATACTATTTTCTTTCATGTAAAATGGCACGGCTTAGATAATAAAACTTCATTAACCATGTAGCTGTATGAAGTTGGGCAATACTTGTCATTCCCCTGTATACAAGACCAAGTATGTAGCAGCAGGTGCTGCAATCAGGATGTTATTTCACTGTGATTATTTTTAATCTTCCAGTAGAGAACAAAAGCCTATCTCATTAAAAGACAAACAGGACTAGATGACTACTTGAGGTAAAAGAAGAAACAAAATTAGAGAAAATAGAGACCCATGAGCGTTTCTGGAAAAGCACCACCACTCTTCACAGCCTCTGCTTGTGTGTTGAATACTGCTTAAACAAGCCGGGGTTAATATATATCACCCTGCTGTCTTCACTGGTTTGCTCAGATCCAGAGGAGCTGGGATCGCTCTGTAACAGAACTAAATCATTCCTGAGGTGTATTAGTTAGCAAAGCTAATAAGCCCCTAAAGGAGAAACAGTTTCCAGTCATCATTGGAAGCCTCACAGGTGGTGTGGAAGAGCTAGCTGTGCCAGCAGCAGTGCAAGGAAAATTACAGGAATAGCCTCTGTCTGCATTTAAAACTGCCATAGGCAAAGTATTAAACTGTGGACTATCACATGTAGTAAAGGCAGCAACAGCAGCACAAGAAAGGTGGAAAGCAGCTAGCCTCTTGCCCAGGGCCTTAAGACTTTTGAGGCCACACCAGTCTAGGATACAGCCAGTCCAGGAGCTGTAGTTTCCACATTCAGCACACTGGAATAATACTTGGTTGTGAGACACTACAGAAGTAAACATTATCACTAAAAAATCTCACTGGAGAGCATTTGCACACTGCAGTTGTATTATTACACTCAAATTTCTGAACAGAAAAGTATATTAATTACTATTTAATAAATAAAACCATCCTCAGTCGTTTACCCAAGCCCCAAACCAGTGAACCACACTGGTCCTTTCTGCAGGAGCTGACCCACTGCCTCTGACTTCCAGAGAGATGCTCACAAACATGTGCCTAGCAAGGGCTGCTGAAGTGGCTGAAGAGCCATTGCATGGATGCTCTCTAATGAGAACAGTGTGCCACTGTGCAACAGAGGAAGAACAGCTGTGACTCATTTCATAGTCTACTGAACATGAAATGAGTTTGTTTCCATCTGTGATAAACAGTGCTACCACTTGTGATCCATATTAGGTATTGCTGCTACCATGTCTTCTAATAACATGGTAAAAATTAAAGATTAGGCAGCAGTGAGTTCTCCAGTTTCTGCTGTATGAGATAGTGACACAGTTTTGGCTGCCCTGGTCTCATTTCTAGACTCGATGATCAGGCCTGCAAAAACACCAGAGGGACATGTGTTGGTTCGTTGTTTGTCAAAATGCCCCATTCACATTGACACTAAAGGCTTGTCTCCCGCTCATTGTGAATCCCTAGCTGGGACACAGTGGGAGATGTGCATTTCCAATTATTAAGAGAAGAAGTATTTTAGTAATTACTCAGAACATGCATCACTTTTCCAGCACCATGAGACCTAATAGCCGGACATCACCCAATCCTTCTTTAAAGGGACTGTAGTAAATCTTGCAGTCCCAGCAGCCAAAATACACGAATCTCAAGTGCATTACAAAGTCAAGCGTGGTTCCCTCATTATGGTCCTTTACTCAATCCTGAGCAGGCTAAAAATGATACATCCTCACAAGTTCCCTTAGCCATCTTTCTACCACATTGACCTAGGGCAGCACCAGGGCCCACAGCAATGAACGCTACCCAAGCCAGTATAAGTGCCATAGAGTGGGTGACCTTTCTACATCTGTGGGGTCAGAAGTCTCCACGTAGTTTATTTGAGACTAAAAATGGGATGGCATGCAAAAGTCTAATGAACACACATTGATTTCAGCAAATATTTAATGAAGCGGCATCCAAATTAATCATAAAATAACATAATGAAACTAAATATTTTGACAGTCAAACAGTTGGATTCATTACTACTGTCACCCTTCTTATTCAATTGTTATATCATTTCATGTCATGACAGTTAAAACAAGTTTGTGTGTCAGGACAAAAACAGATAACAGCTTTTCTTTCCAATTCTAAGTGGAAAAACCTGAAACATTGTGATTTCCAGTACAGTGCAAATTTCAGTTTGTGGCTAACTCAAACTGTCAAATCTTGGCAAGCAGCAGATTATCTCCCTTCCCCTGAAGATGCACTCTGTCAGCAGAAAGTATAGGTGCTTTTAATGAAGAAATAAAGCTTCAACAGAAATTCTCAGCAAGGTTTCAGAGTTGCGTGCATTTGCGCTACCATTGTACCAGTAGTATACTTGTTTTATTCACATTGCACCAGAAAGTCATCAAATTCAAAGGAAGAAAAAAATTACTTTTTCTCCAGACCAGTACATTTCATGGGTTTCAGAGACACAGCCTTTATATTTCCGGCTCCTCTTTGATAAAATACCAAAGATGTGACAGATCCAGTATAGCTATAGGAGGTTCCCAAACAGTTGTACCACAGTCTACCTCAAAGTGGTACCCAAACACTGCTTCAAGAGAATAACATCTCTTCCTGAGCTCAAGCCCAGCTAGGCACAGAGCCAGGAGCTGCTGCTGCTGACAACAGTAGCATCTTTGCAAATCTAATTCAGGAAAGCAAATTTTTTTTAGTGTAGGACTGGAAGTCACAGGCTTCTGAAGTTTAATTGCAGCCTAAAAATGATTCCCAGAGCATCCTCAGGTGCATCACTGTCTTTAATCTGTCTGATACACACCCTTACTTTTCTTCACAATTCCATCTCGGTGCCTTTTTCAGCTAGGCACAAGGTAAGATTTCACATAAACAAATCCAAACACCTTGAAAATAACAAGCATAGTGCTTCACAAATTTTTATTAAAAGGTAAAAAAACATTAGACCAAGCATTTTTTCTGTTTTTGTATCACACTGCACTGGCTTCTTAGTAAGCAGAAGAGCTGAATTTCATGGATTGTTGTAAAAAGTAATTTTAAAAGGAAAATCAAATGAACAAAATGCAGGGGTCAAATATTGTGGAAGTTTTCAGACATTTACGAAAACCTTTGCTCTTGAAGTCACAAAAAAATTGCAGCCCAAACACCAAAACAAGGATCTCCATGAACACTACACCCCAACCCTAATGTAGTTTCCTGACAGAGGACAAGGACACAGCAGTGCTTGCAGAGGGGAAAAATGAAAGCCCAGGAAGGCCACTTCTTTGTGGGTTAGGCTAGACCCTAACAGACAGTGACAGAGTGATGAAGACTACTTTTAATTTTTTGGCATTTTACTAGGAACATTTTTACTCTGAAACTTGTTAGATACACAAGCAAAGTAAAAGCACTCAGGCTTGGATAATTGGAAGCAAGGTAAAGCCCTGAGCTTGGGAAGGACTGCCTCCCCTCAGGGAAATCCTGCCACAGCTTTGCCTATTCCAGAAGCCAAAAATTTTCTTTGGAGAAATTATTTTTACAAGCTACCAATGATTCATCCTTGGCAGAGCGATTTAACTTTAGTCAGCAAAGCTGAACTCCAGAAAGAAGAGGAAAATCACCCTGGTCTTTCTGTCACTGCAATGGCAGAACTGAATACCTTCTTGTTAGCAAGTCCCCTCCAGAGCATCGTTGGGTGCAAGGAACATTACAAATACAATTTACCAAGGACACACCAACGCTGGCAGTCAGAAGCTCATTAAGGGGAGTAGCTATCATCATGCGACAGGTAGTCCCACCTCCAGGATTTTCTGTGACACAGAGCTCCTACTACTCAGCTTGTCTCCAAGGGTTTAATTACCTTCTGGAAATGAAGCGTGGTCGTAAGGGGAAAACTTCTGGGAAAGATTCAGTTTCATGCAAATCAGTTAAATCCTGGAGGCTTTACATGTGCTAAAAGGCTTTAAAAGACCATGTCAGTGGGCTGTTTAGCAGCAGACATTTACTGTATAAAAATCATTATCTGATTTAGTCTTCTCTTAGCTTTGTCGCCACTCCAGAGAAATGAGATGAACTAATACCATCACAGTTGCTGTTCTACAAATGTACAATATATGGTCAAAATTAGCAAACAGCTCTGTCATATGACCAGGTCTATTCTGACTTCAGCAAAAATTATTAGAAGAGGTTTGAGAGTATGGTAATCATGCCATTTTTTCTTCAGCTAGAATTACTTAAATATAGAAAAGATCCTTTACTGAGCAGTAAAGACAGCATGTCAAAGATAATGACTTGCACAGCTAATCCCCATGTATCACACTGCATATTTACCCCTTGATGTAATAAGATCTGTGTTTCTCTACATAAGAATTCATCAACACTAATATCACTGGCAGAAATAGAACAGAGAATGTAAATCTTGCAAGTAGGTTTTATAAATAATATCAGTAATTTTTTCCCCATTTTTCCCAATGCAATAAAACAGTAATGCTGGCAATCTACAGGTGATGGTAAAAAACCTACCAACTTCAACTAGAAGACACATGCCTGATGCAGCCCATTCACCACTGCAACTTCCTTTCTAATCTCAGCTGTCTTGTGCAACCTCAGTATCCCTAGGTGAGGTATCGCTTTCACAAAGCCCAAACTGGATTTTCAAATAATTTTGGTAGGTGCACAATTAGCATGTGTCTACAGAGGTGCTGATCTACAGCTTCCAGATCCAAGTTGGCCCAGTGGCAGCTCACAAGCAGCACACATTCAGGTCAGCACAAACTAACATACAGCTCACTCTCCCCAAAACTTTACACTTCCCAGGATATTTCCCTTCTGTAATCCACTTGTGGGGGATAAGTCAGAAGGCCTCATATTTTCACTTCCAGTTGAGGAGGGATGAATCTCAAGTGTTTGGTGGTAAAATCAAGACCTACACCTTCCTTCCTCTTTCCCAGTCATCTCTGGTTGGGCTTGCAAAGGCCTCTCTTCTCCTGTGGGACAGGGAAAAGGGGACGACATCCCTCCCTTGCTGTACCCTGAGGGACAAGGACAGGACAGCATGGTTGCCTCAATATCCCCTTTCACAGAGAGTCTGGTGCAGCTCAAAAATATTCATGTACCCATGTGTCCAGTGGCCACCTGTGCAGTATCCATGGTTAATGCCATGCAGCAACCAGAGAGTACAGAAAAGGAAGCAAGGATGTTCAGGTGGCCAAGGGCAGACAGGTTCCTGTCACAGGTTCCCCATCCTTGTTCTACAGGTTCTCATAACAGCACCAGACTTCCATGCATGGCATGAATCACAATCCATTTACCCTTCTTACTAATGCAAATCACAGGCCTGTTCCGATCATACCAATAAAGGGAAAGAAACTGTTTGCTGAAGTTAAGGAGATGAGCTGGAAGGCAGCTGAGCAAGTTGAAATGTTTGCTCACACTAATATTTCAGCAGTATACTAGAGGAATAGTACAGAGCCCTGCTGCTTAGAGTAATTTGAAATAAGCTGGAAAAGTTTCAAATATAACACGAACATGAGACTATTATCAGAGTAGCACAGATCTTGGAATTTGTGCCTCTCAGAAAATCTCTCCTACAGTCTCCTTTAATATAGTTATTTAATTCCTTAAACTCAGACTAATAGAGAATGACCTAATTTTCTAAGTTTTTTGTAAAACAGGAAGGATATGTTTTGAAACAACAAGAGAATCCACACCAAAGTGATTTGTGGATATATTTTGATGTCATTCATCAAGATTTTCTATAACTCTACTTTAATTTCATTGTTTAATTGCTTTAAGTGAAAGACTGCCAATCTTCTGAAAATCCACTGAATGGCTCTTCTGTAAAATACTTTTTAACTTCAGAGAAAAGGTGGAAGTGTTCAACCCACTCTATGTTCCACAGAAATTATATCACCAATTTACAGTCATCTACTCTTACGATAAATGCCTACTCATCTCTTTGCCACAATATGAACCAAAAAATAGAAATTAATCCAAATTGTCTATGAACACCTCAGCACAAGAACTGATCAACTCCAAAACTGCTCTGTCAACTCAAAGTACCAAAGGATCTGGCCCCAAATGCTTCACTGCACGATAAGGAGTGAAAACATACCTAAGTCACATTTTCCATTTCAGAATTTTAAAAAAATTAATAGCTTATAGTGCTTTATGTAGTCATCCAAGGCTCCCATCCCCCAAAAAGGAAGGGAAATGAGAGAATGATGGTTTTTTTGCTATATATCATTACAGAATTGGTATATCCTGGCAAAACATCTTTCAGTATAAATTGATTTTAAACTGCAGTACTTCCAAAAGTAGACTACCTTGTATCATGTCCAAAAGCAAATATAAACATTAAGACAAAACTTACAAGACTGCTGAAGTTAAGTTTAAGGTAAATATTTATTTTTCTCTTTTGCCTTCAACCTTTACTTTTTATTATAACTGTTTTATTTCTATATTGAAGGGGACACAGCAAAAAAAGACATTTAAATATGACCTTGAAATTGCATTTCAATATGTTTTATGTTTTGATGGGGATGGAATTACTTCTTTCACTAACTCCACATCTGAGTTATGGCAGCCCATTCTCAGCATACTAATTTACTGCTAATGATTACACAATGGATGAGACCATTTCTAGATACTACCAAAATATTCAGCAGAACAGCTTCATTCTGTAAATTTTCTCTACCTTAAAAAAAAAAAAAGCAACAATCATTGGTTTACACTGAAAAATCCAAACTAAAAGAACAAACTCATTCCTACCCCAGGTTTCCTCCCACCCTTGCTGCATTTAGCACAGCAATCAACAGTACACTGAAGCCCTTGTGAAACTGTCCTTCAGGACAGCAACAGATAAAGCCATTATAAATTATAAATATAGCATTTTAGATGCAAAAAATTAAACAGTTGCACAGAATTATTATTAGCATGCATATTCCTACAAATCAATACTTATTTCGAACCAGAAAAATAGATGTAAAATTATACAGTTAATGAGTTTCTGGTTAGCGGGTACTTTAATCCACATCAGGACAGCTGAAGAAAATACTTTTTGAAAGGCAAGAAAACTCAAGGTAATGAAACACATTGCAACCTGTGTTGCACTTGGCGGTCATTGCTGAGAAGAATAAACACTTGCCATTTATTGCCCCACACTTACCACACATCTCTTCTACACTATGGCTAAACGGAAAGCACTTTGTTATTGTGCACTAGCTATTATTTAGGTTCTACATTTCAAATTTGTTTAAGATGAAGTCATAGACGTTCAGGCCTGGACAAATATTGTAACCATTAGTTCCTGTTGATTTCTTCACTGTTTCCTGCATGCAAAGGGAGCTGCAGTGAAGCAAAGGACCCACAAGGGATGGATTCAAGCAGAACAGTGAGGTGGTTCATGATCTTTCCAGAGTAAAAGAATAGTTTACAAGCAGAACAGAAAGACCCCAATCAACTGATAAGAAATTTTCTCCTAGTAATTTCACTGCTTACATAGTATTACATGTGCCTCACTTTCATGGAATGAACAAAGAAGACGGGTACAGAAGAACTGTCAACTTGACACTGGCTGACAGAGGATGTTCACACACACAGTTGTGTTTCAGTGGTAAAATCCTGCCTGTTGCATCCCAGGCACAAGGACACGTTGCAAGGAAAGATGGGGAAAGCATGTCCTCGCACCAGCCAAGCTTTCTGCTGGGTTACAGCGCAATGACTGTGAGCCAGCAACACACATGGAGCCCTGGCCCCCTGCACTCTCAACAGACATCAAATGCTGGTATCCAGCAAGGCTGCACAGCTGCTCCCCACTCTCTAAGTACTAAATGGTGACATCCATTCCTCCATGTGAAGCATGGTGGGGAAGAGAAACTCATAAATCCTGATCTGCCTCCAGAAAGGCACCCATGGCAGCGTGACAGCAGCCACAAACACTTAGAGACCATGTCTGAAACTTTTGAGCTAGCCAGAGGCAAAGTCTGTGCCACACCGAGTCCGGCCCAGCTCATACAGAACTGAGAAGTCTTGGGATCTTTCTTACCCCCTGCCTTGTGTTTGTCTTCTCAGCCTACTTGTGGCTTCACCAGGTGAGAGAAAGCTCTGAAACCCCTGCTCTTGGTGCAGCTCAGCAGACAGATTTGGTTGTTTGGGACCAGCATGTTATCATCAGACCAGTAACAACAGGCTCAACACGAACAAAGAAACAACAACAACAAAAAAGGATTTTAAATGAGTCTGCACCAAAACCTTTCAAAAAAGCTTCTTTTGTGAAGGGTTTAAAATCAATAGAAAAGCACTCTTGCTGTAATTACTCACTGATAGTTCAGGACAGAAGAACTGCAATGGGATTAGAGGCAGAAGTCCAAATTCATATCTGATGTAAGCAAAAAGACTGTTCAGAGTACAGCAAGAACCATAACCTCTCCTTACATGTCAGAATCTGACCCACAGTGCTCAAAGATCACTGCTGCTGATCACTCAGATGAGACCATGGTGAGACTCAGGCATCTACATTAATCAACAAAGACAAAACCTGAAATGCACCATTCATTCACTTTATGATTTAATCACTCTTTTAAAGAATAGTTGCAGCCTTAATAGGATATTTTTGATTCATTCAAATGGTTTCTGAAGTTCTTCCATATCCTCCATTTTTCTGATGTAACTCATTTACAGCTGAGGAAAGCCTCCATTTAGAAGGCTACGACTCTCCTCTTTGTCAGAGTTAATAGCAATTCCTACCACCAACATGCAAGCTGTCAGTCAGACAGACGTTTGCTATAAACATCTTCGTTTCCTTTTATTTCTGCAGACACCTTTAAACAGCACCACTGCTCAATTCATAAGCCATACTAGTGCAACGTCTCTCTAGACAGTCTCGCATAAAATTAAATGCCCATTTAGCAGCTTACAAACCTTACAGCAGTTGCTTTATTTTCACTCATTATTGTAACAGAGCAATCAAGAACAACAGACTATTACAGCATCATATAACATGGCTTCTCTATCAACCCAGTGGCATAAAATTAAATTGCTATCTGAAAGATGAAGTAAAACCCTTATTTATATCTGACGGGTTTGTGATGCCACTAAGCAAATAATGGCTGCAGACAGATTTCTAAAACCAGGACAGCTCAACTCACCAGGGGTTAACCTGTTCACGCACCAGGACCTAAGCCTTTCTCTTGCTTAAGGACTGTTTAATTATGTATATCAAGTGCAGCAGTTCCAGCAGGAAAGATTAAAACAGACTCTCTCAGCCTAATGCGAGGACATTTAACCAGAACACTGCAAGGCTATAGACCTGTGTCTCCCAGGTTCATGTGGGTATCACAAGAATAAGGGCAAAAACTTCATTTCCCAATAAAATAAATGAATGAATGAATAAACAAACAAACAAATCAATCTAAAGGGTCTTAGTTAGACACAGAAGTAAGGTTTAGAAATAGCTTTCACATGAAACCGGATTTTCTGTTCCTGACCATCTCATGAAGTGCTTAAAAAGTGCTTGGATGCTTCTGAAGTACTAAAGAGGGTATGCAGCATGTCCACCAAGGGACATTTTTCACTTGCATGGAAATAATAAGGTCCTTTAACTTAAAAATTGATTTTCACAGGGAACAAAACTCTCAGAACCAACCATTTAGGATGCTTCATGGCACCTCTCATTTATTCCATCGGTTTCCCCTCAATCCATAATTATTAAGAATACTTTTTGAAACACTCAACACAACCCACAAGTGATAGAGGACATCCTTATGTTACATATTTTTGTTTCTGCAATACAATCTGCATTAAGCACATTCCTTTGACCAAACCACCTGAACCCCTGCCTACCTCGTCCAGCCTGATCAGGACTGTTTCAACATTCAAACTTTCAGAGCAGTTTGATAGTTAATATTTTTGGAAGCTGGGGAAAAAGCCCTCCACACAACCATAAAACCCAAATGCATCACCTTTAGTTAAAACAAACAAACAAACAAAAAAAGGCAACAGACAATCCCCTCTGTAGAAGAATGCCCAAAGCAGCTTACTCCTCCTAACAAATACAATAATATGCCCTGGGATGGGGATGCACAGCAGTGGCAGGTGTGGAGCCAGTCTGCAGAAGGAAACTGCTCCTTCACCATCCCCAGAGAGGACCAAGGCCTTGTAGAGCCTGTAAAGAATTGGAGAGAGTTACCCGGACTCTGTATTGAGCCAACATGTTCTGGCTGACACTGCAAGCCCTGAATGATGCTTGGAAGCCAGCAATAGCGTGGCACAGCTTTTCTCCCTTGTGCTGTTCTATGTCTAACTACTGCAGCATTTTCTTTCACAAGTACTGTAGCAACACATTTGCAGCAAGATGAAACAATCATGCATATGAATTTGTGGTTCTCTGCAGAAGATACTAAAATTATTTCTGGACTGCTTTCCTACTCCAGACAAAATCCAGTTAAAGAAAATGAAATTTTCCGTAAATTAGTGGAAAGCAAAAATAATTTATATGGACATGGAACTAGACAATGAGAAAAAAATACACTAAGAAAAGCAAAATGGCCCTTTTACCACCTCCCAGCAGAAAAGCCAAGGAACTCTCAATAACAATCTCCTTTTTTTGCACTCTTTCTATTGATCACATTAAATTTCAGAGAGAGGAGGCATCTGCAATTTTATTTTACAAGCCCTTTGGAAAAATAAGATAAATTTCTCAAGTAACAGGAACTCTTGAAGTCTTTCATATCTTTTTTCTCACAAATACATGCCTTCAGGGAGCTCTTCCTGCCCCTCTTTTAAGCCCAAGCACTGATACAAAAACCAGGAACTCTGGGGCAGACAAACAGCAGGTCCCCAGAAGTCCAGGGTATATGAATATGGAGCTCTCTGACATGGTCTCAGAACTTTCCAGAGAAGTTTTATTTTTATTTGCTGTAATTTAAGGTGAAACTCTTACAACTAGAACACAAGCAGTAAGAGGAGGGTAATTTGCACTGGGCACTTGGAGCAACCTTCTTTAGGCTCTGTTAGCTCTGCTCTTGCGCTTTCCAAGCCCTGTTCACTGCAGGGTTTGTATTAAAAATTAAAATAACAAAAATATAAAACGCTGTACAGAGCCAGTGTAAAAATTATGGTAACGGAGCATGTGTGCTCATTTAGTGCAACTTTTTTAATAAACATTAAACAAATTCTGAAAAGCAACTACCAAAGCAGCGAATTACTTGCATGACACTCTCCATACCACATTTTAGTCTACGCATTCTGGTCTGTTCTCTTATGAACCCCATTTTTAAGTATTCAACACCAACATGAAGCTGACCAGGCTCTTCAGTTCCCTAAACACATTAATTTCAACTTGAAATGCTGAAATGAGGTCAAGGGAAGCCAGTTGATGCAATCATTATGGATTTCAGTAAAGCTTTTGATACTGTCTCTCCCAGCATCCTTCTGGACAAAATGTCCATCACACAGCTGGATAAACGTGTCATTCAATAGGTGAGCAACTGGCTCATGGGCTGGGTGCAAAGGGTTATAGTGAATGGGGTGACATCAGGCGGGCGACCCGTCACTAGTGGGGTTCCACAGGGCTCCATTTTAGGGTCAGTTCTCTTCAGCAACTTCATAAAAAGCTTGGATGCAGGACTTGAAGGCATACTGAATAAGTTTGCTGATGATATTAAATTGGGAGGAGCTGTTGGCTACTTTGAAAACAGAGACGTCCTGAAGAGAGACCAGGACAGAGTTCAAGAAACCTTTGGAAAATGCTCCCAGGGGCATGGTAGGATTCTCAGGGCTGTCCTGTGCAGAGCCAGTAGCTGGACTTTGATAATCTTTGTGGGTCCCTTCCAACTCAGAATATATGATTTTATGAACATCCCAGCAGGGTAGGTTGCTGGCATCTACATTCATGGGAAGTAAAAAATCAGAGTAAAAAGTTATCAAAATTACAGACAGGCTTCATTTGTGGCTCATGATAGACTGGAAACAATGTTACTGGACTGCACCAGCCCCTCACAGCTGGGTGCTCAATCTCACATCCGCCTGCACAGAACGAGTCAGTATGGGAGAGTACATTCCCATCAGCGAACGTGTTATCACCGTGTGCTGCTCGCTGATCCCTAGCTAGCAAATATTTAGAGAGCTCTGGGCAACCCAGTTTTCCATCAAGCAGAAAACTTGCCAAGCTTAGCCAGCATTGAGTGCTCCGTCATTAGGGGCATACCTTACCCAAGATTTAGAAATGCTAACTGCTGCTGTCCAAAGAGTAACAGTACCATTTATTCTGAGTGCAGCACACTTCTGAGCATGGTATTAAATGCCAGAAACTTTAATTTATATCTGATATAGAAGTATCCAGCTGGGCTGTCAAAAATGCAGCTTTGTATTGTTTCCTAAGAACATAACTATATTACTTGCAATATAAATCCACTTCTACACTTGCTTCACATTTTTGTTCTCAGATGTGTTTCTGAATTCAATAGGTCAGCTCTGCAAAGTAACTATAAGTTGCTGTTCATGCTTATTCCTATTCATACCTAAACATTCCCTTCTAAGGACCTGGCTCTCACAATGCTGAATCTTGTGGTGGTTCAATAAAAGAGCAAATGGTAAGACTAGTATTACATACGAACAGTTCTGAATAGTTTACAACTCGCAACAATTTAAACTTATTCTAAGAAAAGAGCTAAGAGAACAGAAAGAAAACAAGCGAAAACACTTCCTGAAGATGTTTGAGCTGGTCAGTGGTAGAAGTGGCAACAACAGAAATTTAAGCCTGCTGCCTCTTCTTTCAGCGTTCAGGTGACCACAATAAGCACTAATGTGAGCTCTCTCTTCTTAATGCCGCTTTCCATAGCCAACATAAACCAAACCAACTTGAAAGCCTCAAGTTAAAGGACAACAGCAAGTCAAGAGTAAAGTGCATGTGTATTGCAGTTGTCACTTCTCTCATTGACAATATGAGGTCCAAACCTCAGCTCATTACATCAAGGGCCACCTCCAAGATATAAGCAGGCCCTGCTGCAGTTTCCTGACTTAGCTATCCTGGTTACTAGCAATAGTCCAGTTAAAAGGATTTAAGAGGATAATAAGCAGCTCCCCATAAAAGTTCAGCATTTCTAGACAAGCAGAGGAAAGACAAATTTAGATGTAGGTCAGCAGGTCTTGCAACATCACAGACACTTTCTTCAATTTTTCATCACCAAAGTGTGACTACCAGGCCACGTTTAAAGCCTTGACTTAAAATCTGGGATTACTACATCCTTTTTTGAACATGAGTACTCCTAAGACATTATGGGGAAGGACAAAGACTGCACCTGTATAAATATTTTGCAGTTCAGGGTAACATTATCATTGCAAAAGCATTCCATTTCCTGAACAAGAAAATCAGGAAATTTTATCCAAAAGTTTGGAACTCAAATATTAAAGATGGTTAATACAGCAAAATGTTTACACGCATTTTTTTCAGCCGACTGTGGTATGCAAAAGCTGTTTTGTTTACTCAGTTATGGTAGGCAGGCAAATTGCCAAATTCAGTGTTATGCCTATCCTGTCAATTCTTCCATAAATATGGATAGGACTAAACCATCTATCATTTGTTCAGATCTTCATCAGGAACCACTCATCAGTGGAATTTTCACCAGCATTGAGGGGAAGCACTTTGCCATTGGCACCATTCTATTTCCTTTAACATACCTCTTGGGTTTGCATCTAATTTTTAAAAGTAATAACAACAGATAAAATTTGAACTTTCTGTTGGCACTGTGACAAAATCTTAGCCCCTTCAACCACCCATTCAGCTCTGGTTCGTATTTCTCAGAGCACTTCCATGTAGATCTACCATGACTTGAATGAAGATCTTACTATGTTTGCAGTTGCATTTATGAACCCTAGCACTGTCTCAGAAAAAGAGGAAAAGGCATAGCATTGTTATAACACTAACAATATACAGAGATAGATATAGATACACATATACATATATTTATATATATAGTCAAATCCTAGGTAGACAACGATGGGAAGAGACAAGGGCATAAAATCAGAGCTGCTTTTGCAACAAGATTAGGTTTTCATATATAAAACTGAATTACAAAGCTTTTTTTTCTGCATTCATTGCTGACTTAAGAAACATAAACCATGCCTGAAAGTTTATAGCAGTGTCTGGCTTAGCAGCAATCCCAAGCCAGGCCTTCCATAACTGCAAATAATGCAATCCATCCTGACAAAGCACTGAAGCCTAGAGCCCTTCACCACTGCTTTGGGGACCACAGAGCAAGGCACATTGTGACACCTGGACATAATCTCAGACCAAGTGGCTCCTAGATGTATTTCCCAGGACAGAAACAACACTCCCTTGAGCATGCTCCAGAAAAATCCATTTTTCCTTTAAGAAAGGCATACATTGTAAACACAATAAATTGCAGATGAACAAGAAACAAGAGCACACAAAAAGTGTATTTAACAGAGTTTTGCACCTAGCAGCAAAGGTGAGTTTCTCCTGACTAATCATCTTGTTACTCCTTTCATTAAGGATTTCCAACATGCATAAAATTTGAAATTAATTAAGCTAGTCTTGTTAAAAGGATATATCATGCCACATTCAAACTAAATTTTCTGGAGAATCAATGTGAAAGAAAATATATTTCCAAACCTCTCCTTTTTTTTCATGTGAAGTAGAATTGTCAGTTCTCCAGCCTTCATGGGAAGCCTGGCCACCTTCAGGTCTCTCCACAGGGAAAAAGAGAGATACCATCCAGGAAAAAAGAGCTGCTCCTCATGTTTTTAATACAATGTTCAGGAAATAAAGATAACCATAAGTATCTGATAAAATACTCTACGACTATAACTTGTAAGATTTCTACTGGTCAAAGTAACTGAAATCTTTGCAGGCCTCATGCAAGTAACTGGTAAGATGAGCTTTCAGTGATGGTATTTCTGACAAAACCTTCCTGTCTGCTTGGAGGCCAATGTATATTTTTTAACCCAGAGTCAGTTAAACACGGCATGAAAGCTATGAGAACAGAGTCACCTTGATCGAAAGGCTCAAAGGTGATTGTGTCAATTTGTAGTTGCTGAATTTTTCTTTTAAAGATCCTCAGACTTAAGAAACTGCACTGGGTGGCAATTAGAATTCATAAAAGTATTTGAGCAACTAGAGAACACCAGCAATTAACTGTAACTGATCCATTCCCAAAAAACACAGCTCATTTTTGTAGACAGGTCTGAAATAGATTTCTTGGCCTCAGTCTCACTCAAAAAATGGGACCAAAAACCCCAAACTACCAAAACCTTCAACTAATTCAAATACATGAGCAGCTTTGGTAAACAATGATCTAGTACCCTTATCAAAAGGTCACTGTAAAACAACTTTGTCCAGTATATTACACAAGTCTAGGAGTTTTCAGATCTTCACACCTAGGAGAGTAGGAAGAACTACACATGAGCTGAGTGAAACTGCTGACTAACCTCTGCCCTGTGGGAAAGCACTGCACTTGATACTGCTTAAGAGAGATACTCTCTGCTCAACAGAAATAAAACATATTTAAAAATTATTAAGCAGAAGAAAGGGCAAGAGAGGTGGAGTAAGGGAGAGAGAGGCAAGGGAGAGAAAGGGAGAAAGAAGTGCCTTCAAACACCAAGTTGTCCTACTTAATAAACAAATTAAGAAATTGAATAAGGACTGGTGGTTTGACTTGTAAGACATCCCAGGGCATCAGATGCCACACTCTTCCTAAACAGCCCATGCACACATGGTGGGGCCTGAAGACACAGTAAGCTAGTGAATGGCAAGCTGAGGAGCAACTTTACAGCTCACTACCTCTTCTTCACCAATTCCCAAACATACTCATAGATGCTCTCAAAGTGAATTAAATAAGCATGTTTGAAAAGGGTCTTCCTGCACTGCTCCTGCAAGGGCAGCTAAGGCTCTGTGAGCTCATACCTTACCCCACCACACTGAGCACTACCTTACCTGGGCAGAAGAGCACAAAGCACCATGATCAACCAGCACCACAGAATACAGGAAAGAAATTCTTATATTAAAATGCACTATCTTTTATTCTGAAAGCTTATTTACATGGTAGAGTCATTCCTGTGAGTGCCATCATAAGAAGCTGTTTGTACTGATCAGCTGGATACTATTGCTACAGACCAGAAATAGCCCCTTGTGCTTCCATCTCATCTAATTCAGCTCCAGGGTACAAAGAGGTATGAAAAGGTATAAACATGATACTCCATAGGTATTAAGTTTCAGACATTCTGGTGGTCTCCACTATAGGGGAACAACATCTTCATACTTTTTTAAGTAGAAAAAGCCCTCCAAATATCCTTCATAGTGATCTCAACATATCTCCAATACTAGCAGTAAGCACAAAGTAACTAACTGAAAGAAAATAAGGTACTAATGATTTGACAAGTCAAGCTCCTTTAAGTCCTGGTAACAACTAGGGTACTTTGACTGTGTAGGAAGTCATGCCTCTATACCCTTCTTCCTCACAGTTCAAGGAGAGAAAGGTTTATTATGTATCCAACCAACCCACGAATAAGGAATTGCTGCCATGCCAAACAATGGATACAAATGTCTAGTCAAAAACAATGGATTTCTCATGTTGTAGTCAATAAACACAAATAAGCATAGAAACATGTTGTTTTGTATAGACATGCATAAGCTTAGTTGTACTTAATGATATATATACACGCCAGAGTACTGAATTACATCAAGGGAAAAGGAAATGTAACAGAAGATAGTCAGGTTTCACCTTGGGTAAGATACACATTCTTGATAAATCCACTAACAACTGAAACACAAAAACATTTCTGAATAAACTACGTAGTGTTAACTTTGCAGTAGTCAAAAGCATCTAAACCTGAATCTTGCTTACACAGATTTCACAGGGAAATTAGCCCACATTTGAAGCATCAGTAATAAGCAAATCTTGTAACTTACTAAGCATGACTACCCCATCCTCAGCAGGTTATGCAGAGGTCAGCAGACATCAGCAGTGCATCTTCAGCCTTACAAGAAAATTGTCAGTTATTTCTCCCTCAGTAGATGACAGCTTCACAACAGACATCTGCCACCAAAGAAGTCACCCGTAAGGTTTGACCAGCAGGCAGAGCCCAGCACTTGACACAGTGCCAATGAAGCCAATGGCTACACCTGACAGAGAACATCAAATGTTCATGGTCATCCTACTCACAGCCTTTGAGGGAGCAGCCCATCCCCACACTACCCTCTTGAGCAATACGTGCTTCTGGTAAACCTGCTATTGCCCACAATACTACAAACAATATCCACTGTGTTTGAGTCACAAAAAACCTAAACCACTAGTACACACCTGAGGGAATTAAAACACATAGATAAGACATGTCTTGCACCACTACCTAGTCTGTAATACACCACTCTTCTCTTTGTAAAAGTAACTAAGATGCCTCTTCAGAAGTGTTTACCGACAACACCATATGAAAAAAGCCACTGCCAATGCCCACTGCACTTCTGTTGTGGTGATGGTTGGGTGTGGTGGTGCCCCAGCCCCACGACCTATGGCCAGCCCCTGTCAATCATGCCTTAGCCATCACATGGGCANCTAGTTCGGTTGATGGTTGGAGGAGAAGCTGAACCCTCTTCTCCTGTTCCATGTTATTGGCTGTTAACAGTTGTATCCACCCCTTTGCTCCATTCCCATTCGCTATGTACCCTTGCCCCCCCTCCTTTTGCCCGCCTGAAAACTCTCTGCACGAGAGCCCTCGGTGGAGAGTTTCCCTGACCTTACCTTGTCAATAAATCATTGTTTGTTGGATCATCCCAGGACTCTCTATCCTTCTACTTCTCCGTCTCAGGGGGCTTGACAGCCTGCTTGCCAGGCATCTTTGTGGCAGGCTTCCCACAGCAGGAAGCGGCTCTGCCTGCGAGAACCGCCGGGAGGTTTGGAGCCTGGACAGTCCTTCCTCTCCCTGGCTGCTTTTCTCCTGCGAGTTAACGGGCTGACCGCAAGGGCTCAAGCGCTCAGGTGGGTTTAGATTCTTTGGTGCAACGCAAATGTAAAAACAGAAAAAGCATTTCACAGAATTTCATGTATGGAAAATTTGTACTTTGAGACAACATCATTTCTCTTTTCATATTTCAGACATACTGTTTGTATGAAGTAAAAAGGAACATTTGAGAAGAGTCTAAGAATTACCTATGAAAAATAAATCCGGAAAAATTGATTTTTAAATGCCGATTCTTTTCATATTGACACTCTTGTTCCACGCTAACTTCTTTGTCTAAGAGGAGTTTATCCCAGTTTTCAAATGGATTATACAAAATTACAAAAGGAGCATAATATTTAGGTTGGGACTAATCCTAAAATAAATTCTCAATGCTTGGATTTCTTAATATCCACACCTGTATTGTGAAGACAAGGTCCCCTTCTTTTAGCATTCTTAATACTTTGAAAAATTAAACTATTTTCTTTGGAATCATCTTCTCAGAGTTGAAAGAAAACTGATGGGAGCACTTCTGTTAAATACAGTAGACTGCAACATGTTCCATAGGTCTATGCACGGAGAGTGACAGACCTCCATTTACGCATGTGCCCACATTGGATCAAATTAAATGAGAACGGGGACATTTCTGACTTAGTACCAACTAACCTTTACAAAAGTTAGAGCCATACAGGCATTTTCCTTCCTAAGCAGTATACATGCCTTCCGCAGTTTTACCATTCTGAAGACTACAGTGAGTATGATCCCCACCTCCATGCTGTTTAAATCCAGCAAGCAGGAAAGCTGTTGGAGTCCTTATCACAGGTATCTGGCATTTCGGATAATCACTCTGGCAGTAGCACCACACTAGTGCAATCCAAGGCACTCAACAATCATTCAGATCCCAGGAAACATACTCAAGCCACCCACTAAGGATAAAACAACAAGGAAACGTGTATAAAGAAAGTGGATGTTTACAGCACAGGTTAACATGAACATCAGATGTTGTACTGAGCCACAACCCTGAAACTTCTTCAGACTCTGTGTGTTCATACTGTATTTCCACTATAAGAGCTTTAATTATCATAAGTTAATCACATCCCCGAGGCATTACAATGTAACAGGCAATGGCGGACGCCTCTAATCCCTCTGGGGTGTAATTATTTCATAACCACTACATTTCAGGGTTACCTGATTGCTATTATGGAAAATTTTATACTCTCTCCTTTCTCAACCCAAGCCTTTTAAAATTAAATACATCTCTGACCTATTTTACACAATCCAAATTCTTTCCCTTAACATGCAGTGTAGGACTTTGTTCTTTTCTTCAGACAGCAGACAAAGTCTAATCCCCCTCCATCCTCTTCCCCCCATCTCCCCCCACTCTTCATGGCACATCCAGCACAGCATAAACTACTTGGAGGCAGTATTTTCGAAGGTGACAGATTGTATTTGAACAGAGATTTGTTCATTGTTTGATGTAGGAAGGATTATGATCCTCAGCTCCACAATGAGAATTCTATAAAAGACTTGTTGCTGTAAGACACCAGGTCAAATATATGCAGACATGTTTTCGGCTACAGCTGATCACCTTTCTGGTGGAAGGGATTTTTTACGTCATGATTCGTTCCTCTCAAGTTGTTTCCATCTAAGATAAAGCAGGATGTGGATCCACAAGAACTTTATTATTAAGCTCTCTTTGCTTTGTCTATTTTCAATCTCAAAATCCTAAAAGAAGTTATCACCAAAAGAAATATAAGCAAAAGAAATTTAAGAAATTTTGCTTGCAGAATAGACCTTTCTATTTTTAGAGACTGCCAATGGCAGATAAAAATGTCATTTTCCTCATGATGAAAAACCAGGTTGGGAGCACAAAGAACTTTAGAGAATACAAGATAAACGAATCCTCCTTTCCTCTCCCAGACCCTGGCAGAGTACCTCAGCAACTTCTCAAATTATACCCAGGCCTCTGAATGGGAACAACGAGGCCAAAGTCAAGACTTAACCCAGGCAGTTCAGGTCTCTTCAGTACCCATACATGCAGATCTGGAAGAAACTGCAAGCCAAAAAATTGAAATGACACAGTTCCCACACTGACACAAGCAGTAATTGACTAGAGCCATAACTGGCAGGGCTGTCATGGCCTTGGTGGGGCTGAGATTAGGCAGTGTTCAGACACGAGCAGAGGAGAATGAACTAGACTGTGTTTCATCTGATGATGGAAACATGCTAAAAACACCGTTCTTTTACTTAAATTTTACAGATCTCAAAACTTGTTAAAATTTCAGGCTTTTCTCTCCCCATTTAAGAAGTTTGAGGTCCTTATGCATTTGTTTTGTTGAGTACACACAGAAGATAGGAGCAAAGAATAAGTAACAAAAGCAAAGGGGTGACATAAAAGGGGGGAAAGTACATTTCAGACTGAGTCTGCTTGCTCAGCTAGAAACCAGGCAAGAACATTGTTGCTCCTTGGCAGAAGCAATAGAATAATCAATATAACTGTAAAATGTCATTAGATGTCATACACCTCAGCCAAGTCCTACGGTACCCACCATTTGATTTTGCATCCTGCAATCTCTCTCTCTGACTCTAAAGAAATGCTTTCTCTTGCACCACTTTTTTATTCTGTGTATTTTATTTGTGTTAGGCAACTCAATTATTATAAATACTGTCTTTATTTGCATTTACCAAATTTAAAGCATATATTTAGACATTGAGGAGATCTTAATTATTCAGGACCTTAAGAGTTCTGATTTTCAAAAACAACACTCAAAAGTCTCCTTTCTAAACTCAATTTGATCTCCAATGCATCACTTCTTTACAATACCTGGATATCTAAATAAAAACTTGAGGGCTGAGTTTTTCAGAGTGCTGTTTTAAAATTCTGGCTACACGATAAACCTTCATCTCTTTTGCTCTACTGCTGGTTTAAGGTGACACACAAAGAGTTTAGAATAAGCTCTGCAGTTCAATTGCCAAGCTCTCTCCTTTCAGGATGACTGAAGCAAGAGGAGAGGCAAACCGTGGCTAGGAAGGTAACTTGCCTGCACCAATTCTTCTGAGGTAAATTCAGACTCATTAGATAAGAGCAAATAAAAAAAAAATGATTGCCTGCAGCTCATTGTTTTCTTCAAGATACTGTTAATAAATCTCCTACAGATACACTATAATAAGATTTCATATAAATTAGGGCAATAGAGACAAAGATGTCATTATTTAAAAAATAATGATCATATGTTATGTGGACTATAAAACAGGAATCTTTAGTAAACTCTGTTAAAGTTGGAAAAGGGATCTATCCATGACTCTCTTAAAAGTCCTTCCAATTTTTTGTCCTCAAGTGATTTCTTGATGCGTTTCTATAAATATTAAAACAAAATACTGATCTCCTTGATAATGGAAACATTTTCTTTAAGATTAATGACCAAAACAGGGAAGTGCTTGAGTTCACTTACTTCGAAGTCCGTAGCAAAGTAATGTTAGTGCTGTTTCATTACTCGGATCAAGCATGGTGGGAGGGGGCCAGTTTTAGCTACTTAAACATATTCCAAGAAAACAGCAGAATTGATAGCCATCTAAATAATGAAAACTGAAGGTCTTATCTTTCAAGTGACTCCACTTTACACAGAATTATAAACACCAGTCTAGAAGCCTGAAAATAACACTTTATCAGGTTGTGGGTTTTCTCCTCCGATTTAGTTGACACTGTTTCTTTCTCCTCAAATGGAACAAAAATGAAGACATCTCATCTGGACAGGAAGAGATCACACTCGTAAAAATAAACAATTCAACACGTTTATATATATAGCCTTCAATCTCCCTGTAATTGCTTTGAGTCTAGCACTGAGGGTAAATAAGAAAAAAACATATTTCCATTTCATTGAGCAAGTGCTAATCAGAATGTCCTGATTTGGTGGGGTTGCCATTGAGTAAATCAGAGGCAGTGTAACACCAACACTACAACACCTGAGTCACCATGTGAATCACTGTACCTGTCAGTCTCAGAGGAGAGTGATGGACTGGTAGGAAATGGAAACTAACATCTATTGTAAAATATAAACAAACATGAAGGCAAACCTCAACAGAAGGAAAACTCCCAGATGTTTGATGAGAGGACTTTGAACTCAAACACTGGCACTGTAGAAACTTCCACCAATATTTTAATACTTTGTAGAAGAAGGAAAGAAAAAGAACCAGAAACCAGGTGTTGGAACTTGGCATTGTCTCCTTTTTCTGTTTGCACACCTCAAGACAGTTCAGGCCTAGTTCAAACTGTAGGAGGAACATTTATTAGTTTCTTCTAGAGCACAAAATCTCATTTAGAATTATAAAATATATCATTTCAAATATATACTATATATATAGTATATAATTTCATACTATATGCCACTGAAGAGCAAGGACTCAGCAGAACATTTAAGAATATTTGAGACCTAGGGGAGTACTAACACCTGCTGGCTGCTAAGCACTAGGGATGATGAAGAGGAGATAGCTAGTAGAGGGCAGCTCCACAAGCCAAAAGGCTGATTCAGAGACAGAGTCAATTAATCCCAGTAAGCCACAACTGTTTGCTCCACTGGCTTTAAACTGCAGTTCCACAAACCATAGTTATTCAAAACACAAAGATAATTAAATTTTCAGATTTCTGTTACTACACAGGAGACAGATGGTCAAATTAGCTATGTTTTAAATTTATGTAGAAGAAAGAATATAAGCTATTTTTTTAATCAGGATTTCAGTTCATCTTTCATTTGATTTCTAGTTCTATAGCAATACAACAACACTTTATTTTGCTTTAAAAATTACATCTACATGATAAACCATATGCACATCTCAATAAAATACATTATGATCCATCAGGAGGCAAATGCTACTGTCACTTTACAAGACAGTTGTAATTAAAGTATTATAAGTGTCTCCCCTTGGGGTAAGGCTCCTTCTCCCCAGTTCGGAACCAAGACTGAGTTCAAGTCAGGGGCCATTAGGGTAAGTGCTGTGCAGGCACAGGCAGAAAGGATATTCCTCTTCTAAAGAATAGGCAGAAAATATGCCAGAAGAGATGCAGTAATGCTAACAGACTTCTGCAGAGTTGTTTTCTGGTTTGTCTTTTTTGTTTTGTGGGTTTTCTTAATCCTTTAGAAGTTAAGGCTTTCAGCCTAACTAAGATAGGGCAAAAAGAAGTATCAGATGGAAAAGAATGAAGTGAATTGGTAGCAGACGAGAAGCTGTAGAAGCAGAAAAATATATGCAGCAGGAACTGAGTAGCTTAGCTTTGACAGAGCAAACCAACAGGTTAAGGGCTAGACTTAGTCTGCTTAGACACAAAAAGATATAAATATAGGGAGTGATATCTTCAATTCATTAACATAGATTTATACTGGTCATTAAAAATAATGAGGGGGCTGCGCCAGAGGACAGAGCTTCTCCTGCAGTCCTGACCCTGGGCTCCTCCCAAGCACCTGGCTGCAGGGCCAGTGGAAACCAGACCTGGCACTTGGGACAAGCTTCAGTTAGGGTGGGGTATTCGCCTAGTCAGTTATCTGATTCTTCAAAACTTACAGCAATGTTATTATTACCTTAAGTTTATAAGATTATACCACGTAAGTGCAGAAATGCTTTCATGCAATATGATTATGACTTTATTTTAATTCCAGGATGATTACTCTAGAGAGGCATCTTCATTTCATTTTTGATATTTTTATAGTGTCTTGGTTTTCCCTGGCATCAGAACAGAAATAAATGCCAAAACCTTCTCAAAAACAAAACATGAGTTATCTTCTGGCAAACTATACTAGCAAGAAGTCGTGACTGAGAGAGGATGGGAATGCTACAGGAAAAGCAGCACTTTTAATAGTTTTCATTGAACGGACTGCGGCAGAGTGAATTCAACTGAACTGAAGTAAGAAAGAAAAACAGAATCCCAGATCTGTGAAATTTCTCTCTGCTACCTACATCACAGGATATTTCTCCCTCTCTTTTCAAATATGATAAATCCTACACATATATTCATATCCTGTACTTATGCAAAACCCTATGCATATGAAATGCATGCTATACACATATATATGCACACACTTTTATGTTTTACATGCCAAATATGATATTGCCCATACGTATATAGCATTTACTAATAGAGGACATTTTCTATACTGCTTATATCTAACAGTTCAATGGTTACTACTCTTAAATTTCCTTTTCCTGGTTAACTTTCTACCATACTAATATTCAGCAATTGCATATAGAGGACTTAGGCTTATATAATTGAAAAAAATTCTCCCAGTCTTCTGCTGCAAAATTATGGAAAGAATTTATACTACTGCTGGACAGATCTAGAAGGATTCAGCTATCAAAGAGAAAATAATTTTATTATATAAAGCAAATTAGAATGATGTCATTGAATGACACCAGCAGCTGCCAACCCCTTCCCACAAGGTGCTACAGCCTTTATTTTCTCAAGTCACTTCCGCCCATTTTCAGAAGTGTACCTAGAGAACCAGGTTGGCCAGGAGGGAGGACAGGAGGGCCTTTCACCTGCAGTCCCCTCCAGAACAGGCTGCCATGGTCAGAAAACCTCCTCAGATATCACATCCTGCCCCTCTGGTAACACAGTCAGTGCAGCACTGCCCTTCTAGTGAAATTTTCTCTCTCTAGCATTCAATCCTAGCTTCCTAAACTGTAATTCCCAGCCCATGTTCTCTGTTAGATCATCTGGCTTTACCGAGAAGTGCTTGGATCCTTCAGCTCTGTAATTCCTCTTCAATCCTCTGCAGGCTGCTGTTGAATTTCCTCTTCCTCAACAACCTAGCTCCCACAGCGTGCCTTCACGGGACGTATGCTTTAGGCTCCTGATCATCTTGGTAGCCTGTGCTTTCAGGCATGAAGCTCTCCACTGAACCAGCTTTACCTTCCTTGTGGTGGCAGATCTCAAGTTTTAATAATTATATTGCCCTAACTTTAAAAAACACCCAGGAATATCCCAGTTCCTACCATACCCAATGTGGCCTCTCGGTAAAAACAGACTTTGACTTTTTCACTTGTTCTTTTCATTTACAGCTGCCACTCAGGAATAAATATAGCTCAGCAAACCTCAAAACGCACACACACAAACATACACACACACATTTTTCTTCTTTAAAAAAAGAGTATTTCAGGCAAAATCCAGTGACTCTTCATTTGTAGCAGCACAAGTTCTGATCAAAAGCTTGCTGAAGGCAAGGGGAGTATATCCAATGACTCACAGTTTTTGGGTAGAGCCATTAACAATCCTAAAGACAGCTCAATCTGAATTAACATTTTTGCAAGGACAAGTCCAATGAGTAGATGGGAGAAGTCCAAAGCAGGTGTGGTGTGCCTCAGAGGCTGCGCTGGTAATACACTGGGTAAGATAAAATCCCTTGCTCAGTACAGTATTAAGGCATCTCTCAGACTTTAATGCCAGCTACTGACTGAATACTTTTTTTTTTTAATGATAGTAAAGGTATCAGTCCCAGCATCTGGGACAAATTCCAATTTGAGTTACGACATTCTGATCCAGCTGAATCTTTCTACAGCATCTCCAGACACAGAACACTTTTCCAGCCTTTAAAATTAAGCAGCTTCCAGCTCTCAGGTCCATACTTACTCAGGCAAGAGTGGCTGAATTTCAGTAGTTTATGAAATTATTACCTACAGTAAAATCTCGAGAAACATTATGGGTATTTATTTCATTTTAATTTGAACCCATGAGTTAGAAAGAAGCCCCATTCTATAGAGATACATCCAATTCAGCAAACTTAGCTTTGATTTTTTTAACATTACTACTACTGAATTACTTTTCTCTGAAATTAGAGTGGGCGGAAGCATGATATTAATTTTGTCTGAGACCAAACTACATACTGAAAGACTGGCCACTTTAATTAGTTCAGCACTCCCAAAANCAACACACCACAAAAAAAAAAAAAAAAAAAAAAAAAAAAAAAAAAAAAAAAAAAAGGAGAGGAAACAAAGAGTAAGCTGGAATGCCACATCCCTAATTTCCTCTGTAGCTTCATATTGCAAATTTGATGTCAAAAATATTAGTTCAATCAGCCACAACAAGGCACCCAAATGTGGTTTTTGCACAAACAACCCAAATCATAAATAAAAACATAGTAACTTAAAATGCCGGTGACAGAATAGAGATAGCAGTGACTAAGAGGGAGAAAAAGCACAAGTGGTATAGAAGGCAGAAGACAGTTTATTTACCCTGATCGAAACATCAAACCTTCCACCCCATTCCCAGTATTAAAAGCCACCCTTTGTCTCCAGCATCATCACGATGTCAAATTCCTCAACTGCCCTTCAGCACATTCACTACTCAGAGACTGCAACACAAGCTTTTTGCATTTATTTCTTTGAAGCTTTGCTCTGAAAGGCTCTGTTGACAGAGTCAGATTATCAGCACTGCTGATGCTGTTAGTATTACTGATATTTCAGCTGTCTTGTATACAAATAAATGGTACCAGCTTTTTCTTCCCAATGACTTCAAACACTTTCACTGCAATACAGGCACAGAGCAAACTTCTGTAAAAGCTGAAAGACCTGTGAGCTTTAAAATGGGTCCCCAGCTTCCCCACATACCACCCAGGAACCAAATCAGGCACAGATGGACACTGAGGTCAGCAACAAACATGCAGACTAAGTAGCCTCCTGGATCCTCCTATTCTTATGCCACAATTATTTATAAAGATCCTCTTGCACGGACAAGCCGGAGGAAGCAGAGACAAAATGTGCATATCCTAAGCTGACATTCCCTACACCATCTCAAAGCAGGAAAAGCCATTGACCTCAGTTTCCCTTCACTTGTACATAAGGTTTCAAGACAGTAACTTTGAAGGTGCAGCTGGGAACACCAGCACAGGCTCTAGCTGGGCTTCACACACATTTCCTTCAGCTGTCTGCCCTGGGAGAGCCCTTGCGGCAGCAACGGAGTAACCATAATACTTAAGTAATAGATTTGATGCTACCAAGTATTTCCCCTTTAAGAATGAGCAACTCTAGGATGCAATTTAATCAGGCCATCATCTATCCTGTCCATTCCCAAATGAAGCAAATCCAACAAACTACTCTTTTCTCTCTGTTTTAAAGACAAGGGGAAAAAAAACCACAATGAAAAGGTTACAAAAAGCTATTAAAGTAAGAGAGAACTGACTTTTCCATCAAATTCTTTATACATTGGACACAGACCTTGGACAACAGTATCACAAAAGCATTACCCATCTGGGATTTCCAATGCCTCTAAGAACCCTTGATTTAACAATTTGACAATTTTGAGACACATTTTAGAAACCACAACTACAAAACCCCCAAAAAGTCAGATGCGTAAATTGAGGCCACTGTATCCCAAATGATTAAACCAGAGTGATCTAATATTCATACTTTCCCTAGAGTATGTCTCTTTGTTTTCGAGTGCCGTCTTGAGACTCCTTGGCAAAGAGGAAGACTACGGAGCGTAGCTGAGCAGCTCTCTCGCCTGAACTGCTCTCAAGACAGCACTTTGATAACAGGAAGAGACAGGACTCAGGAGAACATATAAATATCTTATAAGGTGCTGGAACACTCAGTAATTAATTTTTCAGCAAGGAGAAGCTTTTATTTCAGCAATGTGTAAAAAATAAATTTCTAATTCCATACCCACTGCCTGGCTGCTCAATGGTCTGACCCAAAGTAACAGCAGAAACAGAAGAGTCACAATTAAGAAAAATGTATAAAAGAGGCCAAGAGCCCCTGCTTTTACTTAACCTAATTTCCACAGCAATATATGAGAGCTGTATTTCCACTACAGAACTCTGTGGAAATTTTTTTCTTTCTGTGTGAACCTAAGAGAAAAAGAGCATTCTGGCTTTAATTAGGACAAGGAGAGGGGGGTGAAAGATCCTGAAAGCTTTACCTGCTTCAGCACAGACATGCTTTTATTGTTCTGAAGTCTGAGGTAGGTTAAACAAAGCAGAAAAGCATTAGTCACACCAAATGGAAATGTCCAACTCTGATGGGAACAATATATTAAAAGTTACTGTGAGCCAGAGTCAACACATAACCTGATGGGAAAAAGCATGTTCCTCCACCTCTCCTTCCTGAGCACTGATTTTGCCTGAGACTCTTCCTACACAATTTAAACCCATCTCTTCTGGCTATATTGCTCTTCCAACACGTGACACCACTTGCCCTGTTCCAAGCTCTTTTCTGTAGTCTCGAGTAAACAATTAGTAACAGCCTAAATTAGTTCCATGACCTGCTGTGTCTGGCAAGATCCGGAGGACAGCTTCGGACATGAGCCTAAATAGTTTGCTACACATTTCCACTTTTAGCCAGGAAGCCACAGAGAAGAAAATCTGTTTCATGTGATGATTCTGGAAAAACTTCCAATATGAAGAAGTCATTTAACTGGAATATGAATTAAAAACACATTGAGGTTACCCAGTCTCTTGATCTTACTGGAAATAAGATAAAAGTTAAGTTCCTATACCTCTCCTCTTTCATTTCACAAAACATAAAAGGTATTCATTAAAAAGAAAAAAAAAGTCACGGTAGGAAGGAAAAATCAAGAGAAGTCAGGAGTCGAGCTATGTACCTCATGCCACAGGATTGGGTTGAAATACCTGCCCTCACTGAGGAGGCAAAAGGATCTAAATAAATCTAAATCTAAATGTTGGGTGGGAGCATTGCAATACTTAAGCTAGTCTTGGTCTCTATTTCTGGATTGGATTAACATACCACCAGAAACCCAATAAAAATCCTTACTGGTATCTTGTTCATAAGATTTCATAAGCAGTTTATTTAAATTGAAAAAATTTAAAAATTCACGTCCCCAAACAAATATACCTTGCAGCATTTAGTTCCCCTGTGAATTATAGAGCCATGTTATAATATTTCAACTCTTTGTTCAGCTGCTTGCAAACTTACTGAGCTAACAATGAACAACAATTCTTATTAAACATTTCAGATGTTTCCTTCAAAGGTCTCATCCTTAGGAATCCCGGAAGATAATACTGATTTCCATTAGGTAAACATTTTGTCAGCAGTAATTCGAGTTTTGTACACTACGCATTCCACAGACGTAAAAAGACATTTCTTGGATCAGATTTCAGCACTTGCAATGAATGCTTACAATCTAAGGCAGCAATGTTCCAAGGAAAAAACCAAAGCAACAAACCCCAAACTTAGTAAATGCATATGGACACAGACAGTGAGGTCACTGGATTACCAAAGATGGAATATCATAAAACAGATAAAACATTCAGTGCTCCAGGTAAAAGCAGCCACATTGCCTGTCACCTTCTTGCTCATAACTGTTAGAAACTGGCAGCAGAACAATCCTTTTCCAGCAACCCCAAATCACTTTGTTAGGCATTTACCACCATGCTCACCCATTCTATTCAGTTGATGGAGGTGTTTTTCTCTGGGTTTTGTTTTGTTGTTTTGGAGGGGTTTTGTGTCTCTTTGGTTTGGTTTTTTAACATCAAAGGCAGCTTAGTGAAGCTTTGGCTTCCTGGATGTCAACAACACAGACAACAAGGGGTTCCCTGTGCACCTCACAATCTCCTGTTTCAATCTAGGCTTGAGGTTTACCCTTTCAAGAGCTCTCCTTAAAATTGCCTGAAGTGAAATTGCAAGATAACTTTAGATATGGGTATGATTTTTATGCAAACTGCTGAGCACAAGGGGGACAAACAGAACATCTAAGAAGCCTCTTCAGAAGTTAACCCTGGTGAGGTGTCTTGGAAGCCAGAGGGATTCCTTTGTGCTGAAGGGGCTGTTTTCCCTTCTAAGCCACTGATTTCCCATAGAATCAAACTGTCAGTTCCTGTGAATACAAAACCCAAAACCATCAGAGCCAAGACAGACAGACTGGTACTGTCTGGACATCTCAATTCATACTACTTCAGGGTCTCCAGGGTAATTTCTTTTGCAAGCAAGGGGTATCTGTCTGTTACAAAATCAACAAGAATGAATTGATTTCCAATAGACCCAGCAAAAGGTGGAAAAATATAATTGTTTTCTTACTCTTTGGATCACATCTGGCTGTGAGGTGTAAGCCTAGAAGCTAAAACCATCACCTCCTCTCTCATTCAATCTCCATCTATTAACCAGTTTCCCATCCCAAGGATTTTACTTGCCCTATTCAAAATATTCTTGAAGTGGCACAGCTGTCACAGAGAAAATTGCTCAACTGCCATAATAATTATGAAAAAAATTAAGACACTATGGAGAAAATAATTTAAGTAATGAAGCCAGTGTTTCCATTCCTGCACAGTTTTGTAATTCATTTAGAAAGAAGCATCTGAGCTGCTTGTCCTTGAATGCCCCAGGAAGCTTTCTGCAACTTGACATATTTAAATGGTTTATCTGGTCACTGACTCTATTTCTTAGTACTTCATCTGAGTGCATCAGAATCAGGGGTTTAAAGCATTGTCCACCATGGGGTATATGCCCCAGTATATGACCATGTCTCCCTTTCATTGCTCTCCCTTAGCCTGGCAGATGAACTCAGTGCTACTGAGACAACAGTGGCCTAAAGAGCACTCAGTCTTTAGTTAATTTTCACCAACTTAAAATAGCTGCACTGTGACAATGGCCAGATTGTCAAACGAAACAGTTAAGGTAGGAAAAAAAAAGGCAGGAAACTGCAAAATGGAGTAGGAGCATGTAGCTTCTGTGTGCCTTTGCCCAAACCTCAGAGGTGTCTCAGGGCCTCATTCTACAGCCAAATGTTTCTCAAACAAATCAAGTTTATTCAATTAAAGACAATTAACATCATCTGTAGACTACACTAATGCTTGCACGCAGCCCACAGTGGACTCAAATACTTCTAAGATTGCTGAAAAACTGCTTTAAGNCTGTCTCTGAAAGTGTTCAAGAGGGGTCTGAACAGGGCACTTGGGGATGTTGCTGAGGGGTGATTATGGTGGTATTAGGTTGACAGCTGGACTAGATGATCTTGAAGATTTCTTCCAACCTTGATGATTCTGTAAATATGTCTTGCAATTCTAAGTCAGCAAATACTGCTTCTTTAAAAGCAATATTGAGTCTTAACACTCTCTCCAAATTGGTTCACCCTTCTGGTTGGCTTATCCTTTCTGCCCACTTTTGGTGCATTATCCTTCAATCCTCTATTTTTCCCTTCAAATACTATCACTCACAAATGTATGTAACACAGAAAAACAACAGTTTAGCAAAGACAAAACCAGAGCACAGGCCATCCCACAAAACTTTTTACACAATTTTACACAGGTGTGGGTCAAGGTCTCTTCCCTATGCTCCCTGAAACCCTCAGACATCTGTTGAGTGGGAAAAGAGCCATTGCTAAACACACTATGAATGACTTAAACCACCATTTTCATTGTTGAAAGTGGAGGTTTCATTCTTGCATGCAGAAAGGAACACTTGTTATAGCTCAACATGTTTGAAGTGCTTTCCAGTAAAAAATACTTTTTAAAACGTCACTACCAAAGTACATCACCTTTCCTGGTAAGAGGACCAAGGAAAAAAACACTTGGGCTCCCTGTTTCCAAATAGATGCTTTCCTGTTATTAAAAAGTGTGTGTTTAATCACTGTTTTTCCACACATAACTCTCCAGTTACAAGCCAATGGTTGGACTATCTTCAGCATGCAAGCAGACAACAGTAGTGCCATTATTGTAGCTCTGTTTTTCTACACATAGAAAAAATATAATTCACAGAACTTCAGTTAATTTTACTATTAAGACCCAAGGGGGGACAGTGAAAGTGACAAGAACCCAGTGCTGCCACAGTTTTGTGACATTTTGCGCAAGTTACAGAATGAGCTAATTTGTATGCAGCTACAAGAAATGTTTAACAAAATTGGGTGGATTTACTGATGGGGAAAGGCATCTAATTATAGCACCAGTGAATGAAATATTCCCTTTATTTGGGGCATCACACCAAAACAGCCCCTGCTGCCACTCATGCCAACAAGCAGAGGAGAATTGTGCCCGCAAATGGAGGTTGTTAAACAGTCTTCGCAGCCCTCCAGTTCTGGTCTCCTTGCTAAAACTTCCAACTAATGCAAGACATAAGGAAGAAATGTGAAATGGTAAGAGAACCAACAAGGAAAATTCTTAATATGCAATGGCCACCACACCTATTTTCATCAAATGATGACATGGTAGAGAACAGAAATGACACCTCCAGCACTAAACTCTGAGAAGACTTTGGTACACAAAACCATTTCCATCTAGAGCTTAAAAACATCACAACAGAAACATTTACTTGACTTCTACCTCAGAGAACCACATTTTCACAAAACTGAAGTATGAATGAAACTGCAGTTGATGTGCTTTCTCTCTCAAACAAGAAATAGATCTGATTAGTTCATTAATGTGCTCCTCGATTAAATTCTCTTCCTAGCTATTCCACTTATTCTACTCTCAATTAAACCATCAAAAAAAATTCATACAGATCTTGCCACTTCTTCTTGTATATGCCACAAGTACGTTACACTTTACCTTCAGAGGCCTTTATTTATTGGTCCAAAGTATCATTTCCAAGCACTTTAATGCAAGGTAATGTTAATGAGCTCCATTAATACTTAAGGAAAGCAAAGTATGGAGAGGTGATATCTAATTTAAATTAACACATTTGCCCCTCCTCCCCACCCCAAAAGACACGTAGCCTTTGAACTAAAATATTGAATATACTCAAGAATTAGAATACAATTCTTTGTTAAGCAGATCTGTGCACTTCAGTGTCTGGTTAACTGGTTACTTTCCACTTTCTTCATTTCAGTTAACTTTGGAGAGACGAGGAAAAGTAAGATACAATACAACATCAGCAGTGATAAAGCAAAAAGAATAAAAGTAATTGCTGCCCCTTGAACGTGGTGTAACAGCTTCTCATGAAAAAAGAGAAACATGCTTCAAAATGTCTTAGGATGCAAAACATGAGGTTTTTAATGGAACCTCATTTGCATATTTTCATAGTCCTGCACATGTAATTCTATTTATTGAACTGAATCCTCCCATCAAACTTATTGCAGAGCCTTTTGAAATAAGTTCAGAATCCCCTGAAGTGATATTTTATTAATCAGGATAGAATAAGGGTTTAGTTGAAGTTCTATTACAGAACAAAAAAACACAGTTTCATGCACATTTCATCTAATTCCATCCAAACTATTTTGTCTTAATATTAATCTTCAAGATTGCATCTGAAACAGCCAGAAGCTGCCTCCTGGAATAAGTCGGGCTGGCAGCTCCATACTGCTTCACTACTTCATTTTGGTTTGTTTCTAATAAACGAAACAAGCCCATGGCTAAAATAAAGTTTTAGGCAGAAAGAAAATGCTCATATTCAGCATTTTGCCCAAAACAACATGCAAAAGTAAATCAACAAACACAGTGCAAATACTTCAAGACCATCACTTAAAAAGCTGAGAACAAATACAAAGCAAATGGCACAAGAAAAATGCTAGGGGAATAAAAGAGAACCGTTTCCAAAAATGCAAGGCACTAAGTGCTACAGCTAGAATAGCATAATCTTACCCTCTAGCTGAACCTTCCCTTTTTATCTCTGTATTCTAAATTTGCACTAGTTGCTTTGCTAAAAATATACTTTGAAGTTGTCATAGCTATTGGTCCTGGCTCGTCTTTTTTCTGCCTCTGAGAACAGTTAAAGTAATAGATCACTGTAATTAGACTTCTATGGGTGCAAGAGACAGTTTGTTTCAGTCGCAAACAGGAACAGAGAAATTATGAGCCAGAGAGGGAAGAAAATTAAAGAAGTTTAAATAAGGCAACTGCTAGGGGAATATGAAGAGGAAAAAAACCAAAGAAAAGCTAAATGCTTATCACCAAAACCTCTAACTACAAAGAAGTATACAATACACAAGAGCTAAGGCCAGTTTTACACTTGGGCTAAGGCCATGTGTGAAATGCAAACCAATGAATCCGTGTATGCGTCATTTGAATAGAAAGATTTAAGGCACATAAAATACACAAGAAAGGGCATCATACATACATCTATATATAAGGTTTTAACATATCTCCTATATTGTGCATGTTAGGCTACGCCATACAGCCAGGATAAAACAAGGGTTATTTGTTCTTTCTCATTACTTTAAAGCATGTAAGTACATGTGTGTGTCTATATATGCATGCATTTATATACCTAAAAAGACAAACATGAAAATATTTATTTGAGGCTTTACCTACATACCACATTACACATATTTCCATATTTGTAACTTTGCACACTGCCTACTAATCTGATTCTTTAACCTCAAGTAAATCTTAACTATTACTGCAAGACAAATAACGGAAAGAAACAACAAACCACAGAGTATCCCGAAGTCCTTCCTCCAGGTGGATGACCTCCACCTGACTCCAAGAACACGTTTCTGGCACTCGTATGACAGCCTCATTTGCATCTACGCAACAATGCGAGTCAGCTTCTGAAGTCCTCCAGGAACTAACTGCTTGCAATTTTACACTAATGCCTTCGATCATTAATCATTCATATCGTCTAACTGATGTGGAAATCAAACCCACAGACCCCAGCTTTACCACAAGACTTCCCTGACAGCTACAGTCAAGGTCAGTAGCATTAGCTTTGTTCAAGGACACGGACACATGTCAATATCAGCAATACAAATTGTTTGCTATTGCATGAATAAAGAGTGTTTGAAGGTATTTCATATATATACATACACATATTTAGGAGGTATATTAGGTATTATTACCTATTCAGGATAATCTGAAGAAGGTATACAAATCTAGAGACTTCTTGGCTCACTGTGTCTCCTCCTCTACTTTTGGAAAATACCATGTCATTCAGGCCTCTTCAAAAACATCCCTACAGCTATCCTAAAACCATATGACTTCCCTAGGATTTGCCACTGTAGTCCAGACTCTCTTCTCTGCTGCTCCTATCTGACAGGCTTGTTGTACACAGCTACCCTCACCTCTGTCCTTCACTGTACAGCTCTATAAAACTAAATTTAATACCCCTACTGTGATTACTACCCCCAGGATTTTACTCTATGAGGTATGGAAAGGAGAATAAGTGAATGCTACCCCTGTTATTATAGGAAATGCCAAGAGGAAATCCCCTAGATAAAAACCAGCCAGCTCTGTCATAATTACAGCCACAATTTAACAAGTAGCCCATCTTGCACACAAGCATTTCCCCCTCTCCGTGCAACACCCTATGCAGTCAAGGTTGTTGACAGAGTAAATCAGTTGAATAGAGAAACTATCAAGATTTCAAGAAATGGCCAGCTTCTGTTTACAGGCAAGGCACATGAGTATTTGCAGTGATAAATTAACTGAAACCTCCTTGTCAATGTCCAATGCAGAAGTGCAGAGTTAAAGTTCCACTGCTGCCTAACCTGTGTGTCAACACATTTTGGTAACAAGACTGGGTTTAAATTTATTTTCCAGCAGTAACAATGCTAGTTTGGAGGTTATTGATCCAAAACTGTGCATATTCCAATTCCTGAAGTACGAATAGATACTCTTAAATTCAGTCCTAGTTTAATCCTGGCTTACTGCTTTTAGTCAGAAACAGAGTTAAATAAATAAATAAATCAGGAAATGTTAAGAGTAAGATGACTTAAAATGCCATAAAGTAATCTCTAATGACAGTACAGAAAAATCCTTGGGTAAAATTTGAAGTCCGGACATCTGCAGTGTTATCAACTCATGCATTATCATCAATTTACAGTTTTATGTTAAAGAACCAGTTACAAAACAGAAGCAACTGTGTGAAAAACTCACATTTCGTGTACAAAAATATGGTTCAGAAGGCCTTTACATGCAGCAGAATCCTAAAATATAACTCAAGACACTCAAGTAAAAAGAATGGCCAAAGTATTCAACACCTTAAATACATTTTAGGTTCTGCTGCCTCTCTAAAAACTAAAAACAGCATGAAACCTTGAAGGGGTTAGGAAGCCTCAAAAAATGATGCGGACTTTCTTTTAATAAAAAAATAAGTTGTATGCGTGAAATCCATCTCACTTTAGAATACTTCAGTTTTTTCTTTCTTTACAAAAAATCATCATTTGGACTATACCCTTGCGAGGTTCATCTGCTTTTGGTTGCTTGGACAGTGCCCGGTTGAGATGGTTTTTCACAGCACAACTTAAGAGCAATCAAATTGCAGTCTCGGTTTTCTGACTAGCTCAAAATACCAGTATTATATTTTTTAATGTGAACACTTAACTTAACAACAGTCTCTTCCCCCATCTTTCTGCTTCATAGTCCATACATTTTTTGCATGCATACACCTGTCTTCACAACTGCTTGTTCTCTCACTTCCTGCCCAATCAGCACATTTGGCCAGGTCTGACAGCAACACTCCTGCTACTTGACATGACTGGAACACCAGAATTTGCCTGGAGAAAACCTGCAAATGTAAGGCTGCCTTTTTTTTTTTTTTTAATTATTCCACTTCAGATCTTAAATCAGCATTTAAAAAGACACTAAGGCTGCCAAGTACTGAAGGTAGCAAACAACTCAGATTTTTCTGAAAGCATCTTGTGGCAGCTGCAAGTTTGTTTTACATTACTTAGAGCAGTAATTGACTTTGGAAATTAGATTTTCTTGCTTGCTCAAAAGACTTACCATGAGTAACCATAAAAATTCAAAATTTAACTCTCTAAGTGCCGATGTTAGCAAGCAGATATAGAAGATGTATGGGGCAAAAATTAAGCAGAAATGGAAATCTACCATCAGATAATGCAGATCATTTATTTGACAATACACTTTTATATCCCTCAGAACATATATGCTCCAGTGGTTCTAAAAATCTCTAAACAGCACAGTTTGCAAACTCTTCCCTGTCATAAGAGCTCTCTCTCAGGAACAAGTACACCTTGCTATCCAATTTAGATTTTAATTTCTGTGGTTTCATCCTTCTTGTTAGATTCTCCAGGTACTCCTCCTCATCAGTATTTTCAGTTCTTATTTAGTAAAGCCCTAAATATTTGGATTTTTCTTACAATGACATGACAATTTTCCACCATCCTTCTGGTAAGAAAATTTGATTTGCCAAATTGTTTTGATAATAGGTCACCTAATAGGCCTGATGTCAGGAGGTGTCCATGAACCGTTTGACTTTCGATATTGTCTGCAGAAAAGGAATTTTCAGACATGGGTTATTGTAACAATGAGCCAAAGGGCCCATGAGACACAGTCACCAGCATTTGCAAGACAGACTAATCAAGGATGGCTGGATTTCAAGGGAATGTGACCAGCATTTAAAATCAATTTACATTTTTTGTTACTGTTCGCTAGTAGTGGTTTTTCTCCTCTCACTGGCTTTTATTGCATTTTTTTCCTTCCATGCTGCAGCACCCACACAACACTCACAGTCTGAAGTGAGGATGGGGATGTCATTCCCTCCTCCCATGAAAAGTAGGGTAGTGCATTTCAAACAGTTGTCTTAAGCACTGTGCACCACTCTTCCAGTAGTAATCCCATCAACACATCAGCATCTTCTCCAGATGTGGCCAGACTGACTGTACTCACAGAGTACTTCAATGGCAATGCAGCACCCTTACACTTCCATTGGGTACTGCTGCGCCACACAGATAAATGGCAGCACACCCTTACTGCAGCACCACCTGCAGCCCTGTGAGAGCCCAGGGCTCAGCACTGAGACAGACAGAGAGATGAGAGGGCGCACAAGCCCAGGGAGTGGAATGCAGCTTGCTTAATTGTAAATGTCTATCCTGTGACATAGGTACCTGACAGCTAGGTACCCATGTCACTGGAGACCTGGTCAACACAGCTCACGTAGTTTAGGCTAAAATTCCTTTTAACAAGGGTAGGGTGAGGCAAAGCAAACCCTAAACACTGCTTACCATAACAAATACATCTGCACTACTTAATTCACACACAGCTGTCATCCAAAACAGTAGATCAACATCCAGTATTTTGGATTAAAAAAATAACGCGTCTCACAAATTGATAAATATCAACTCCCGAAAGGTTAACACTGAAGGTAAAAGAAAATAAGACTTATCTCATTGAGACCATCTGCTGTAGCAATCAAAGCAGTTAGAATCCATTTGCTTGCAGGAGTCCATAGAGAATATCATGAAGTAATTTGAGTCAAAATAAATTAGTTTATTTTGTTCTGCATGGCCAAAACCCATCCCACTTAGTTTTACCTACCTAAATAAAGAACACAGCCTGTTCTAGGCTTCTCTCCATAAACAAAACAAAGAGAGGTTGCTCCAAAGGGACACTCAATACCACCTAAGATCTGGTTTGTCCTCTAAATGAGTCTCTTGTTAGTGACTAAAAGAAAACCAGGCTACAACCAAGCTGTTGGCACACGAACTTCAAACAGACCTCAAAGACTCTCAGTAAAGAAAGTATTAACAATCTGGGGTTCTACTTGCAGGGCTTTCCTCCCTCAAAACCCACAAACATGACAGTTATGATAAGCAACAAAATAGTTCACACTTACAGCAGGATTTACTGTGGTCCCACTATTGAAGCCCACCCTTATTTATTCTTCCTAAGGGGGATCAACAATTGCATCTCAGGATCCCTGCTGTGAGAAGCAAACCTCTCCTTCTACTGTGACTCAGTACCAATCCTGAACTGTAGGGTATTCTGGCAGATTGTGTTCAATATTTCAGGGAGTCCAGTGCAGTGTTTTTCTCATTCATTACTGGCAATCAAGCCATTTGAAAGGAAATGAGAGATGAAGAGCTAAACATTCATTTGGAGAGAGGAGAGATAATCAAAAGAATAATAGTCTTGTCTCAGATTTTGCATATGATTTTTCAACATTAAGGAAGATAAAACTGATGTGTAATACATCTAACTAATATCAAACTAGTATCAAAATATCAAATAATATCAAATGCTAATATTGAAACTAATATCTAAAATAATGTAAATTACATTTAGAAAGTCAATCACCAATGAAAATTTACTCTGAAAAATAGGTAATATCAACACTTTTTATTCATAAAGCAACAGAAACACTCAGCAAAAAAACCTGACAGACGTGTTAGCTTAACATTGACAATACAGAATACACTATTACTGCACAATGCATGGAGCATGGTATTCTAAAAGAAAACTATGTATTTTGACAGGTGACTGTCTTATGAAGGGCTGATAATACTGACATCAGAGGAAAACCAGTAAGGGGAGATGAATCACATAGTATGAGTATATTTCCCCATTGATACCACAGAACTCACAAGCCCTATTCTTACGTGACAATAATGAAACATTGAAAGGCAAAGAAGTGGAGAAATTGTAAAGTAGAAATGCCATGAGATGAATAGAAAGTGAGGTACACAAATAAAACAATGTTTTCAAGAACAGGTAAGTGGATACTCTGCAGAGTCACAGATTTAATGCTCTAATTCTAGATCACGCAACCAGACACTTCTTTCATACCCCGTATCTACTTCAGCCTACTGGGGTGTTGGACCTCTCAGCAAACAGGTTGGAAAAAAATCATCTGAATAACCGACTAGTGCTACTTCCAAATTAGGAGCCAAAGTGTTTTCATAACACATTCAAAACAAACAAGCCTACACATTACCCAGAAATGTTTCCCATGTTAACAATTCCAGATTCCAAACCAAATACACAACAACTAAACCGAAATTATGGATATCAAAAAGTAACACTTTAAACAACTCATGCTCCATACGAAACCTAAATTATTTTCTCAGCATATGAAAGTCATCGAGATTGCAGGCATGCAAGCAGAAAACATAACCATGTACCCCTAACACATTTCAGTAATTTTACCCAGGATCAAGGAAACTTGATCTGAGCTAGCACTGTAGCTCTTAAGTTAACAGAATGGTAGCTTGTTTAAGCTATGCAAGAAATTTTTGTCAGAACCATACAGCACTTCTGCATACTACATAAGGAATATTTTGCAGACTAAATAAAATATATTTACATTATTTCATTAAACTGCAAAAATACTAAATTTCAAAGATAAAGGATACACCTACCCTAGAATAAAACAACGCCTTAGCAAATGGGTCAATAGACAGCTTTCCTTCATCTTCTATGCTACCTCCAAAGTACTTCAGAATAAGACATTTTATCATGGTGAAAGAATGCTCTTTAACATCACACATTGCTGTTATTTTACCTTTGTCTAATTTATTTTTCCCTAGCACTTGAGAAAACACTGTTTTTTAAAATTAAGCAAAGTAATGGGAAGTAAGAACAAGGACCTACAAAGAATCAAACTGCTAATTATGCAACAAGAAACACAATATGAATATAGAAAAAAAGTACCAAAAGATTGCTGCATGGCAGCTGCTTTGTGCTTAGTATGATAAAACTCGGAAGATATGTACCCTTATTTTAGGTAGCTGTGGTCAACTTGAACTATTACCTGAAGTCGTATGACAAAAAAGTTACAGATTTCAGGTTATTAGCTTATCATCAAATATTTCATACTAACAAGCTCATGTGCGTCCACTGAACAGAACTCAACTTCCAAGCTCTCAAATGCTATAGTTTGAAACACCTACTTTCCTGAAAACTCCTGCAGCTATGCATCCGAGCAGTCTGAAACATACCTCTGACTTCAAAAGGGTCACGGGATCCTTTCACGGGACAACCACATAGAAAAGGGATTTTTGCACACAGCTCCAAATCCTTACCTTTCTGTAGACTATCATATTTGGAGAACTCTCCTCTGGGTCAGCAGTTTCCACACTACTCAGATCACTGGGTGCTTGGGCCATGTTTGCCTCTCGTCGCTCAGACTGCAAGGACAGAAGCGAAAGTCAGCATCACTCCAGGCTGCAATGGAGCACTGCAAGGACATGCAACTGCTTCCTGGGCAGACAGACAAGGATGGTACAGAGGGAATCACACTCTGGGCTTCACCCCATGCAGGATTTTATCACACTGTGTCAGAACTGACTGGTTCACAGGATAACACCCCAAGAACAAGGACCACCAGTTGCACATAGCTGTAGTTGGGGTCATCACATACACACATTTCTCCCACAGTTTTGAACCTCTATCATAAGCCCTCATTTGATAGAGGAATATCCAGTTAATACTTCACACACTTCCTTTCCTTGCTATATAGCACAAACAGCTTTGACTTTTCTAGAAGCTTTGAGGTACCTGCAAACAGAAAGCCAAGAGGGCTTGCTGCGAGGCGGAGCGAAACCCCACTGCAACCGGTGGGTGCAGCACACCGTCAGGCACACTGACGGCTGTCGCCTGCAGGCACTCCAAGCCGCTTCCAGCTCTCCACAACCCCGGAGCAGCAGCCAAGAACCAGGGAGGCATAGCTGCTCGCTCAGAGTAAACAGCTTCCCCTCACCTCATGACATAGCCAGGAAGAGGCAGCAGGACACAGGCAGACAACCACACATAATACTCCTTATCTTCTAGAAGCACAGAACTGCTGCCTCATCTCCTCCAGGTCATGCCAGCCTTGAGGCAACAGCACTATTAAAAAAAAAAAAAAAAAAAAAAAGGCAGCCTGGTGCAGTGAAGACACTTAAAGTTCTAAGTCAAATGCTATATTTTAAATTTTTCTTCCACCAGCACATTTGACAAGTTACATTTAAATTAGAGGCTGCTGTGGAGCTGTGTGGTGACCTTTCCTAACCTAAGAAGTAACGTTGCCTCAAACAGACATTGGCATTAAAACCATCTGACAAGTTCAATTTCTTTAACATTGAAAGTACTGAAACATCCCATCTCAACATATTTCATTAAAAACTGAGAACAAAAGAAAAATCTGTGTTCACAAAAGCATAACCTATGCATTAATTTCTAAAACACAGTTCACCACTAAACTGTCTCCCTTATTTAAGGAAAAAGATACCTTCCTATTCCTTCACCCACTTTCACATTGCCACAGGCAACAAAGTGCCCCAGCATATAATATACATACCTAGCATACAATTATATATATAATACAGCCCTGAGCCATTCTAGCTGTCAGTTATCAGCTCCCAAGGACAAGTGAAGAGCCTAGAATCAGACAAGCTCAGACCACCTCCCAGCTCTGTCCGTTCTCAGGGCTACTGCTGTAACATGGCACCCTTCACTAGAGCCAGAAGCAGCTGAGATACCCCCTTTAAGAAGACATAAAAGAGACCAAGGTTAAATAATCTACATCAATCCAGAGTCATTCATTCCTTTATTTTATAAGGTATGCATGCACACACATGCAAGTGGGCACAAATGTATTTGTACATGCATATACCAATTTTGAAACTCAGTAATACATACAGTACAAGATCAAGTTAAAAAATATATATAGATCACCCTTCAAAGGCATGTTCAGACCGATTTAGACACTATTTTATGTGTAAAGGACATAAATTTATTTTAACCCCTATTAAACCATGTGTCTTCCTAGAAGTCCAAACACTACACTATTGTGCCAGGTTGTGAGCTAAAAAAGAAATGGAATAAATTCTCTAAGCAAAATTATTAGATGCAGAAACAATTAAACAGCACAAATGATGCAGGGTAAAGCATTTTTGAATTATAGCACTTCAAATTATTTACACAAATGTGCATTTTCACAATACATTTTGGTCATGACTTCAAGGCACTGAAGAATTAGGCTCTAGGTTATCATCACTTAATTGAATGGAGCAGGAACTGGGTTGAGATTTTATGTAACTTTCTGAAGGCAATCACAAAGCAGAGTTGAAAGCATATGTCAAGTCACACAAGTTTCAGCTTCACCTACAGTATATAAAGATCACATTCACCATTTACATTATGTGAGATTTTATATGCATGCTTTAAAAGAAAACAATTGCAACTAACTTTCATTTGAGAAGTGCTCTTAAAAGAACAAAATTACAATTTTTAACCAAAAAGCGCTCTGCAGCATTACTTAGCTGTGCTTCACTCATTGCATTATTCACTTTGAACATCCACATTTACAAATTCTGTTGTTCTTGTTATACTGTCAGCTCACTTGATCTTTTCTGGTAGTTCCAGATTTTCCCCCATAGTACTTCTTGAAGCTTTTCATCTACTCCAGTGCAACAAGACAATAACATCATGTGCAATATGCAGTGGTAGCTGGCATGCTGTTCATGGTGACATTGAGGGAGCCATTAACTTTGAAGGTCTACATAAGCCTAACATATAGATCTACATAACATCTATATAAGGTAATCAATACAAGTGAATCAATCTGTTGTTGGAAGTCAGAAATTTGCAGAAGTGATTCCCACTAGTGCCCAGCATCTCCTGCTGGATTTCAGTCAGGAGCAGCAGGAGCAGGGCTACCTTGCAGGAGTGACAGCAGGATGGACATCTCGGAGAACAAGGCTGAACACAAGATAGGACTGAGGTGCACCCTGAAGCAGAGACAAGGGTGGGCATCCCCTCCACACAGCCAAGGCACTGCTGCTGCTGGGATGAACCTTAGCAGGTCAAGCCAGGACCCTTAAGGAATTGTGAGGATTCTGGCCAATGTCCAAGTTTTTTCTCTTTGTTTTATACCCTTTTTAAAAACACGTAATTCTTTCTCATTGGTATTTTACAAGGAAAAAAAAAAGACTATAGATAAAATAGGACAGTGATATGACATGGGCCTGTTCTTGGCTCTTCAAGGTAAAAGCACATCAATGCTAGGTCACATGGATTCCATTACACCTCTGCTTTCTAACATACAGTAATTGAATGGAGCCCAGCATCCAGTGAAGCAGGACTGCTTCACAGAACCACAGAATGGTTGGTGTTGGAAGAAACCACTGGAGGTCATCTGGTCCAACCTCCCTGCTCATACAGGGTCATCCTAGAGCACATTACTCAGGATTGAGTAAAGACAGCTTTTGAGTATCTCCAGCGACAGAGACTCCACAACCTCTATGGGCAACTGTTCCAGTGTACGCTCACCTGCACAGTAAAGAAGCTCTTCCTCATGTGCAGGTGAAGCTTCCAGTGCATCAGTTTCTGCCCATTGCCTCTTGCCCTATTGCTCTGGCACCCCAGAGAAGAGCCTCTTGGTACCCTCCCTTCAGATACTTAAATACACTGATGAGGTCCCCCCCCTTCAGCTGTCTCTTCTTCAGGCTGAACAGGCCCAGCTCTCTCAGCCTTTCCTCACAAAAGAGATGCTCCAGTCCCCTCTTCATCTTTGTAGCCCTTTGCTGGACTTGCTCCAGAACCTCTATGTCTCTCTGGTACTGAGGAGCCCAGAACTGGACACAGCACTCCAGATGTGGCCTCACCAGGGCTGAGAGGAGGGGCAGGATCACCTCCCTCAACCTGCTGCCAATGCTCCTCCTAACGCACCCCATGACACCACTGACCTTCTTGGCCACAAGGGCTGCTTGTTGTACACCAGGATCCCTAGATCTTACTCCAGAGAGCTGCTTTCCAACCTCCAACCTGTCAAGATTTTTCTGAAGAGCTGCACAGAGCTCTGGGGCTGCTCTTCCCAGCTTTGTGTCATCAGCAAACTTGCTGAGGAGGCATCTTCTCCTTCATCCAAGTCACTGATGAACAAGTTAAATGATAATGGATGCAATACTGAACTTTGGGGGATACCACTAGTGACAGGCCTCCAACCACACCCTGTGCCACTGATCCCAATCCCCTGAGACCTGGTGCTCACACAGCTCTTAAACCACCCCCCCACCCCGTCCACATGTCCAGTCTGCACTCCCTGAGCTTTCCTGTGAGGATATCATGGGAGACAGTGTCAAAAGCCTTGCTAAGTCCAGGTAGAAAACATCCAATTTTCTCCCCTCACCTATCCAGACAGTTATCCCACCACAGAAGGCAATCATGTTGCTTAAGCATGATTTCCCTTCGCTGAATTCATGCTGACTACTCCAGATGACCTTCTTGTCTACCACATGTTTAGAAATGGCCTCCAAGGTAAGCCATTTTATCACCTTTCTGGGGACTGAGATGAGCGTGACTGGTCTGCAGATTCCTGGGTCCTCCTTCTTGCCCTTCTTGGGGCAAGAAACTGGGGAGATATTTGCTTTCTCCCAGTCCTCAAATACCTCTCCTGACTGACATAACATTTCAAAGATGATTGAGAATGGCCTAGCAATGATGTCCACCAGTTTTCTCAACACTCATGTGTGCTAAAAAGGCCCATCAGGCCCCATGGACTTGTGGATGCCAAGTTGGACTAAATGGTCTCTAACACAAGCCTCCTCACCCAAGGAAAGTCTTCCTTCCTCCAGACTTTCTCCCTGGGGCTTGGGCTGCACCAGTCTTGAGTACGGAGGAAATTATCTTTGAATATTGACCAGCTCTCTTGGGACGCCTCTTCCCATTGGCACATTCCAGTGGGATCCTTCCAAGAAGGTTCCTGAACAGGCCAAACTTAGCTCTCCTGAAGTCCAGAGTTGCGATCTTACTCATTATCCTGCTTCCTCCCAGCAGGATACTGAACTCCGCAGTCTTGTGGTCACTGCAGCCAAGGTTGCCCCAAATTTTCACATCTCCAGCAAGACCTTCCTTGTTGTCAGGGTTTGAGACAAATTTGGAGGAAAATATCCTCTGATAGAAGGCCGGTTACAACCGCCCCTCCCCCACCAGGTTCGGGAAAGAAATATTCTTCGGAGGAATGTGAAAAGGGAGGAAAAAACCTATTTATTTAACAAACACACAAGAAAGGAATAATAATGCTAAATGATAAAATCTCTCGCTTTGGAGAGAACCTGGTAAATTCAAAGTCCTTTTGTGGGTGCGGCTCTCTCCTCTTCGGAGCTGGGTCGGCGTGGGGGTCCCCCCCCACCGGGCCTCAATGGAAAGTTCTCTCACACGATGCTTTGGTGTTGTTGCACAGCTCCAGAAGAAAAGAAGAAGCAGCTAAAGTCCAATGAGGGAAAAAAAAACTCTCTGTCTCTCTCCGGAGAAAAGAGAGCTGAAAGCTGGCTGAAAAGCAAGAAGGGTACTTCCTCCACTCTCCTCGCCACAGCCGAAAGACGCGGAGGAGCAGTGACCTTGGAGCACAGACTGCTTTGAAAAGTCCGCTCAGTTTTTTTCTTCTCCCTCCTCTCAGGCTCAGTTTAAAGGCACAGAAAAGCACAGGGTTCATGTCTGGACATAGAGCCTGTCGATAGGGGATACACATCATAAAGTCACCCCAAGACACTTGTTAATTAGTATAAGGTCCAACAGCACACCTTTCCTCATTGGTTCTTCCCCAACTGTATCAGACAGTTAGAGTCAAGGCTTTCCAAGAACCTCTAGGACTGCTTTCCTGTACTGCTACCATGCTAAAGCCTGGTCTCCAGCCAATTCTCTGATGGGACAGTCTCAATAGCCCAGGGATTGTGGCACTGACTTAGCACTCAATGAGCACAGACAAACCACTGGCTACATGGCAATAACACTTCTGACCCAGAAGCAACTTTGGTATAGCCCCAGGGGAGCACCTCTCTATCTCTGCCAAGGAAAAGACTGCCAGGGAGACAGGCAGGGACCCCAGAGTTAGGGCTCCAGTGATGCAGGCTACCTGCTGCAAACACAAATGAGACTGCCCATGGTCAAAGTACAACTTTTTTTACCCTAATACTATGTTAATATGCTGCACTTGCAACCCTTTAATTAATATAATTGTATGTGAAAGCCCACATCTGATTTGCACAGTTCTCTGTTAAAAAACAAACCTAAAAAACCTACACAATTTTTTCCTCGCTGTCAGCCCAGTCCACTCCAGATGCAAGCAGGAAGTCAACCCTACAACACTACACAGACTGAAAACAGAGTTTGCCCTCTGAACCTTTCTCTAAGCACATGTTTGTGATGTATCAGCCAGAAGTGAATCCAACTTGGTCTTACAAAGAAATTTCAGCTACACTTAGCTGAGAGGAGAAGACAAAGATTTTATGTAGGTTTTTTTTTTTAAATTAAGCCTTCAGCTTAATTCAGACAGCCTCCAGCTAAGAACCTCACCAATTACTATCTGAAGAATACTGTCAGCTCCTCCCTCCTATGGCCAGTTTGCTGTATTATCAGGGGCTAACTCACCCCAGCCTGCAGCCACACACCAGCAATCTAAATCCAAATGCACGTCGTCAAAAAAATAAAACTTTCATGTTCAAAGATGCTGTTTTCCCACAGCTGTTTTTCTGACAATAGCTATGCTTGCAGTAATCTGGACTCCTCAGCAGCAAAAGTGATAAAAATTGAAAACCATTTGTGCCAGCCATTCTCTCACTCTGCCACACACAAGGAGAAAATCAGCAGTCTTCAACTTCTTGTTTATGGATAAGATGGCCTATTAAGCCTTTGAAAAATATTCCCAAAAATATGCTAAAAAGAGAGGGTACATTTGCCTCTCACTGATTTTTTCCTTTTTATGTTTTATTCTTTATTATAGAACACTTCTGCTTTTTCCCCAAGAAACATAAGCACACTGGATTAGACAGGCAGCCGCTCACAAAATGCACCGAATCACAGTAAGAGTTCTCTCTCTCTCTCTCTTATATCTGATCAGGCTCCTCACTCTCCTAAAAACCAGAAGCTGCAAAGAGATAAGGCTCCCATATGTCACAAAAGGATCAGTAAACCTTAAGGTGGAATAACCAATTAAAAATATGCTCTGAAAATCAAGAATTTTTTTTCCAGTTTACCTTTTAAGAGTTTCTTATACAGAACTGTAATTAGAAAATTTCAAATACAACCACCTTTACATTTTAATCCATAAATACTGTCAGCATTTAATCTCTGTGTATGTGTAAACTCAATGAAAACATCTGAGCAGTAAATTAAGAGATTCCCCTTAGCATTCTCAAACACCTTGACTGCTGTCAGAAAAGACCATTAGAAACAAGACTGTTGTAAGAAACCTCTTACAGACACAAAACCCCATGTGTTTCATAGAAATCAGCACATCTAGGAGTCCTTATAGACTCTGGGGTTTATATATAATAGAGAAAGAAAGAAGTACATTAGAAGAAATCCTGAAAAACAAACTATTTCTTGAAAATATCATCTGGATTCAACAAACTAACACAAGGTCATATTTCACCTCCTATTCTGCATCATAATTAATAAATTCTTAACTTAATATGCAAAATTTGCAGTGCAAAACATTTCTTGCATATCTGAGATAAAATAAGATAGTTTGTTAAAATAGGGAAAAACTGAATCACAGAAAATGGAATCTGCTAAATTAATTCCCATGGAGATATCTATCAGGACTGCTCAGCTGAAATATAATTTTGGGTGACAATAAGTGAAAATTACCTTTATGCTATGTAATTAATATATTTCAAGGGCAGCTTTTAATTGACATGTAGTGTTAATATCAAATCACGAGAGATTTAGTGCTTTAGCACACAATCATAGAGTAAATTACAATTTCATGTCAATAAAACCTAGTTAATCTTTTTCTAATTAGTGAAATACAACTAGACTACATGACTTCACATACCTGAGAAATCATATTCCTTGCTGAACTGGTAATTACCTAATAGGAAACATCTCTACCTCATCTGCTAGAATATTTAGATTAAATAGGTCGTTATAAAGGTGACAGGAGGGAAGAGACAGAAGGAAAAATCACTTACTCTGAATTCAATTAATCCTCATTAATATTAAGTTGATATTTCACATCTACTACATAAATCTCTCTAAAATTACACTGGGAAGAAACTTGTCTTCATGTTCTTTTTCTGGTTAATTATTACTTCATTAAACCAGGACATGGGCATGCCAAGCAAGTTGTGTATACTGGAAGGCAATATACAGCCTATCATTAAGTTGACCCTGTTGACCAAGGCGAACACACCAACCAGAGGATCCCCAGGTCCTACCTGGGATATACTCCGCTTTTGACTGGTGTAGCTCAGTCCAAGCACTGCACAATTCATCTCTACTCCTCCTTCAGAAGTAAACATGCATAATTAGCGAAATAACTTTCCAATGAGGAACTGATACAATACCCATCTGAATGGACCAAAGCCAGGAAGACTGGAGCCGAGATCAAAACTCCACCATCTCTACCAGTTCCCTTTCTGGTGAGGAGGGGGAAACACTGGTGTTACACATGGCACATCACCACCATGCCCAGTGGGTCAAGACTTGGCAAGGATGTCCTCCCCTGAGCCAGATGAGGAGGACATAAGGGCTACTGAAGCAGGGGCAGGGCATCCCCACATAGGGAGCCATACCACAGTCAGCAGTGACAGAGAGAAGCTCTGGCCTCACCCTGGGTACCACCGCACTGCTCACCTGCATGGAGGGGCACAGAAGGAAGTCTGCTTTCAATCAGTGAAGTACAGCTCCCAAAGCATCTAAAAATCCTTCAAACAACCGTTTTGGACATCAAATTATAACTGAAGTTACTCTGAAAATAAATTCCTAGTAGAAGATAATCCCAGACCTTCTGCCCCTCCTTGCAAGTGCTGAGCATTGCAGTACTATCAACAATACTCAGTCTGTTGCCTTTTTTAAGGAACAAAGTATAAACACTTCCAGCAGCTGCACTTAATGTTCAAATTTTTGCCAAACAAATTCCTCTTTGTTTGTGGGAAAGCAGTTTTGTTCACACTGGGAGAATTCAAGGGCTCTAAAGGACCCCATTCCTCCTCTTTCTGAGGTACCAGCTCACAGGGAGCCCTGTGCTGAAGCACAGGAGCTCCAACACTTTTCTCACTCTACAACTGGCAGGATGAAGGATGGGTGCACACCTAGGCCAGGGAACAAGCCGAGATTCTTTTGCCTCACTCTGACAGAGCAGGAAGAAAGGACCCAGTTCCAGGACACTCCCTTTTTCATCTTTTTAGGGAAACTGGGATGCTGATGAAGGCCGAGATTTCCAATTTCTACTACTCTTACAGACATTTCCTAAAGGTGCAGTGCCTTTCCATAACTAAGGGCTTCTCCTGTGGAAAACTTGCCTCAAAACATCCTACAGGAATGTCTACATTTCCACACAGTACTAGGGCAAGGAGCAAGCTCTGGGCTCCGGATCACCCACAGTGCTTGACTGCTAGTTTGCTCCCAGGTTCTCTTTCATAGAACTCCAAACCTAAGCGGACACAGGTTTGGGAACACAGTTCTCCACCATCAGCACTTGCTCTCAAGAGTCAGCATGGATGATCTTACACAGGGTTTGGCTTCCTACTTCTTATCCACGCCTGCATCAGTCTCCCAAAAGGTTCTGCAACACCATACAGCTTCCCAATATGTCCCAAGTCCTACAATGCATAACCTCACCCTTCTGGAGGGCTGCAAGACAATCTCACTTTTTTTTAAACACTGTGCTTGAAAAAAAAACCATCCACAACAATCACTGTATCTTCAGGCCACAAAGATACCAGCTGAGGGCCAGAGGTCCAAGACCCCTCTGGCCAAGGATATGCAGTACAGATACAGCCATGTTTTAGACCAAACTAGCTCTCAGACATGAGTCAATCCAAGTTACTTGGCTTCCTGCAAACAGACACAAGTTTAAACTCAGCCCCTGAGTAATCTAATGTGAAGGTGTCTGGAGGTACTTCTCACCAATCACTTGCTGTTCCAAATTATGTATGTTGGTTAATAAAGAGGGTAAATATTCATGGTGCGGTGGTCTAAACAGAATATTGCTAACCAGGGATCACCAAGGCCTCACAACCACCTCCAAAAAGGGTGCTCTCCATGGTCTTGAGCAATTTTTTCTCCATCTGCGACACCTGTGGTAGTGTTCATGCTGTCACATAAGTGTCTAACAGACAACACTCAGGATGGACAGTTCCGGTTGTTCCATTTGTGTGAGCCACTGGCAATCTGCCTCAGTCACCTGGCAGGTGACCACACTGCTTCTTGATAAACCATATAAATGGATTACTTTCCTCCCCTTTCCCCAGGTTGCCACATACTCCATTTTGATTATATATATTTATAAATCTGCAGATATTCTTAACTATTCTAGAATGCTGAAAATATTGTCTGGATCTGGATGTTACATCCAGGAAACCTAGGGGTGAAAGCCAATATAGAGTAACTTTTGGCATCTAACTATGACTAGGTCCTGACTTCCCAAGATAACCAGAAGGAAAAATGGAATGGAGATTGATGGTAGTGAATATTGGCATATGAATTTCTGGTTAACTAGGCAATTTTTTCCCTTTATGAAATCAATTGTTAAAATGAGCACTTGCATACTAAATTTACTTTTAATGGACCAGAATGATGTTATACCAGGAAGAAACTGCCTCCAATACACCCATCCCTCTTCCAAAGAATTCAGAAAAAAAAAATGCAGCGTTCACTGGTAATCAATCTCCCTTCCAACAAAATAATACTGCTGTGAGCGCAAGGCCTCTTGTAAAGGCTCTGAGCCAACATGCTGTTACCAAGGATAGCTACAAAGAATGTGATAGCAAGTATATGCTGAATATTTAACTAAAACAAGTGTCAGTGCTATACAAATTTAGAAATGCAAAGAGATAGCTATAGCTCAACTTTGAACTTCATGTGAATTGGTGATCCCAAACTACAGCAGTATTTATTCAGCACTATCAGCCTGCAAGGAGCAGCAGTTACAAAGCTGAAGCTGTGTTTTGTTGCTTTGCAACAATGTCAACTTACTGGCCAGAATCATTCTCTGTGGAAAATGGGTAACTGTACTGATAATACAGAGCTTGAGGGCAGACTTCTAATCCATTCTCCAATATAAATCTTCCACTGGATCAGTTAAGGTGTGCTAAGAGCATCCTGTTCTTTGAAGCTGATCCATCAAATACACCATCTCTGAAAGTGCCTTGCCTTTATGTACCATAGAAAATACTAATTGCAACTACAGTAAGCTACTTCTGGGGGATGGGCTGCACTTTGTATTTTACATTGTATCCAGTAAGCTGAAAACAACTGAAGAAAATTGATTCAAATACAAACCTGAATGAGAAGATGCACAAAATAATGGATGCTCTAATACAGACTGACAAGAAAATATGAAAATTAAAAAAAAAATCCAAACAAACAAAACACAGGCCTCAGTGCTTGTTAGATTCCAGATTCAGATTTACTCCACTTAAACTCCCTGTTCCCCACAGAGCTTGCTAAAATGAAGCTCCCTTCAAGCAATTTTATGCAAGTTGATAGAACCAATCCAGGCCCGCATTGATCAGCAACTGCATAATCTCATTTCAAATGCCCCAAAGTGCTGAGCATTCTTGCTGGTTGCTCATTCTCAAGAGGATGGAAAATTGCAAGTACCCTGCAGTCAAATAAAATGGGAAATTTGCTACCCAAAAGCACAGGTGTCCTTGAAGATGTGGCACCATGAAATACCCTTGGTGCAAATGAACACAATTGGTTGCATCCCACCTACTTCAAGGACATGATGCAATATACTATGATTTCACTGCCCTGCTGTTTATCACAACAGCACACAGCCTTTTCAGATGCAAATTACACACAAATCACTTCGGTAATTGCAATGTAAAAAGCACTTAAGCCACTCCTGAATTAGCTAGCTCAAGTCCACACACCATACATCCACACAGTTCAGCAAAGCCTACAAATCCCAGTACTATGGTTCATTTAACCTGAACTTCAGAATGCCATAACTGGACTGCTACGAATACCAATATAGGTTACATACGTTATAAATACTAACATACTTGACTACTGCTGCTGCTGCTGTTATATTATAATATTCCTATAAAGACAGTTGGTTTAATAGAGCTAATACATGTTCCTGCTGGATTGCTCTTAAACTGATGAACACAATCTAAAACTAGTTGCTCATCTGTGACACAGGAGAATAGTATTTTCTTTTACAAAATGATAAACTAAATCACAGTGAAATTAAGTAACTTCCCACATTCACACAAAAAATGACAGAGCAATAAACTGGACATCTAAACCCTGACTTTCAAGCCATTAGTTATCATTTGCTCAACACACAACCTAGGGAGTTAGTAGACCTGCAGTAAGCACTGTGAGGATCTTTACCCCATGAACCTTTCACTGCTGATGCCAGGTCCTATGAGCACAATGAAAAAGATTAAATATTGTCCTTTACCATCAGGATAATGTTTATAGTGTGTAACTGAAGATTCCTGCAAAAGTGCAGCACTAATTCCTCCTCACCGCCTCATGATCCCCACCACCCCTGTGCAGGCAAAGGGCAGTACTTGTGCTGCTGAGTCTAGGAACAGACAGCTGTTTCCAGCATGACAATGCAGAGCTCCTGCGATGTCAGAGTGTCAGAACCTTATTGCTCACTGAAATTTTAAATCTTCTTCTCTTTCCTTCTCTCCACATTCTTTGCCACCCGCTAGAGATGTTAAAAAATAGTATGAGATCTGATGCAACATAAGTGGGTAGCAGCAGTCTCTCTTGACTCCACAATCCTTCTAGAGCTTGACAACCAACAAGAAAAACACAAATTAGCTCCTCTTTCTTGCTCCTCTTCATGGATAGAGCACAACAACAGAAATTAGTTCATTCTTCAGTTATCACAATATGCTATTACTCCAGCTAGAAACACTAACTGAAATGACAGAAATGTCTTTTCATGGTAAAATTTATGTAGATTAAGAAAACACTGTGGACACAGGAACACTAATATCATCCTTTATAAACTTTAAAAGCCACTATATTTTTAAAGGAAAGTTGTAATCAAACAGTTTAGAACTCTCCATGATACATCTATTATTATCTTTTCAAAGATATAAAGATACACCAATTTTTTCAAAGTACTCTAGCCACCTCTAAAGCCCCATAAATCCACCGCCACCAAAATGCAAGCATTGCCCTCACAGTCACCAGACAAAAAGTTAAAAGATGAAGAATGGAGAAATAGCAGGAAAAAGAACAGATTTACAGATGTAGGAACACAATAATTCAGTTCAGAATATGAAGACAGATGTTCAACTACATGTAAGTGCTCAAAGATGCAAAGAGGAAATTTTGTAGCCTGAGGAAGTCAGATGAGTAACTCCACAGGAGCAAAGTGACTGACCAGATGCTTCTGAAAAAAACCACCATCACGACCTACAGCCACCCAGATGTTTCTGAAATGTGCTTGGCCAGCACAGCTCTGGTCAGCTTGCCTCATGCAGACCAAGCTGCAAGCGAACAAGGTTAAAAGTACCACTACAGCTTCAGTAATAGCACAGGGCCACCATGCTGCTTGATACTTCACATGGCAGAGTGCTATCTTACACCACATTGGGGACAGCAGTTCAAAGTCTGACGTGAAGAAAGATCCTTTCAAATCATCAACATAATTTTCTTATTCTACCCAGGTTTTCCTTGTAATTAAAATGCCGAGGTGTGAATTGACATAGACAATAATGCAGCCATGAAGATGTTGAGAAGAGTCCCAGGAGGAACCAGGAGCACTTCAGTTCTGACAGTTGCAGTTATTAGTTACCTGAAACAGCCCAGGGCTGCTCGGTGAAGTGGACCTGTTTGTTCCTGCAATCTGCACTCTAGAGAGGCTAGGTATGCTTCCAGAAACTGAAGCACCAGGTAACGAGCACAAACAACACAATAACCCATCATAAGGGAAAAACTCTACTCTTGTAACATTGGGCATGGGAAGAGCAGCTCGCCCTTGTTCTGCTGCCACGATACAACTGCAGTGCTTGATTTAGATATCAAAGGTACACCCAGCCAAAGCCCCCAGGTTTAATTATCCCTCGTTCTGAGGACTCATAGTGTTATCGAGGAAAGAAAAAAAATCATCACCCCACAACACCCTTGTATTTCTGTTAGGAAGCCTGAGCCATGGCACTGCAAGATCCCGAAGTTCCACCACAGACTAACACAGCATCCCAACGTACCATGTTAAAATGATACACTGCAGCTATTTTATCTTCCTGCTACTCCACATATATTAGCTTCTTCTCTTTCCCTGCCATCTGTTAGTTTGCTGCAGTCTGCTGGGACAGGACTGCCCTCTCCTTTTCTCCCCTTCTTGCCTGCTCGAATGGATGACAACAGAGCCTAGCATTTCCTGTCCATCCATTCAGCTTTCCTCAGCTGCCTCAGAAGCATTAACAAAAGCAGAGTTACTGCCACGAATGAAAAGTGCTCTGCTCACCTCTGCTGTACCAGCATGCTCCACCAGAATTACATGCTAGACACTAAAACACCTTGTAAATTGTTAGCAAGGAGGTAACTGCTGCTTTAAGAGGACACACATTTTCCTCTCATCCACGGGCATCATTGATTAAAACAAGTATCTGTACTACCTGCATCACAGAAACTGTCAGGGAGAAACTAAGGTAAGCAGCATTGACAATTACTCTGTGCAGCAACCTACTGCAACTTTTCTTAGAAGGAAAGGGTAGAAAGGAAAAAAAACCAAAAAAATCAGGTGAACAGCAATCTTCTATTACCATAAACCTCAGTATATTATGTGTAGCAAATAACTATTTTTCCCTCTAATACAGTTCAGAATGGGAAAAAGAAGGGCTATCTAATCCATCACACTTGTAGCCAGTTAGGAAGGAAATTGGAATGTTTGTCATCAATTGTTCTGTCAGTCAGATCATTAGAAAAAGGAACAGCTCATCATCTAAAAATAAAGTCAATATTGGCTGAGTCTAAACAGTTTCTTCAGCATTTCACACACACATTCAAGCAATGAATACTATTATTCTGTGCTTGTAACAATATGCCCCCAAGTCAATAACTGCTCCTCAACATCTGACCCCTTTTTAAAGCAGATTTACAAGGAAGTATAGTGAAAGTGTTCCAAATCAGCTGGTGAGAAAGTATTATGGATCATAACCCTACAGTAAACAATTCCTAGTTCTTCTGATCTGCAATATTTGAATAAATCTGGCATTACAAAAAAAATTAAAAAAACAAAAAAGAAAAAAAAAGGAAAATTATGATATCAAATATACTTCTACTCGAAAATAAAATAAGTCCCAACTGGATGTGGAGAATATTCAGGATGATATCAAATGTCTTAAATCCCCTAAACTAAATATCTTAAAATCCCCAAAGCTTTGAACTACAGTTAACCTCTTTAACTATGTTCTCCAGCAAGCAATTCCAAAACCCACTACACCTTTACGAAGCGCTTTTCACACTAACAGCTCACAAAGCACTTCCTCCAGAAACACAAAGGAAAAGTAGCTTTCTTTGGGGTGGGAAACCACCAATATCTACTGCAACACGACAACACAAAGGTGAGTTTTACAGTATGATTTTAATTATCAAAGACAGCTTTTCCTGCTTTCCAATCCCTACACACTGGCAGTCAGCAAGTAAAATGCAATCAAGAGCAAATTATGCCTAGCTTTAATCTCAGGGAAGCGTCATGCAGCACGCAGGCTACAACTGGGATGCAGTTCTGGCAAGTCCCTTGCAGGTCAGCTGAAGGAAGCCCCCCGCGACTTACCTAGGCCGTCCCAGGGAGGGCAGCGCCGGTGCAGACGGGACGCCAAGCTCAGAGCCACAGGCGCAGTCAGCTCCTCGGAGCGGCAGCCCTGGCTGCTATTATGTCTGCAGCGTACAAGCGGCAGCGTGCCGTTATTTATACAAAAATCAGCACCTTCCTCAGGAAAAAAAACACTTGAAGCTTCTTACTGGCCCTGCAACACACTCCTCTACTTATGCCATCACAGCTAATGACTAAGAAGATGCTTTCAGTGTCACAGGAGATTAAGATTCTGAGAGGAGAATGCCTGGCAGCTTTACTCTCACACACCAATCTGTCTTCATGCAAACGCACTTTGTCGGCGGATGGAAGTGTATTATTGCAATACGCTACCGAAGCGAAACAGTTTCCAAGTTTTCCCACAGGGCACCAGCTCCCCCTTCAAGCTGTACCCCAGCGCTTGCACCCCCTCGTCCTTCTCCGAGGCCTTCCCCGAAAAGACCTGCGGTTTCTGGGCACTACAACTTGTCCTGTATCCCCACCGAGCTCCGGCTCCCGTGCGCTGCCCGCTCACCTGCCGGGACACCGCGTCCCCTGAGCCGCGCCCCGCGGGGCGTAGGCACCCCGCACCGCCCGGACAGAGCCCAGGCACCTCCTGTGCCCTGCGCCGGGACCCGAAGCCGGGCCCCCTTCCCCGGGACCCCGCGGGAGGGCAAACCGCAGCCGCGGTGCTCTCGGAGGTCCGCACGGCCCGGGCAGAGCACGGCCTCGCCCCGGCCGGGCGCCACATACACAGACACACACACGTAACACACACGCAGAACACACGCCTTGCACCTGTCCGCTATTACCGACGGGGAGCGAACTCCCACCCCAGGGGCTCGGGGCTCCGCTCTCCGCGGCGGGACTAGCACGGGGATCCCGCTGCCAGGGCAGAGCCGAGTGACAACCGCTCGCCACACAGATGCGGATAAGCAGGAAAAAGACGGTGAGGAGAGCAGCCCACTCCCATTACCTTAGCAACCGCGCCGCCGCCGTCCCCTGCCGCCCCTTCGCCTCTCCTCAGGGACGGGGAAGCGCCCGCAGCATGGCGTGAGCCTACNTGTCCAGCCGGCCGCCCTTTGGCGGTGACGCGTGGGAACTTCAGCCCCCGTGCCCCGCCACCCCGGCCGCTACTGGGGCACTCGGCGCAGCCCCGAAGGAAGGCATGAAGCCGAAGGCAGGCCTTGGATCTCTTGCAATCTTGTTTATGTGTTTAGTCGCACAATTAAAGTGTTTGGCAAAAGTCCTCCATCTGAAACCAGGAGTCTCATCTCTGAACTCTCTCTCAGTTCCTCCAACTGTCAGGATTCCCTAACTAACACCTGGGCTCTGCACACCATCATCGATCTCCAATCAAACAGCTTGGAGACCCAGCTCTTTTACACAGACCTGTCCCACGGGCAAAAGATATTGCTGTTGGCTAGGATGAGTTTCCTCAAATTAACCAGGTGAGCAAAGTAGCTTGCATACTTCCTAGGAGTATTATCCACCAATTTCTCTATTGGATGAGATTTTTATTCCTTTTTCTCCGGAAGGCAAGTTAAGCCCACCTTGCCCAAAACTGACCTTCAGGTCTGAGAGCCCTGTGCTGGGATGCACTAGGGCAGACCATTGACAGGAGGCACCCACGCCCATCTCTGTGCCAAAGTTCGTGAATTTCCAAGGTTTGGTTCCCACACATCAGACTCATTATGGCAGTTGAAACTCTTCACGATGAGGCTGTCAGCTGCACGGAGGAAAGGCTCCTTTACCCACCTGTGTAGCCTGCCTTAAAGGCCCTTGTGTGGTGTCTCTGTTCCCTCCATTTCCTAACATCCTGGATCTTATCAAAACTAGGTTTGTATTTCATAAGCCTGCTGATTGACACCAAAAGCTATCATGCTCAGGGATGTCCTGTTATTTTATGGCTGTAGTCTGCCCGGCACAATTTCTGGTGATGTCTGGTACACTAAACTGCTGCAGTAATTCAAATGTTAAATTCATAAGAAAAAATATTTCTATGCATCACTTCCATTTCTACTGGATCCATATCTCCATCTTTACTGTTAGTGGCTATTCCTTCCTTAGTCTTGCAAATGCCAGTTTCTACCCTGCAGAGTTCGTACATGCTTCTTCAAAAAGGTCCTTCATCAACACAGACCATACATTTATTCCCTTGTCACACTCAAAATTGCATCCTAGTGGCAAAATTCTGCAGTTATGCCTCACACGAGCTCATTGACCCTTACTAGACTTTACAGGGTGTTAATTCAATTGATTTGGTTCAGATTTCAGCTGTGGGCATTTAAATACTTCTGTGGCAGGTTAATGCATTTTGATCTTGGTGGACCTTTTCTGATTGTTTTGTTCAAAGAGAATGCACCTCTCAAACACCACACAATATTTTTGGGATACTTCTTTTGAAATAAAATTAATCTAAATAATACTTCCCTTTATATCAAGGTTTAATTTAAACTAACTTTCATTCCCTTTGGATTAACCCAGGCGTGTTATATATTATTTGCTGTACAAAGTTGTGAGAATGGCAACCTCTGGAATAAAGATTTCTTTTTTTTACAGAGATTTTCTCAGCAAAGCATTTTAAATCAGTAGTTATATGGAGTTATGCTGGGGCATGACTACATGTAATATCAACGATGAAATATTTCAGTGTCTAATATCAGGTTGGTTCAGGAAAAACTATTTCAAGACTACTCTACACAGACGTTGTTCTCACAGCTCCCTCAAAGGAGTGTGCATGCAGTAGTCATCAAATCTAAGTGCTTGAATGTATCAGGTTAACTCAGACTAAATGCAAGTTCTATAGAAATGCTGTTTTCAAAGTACAAGATAGATAGAAAATATTTCACACGTGTATTAGCATTCCAATTCAAAGAAATCACCAATATGTTTCCTGGAAATATATCCAGCCTGAGTATCACCATACTACAGCAGCACATGATGCTGAGAAAGAAAGCTGAATGGAAACATTAAAGCAAAGTGACCTCCATGCTTATTTTAATCGTGCTCAGCAGAAGAAATTGTAACCAAAAAGTACAAATAAAAGGAAAGGCAAATGATAAAGAAATACAATTTAAATGGTATTTCAGGTTTGGATAAAATTTCATGCCCTATTTCTTCATTTTATACTATAATTAAATGAATCTTTTCCTGGTGGCTTCTCTCAAGTAACAAAGATTCTTTGGTCCCTGGAAGTAATAAATGGTATGAAGAAAAATGGCATAGCAACACTTTTTACTTTCATGGATTAACTACTAAAATAAATGATACATAATTAAAACCAGATAAAACCAAGCTAGCTTTGTATTTGCATTGATCCTCATGCTGAAAACAATGTAGTCAGACTTGGTTCATCACAGCGATCGTTTCTCAGTTTAGCCTCTTTCCCAGCGGGAGAGTCCAGCAGTTTGATGAGTATGATTAGAGATGCAGAAACAGTTCCGTTTAGATCAGTGGGACATCTCAAGTTGATGTAGAACTACACACATACAGCAGTGTTTGCAGAAAAAGACCATGCATCTGAAACACTGCTATGCTCAGTAAGCCCCGGGGAAGAATGCATGGGAAGGGATTACCATGCGTTCTTCTGGCCAGGAGGGCAGAGTTTGATTGTTCCCTTTCCTCTGTATTATATGATGAGATCTAAAAGCCAGAAGAGACCACCATGCTCCACACCAGGTATGGAACATTACCTGTCCTTAATGATACATCATTAAAACAGAAGAACCTGAGCTAGATTTTCATTTTCACTAACATGTCCTATTGAAAATATTTGGTCAGCTTTTCTTTATCCCAGAGACTGATTACAATGACAAAACCACACCTTTTATAAGATTATCACATCTTCCATTGAAGAGTGCAGCAGTAGAAAACTTCCCCGATGCCTAGTAATGCTCTCCCAAAGTTGTATTATCCTCATTGCTGCAAATAGGTCATTTTATCAGCTTCAAAATGTACAACTTTCAACCCCTGCATGTCGTGGCTGACACTAGAGTTACACATGCTCACAGGGCTTGTGCTAACTCTTACTCACAGCTCAACAGTGGGAGTCTCCAGGGTATTCCAACAGCTTCTTTACGTGGTGAAGAGTCACAGCGCAGCATGTTCCCTTGTGATCATCTGAAAAAAAGAGGAGTAAATATCGCTAACTTTCTGCCAGTAGCATCCTCCTTTCCTGGTGCTTGAAAAGCTCAGAAAAGCAGAAGCTGCTGCAGCTGCAGCGGTTGCGGTGCTCTGAGGTAGGGCCAGTGTTTTCCTTTCAGTCGGCAAACCAACAGCGTTGTTGATGGAATGAGTCAGTGTTACCCCATAGCACTTACTTCATAAATATTCAATAGCTGTTAATTACAAGAAAAAATGGAGCTGCTGGCTCGAGTGGGTGCTGAGACGTCACTAAAACGATGCTTTTTCTCATGAAGGCCATAAAGCGGAGTAAGTGTCTCTCTCTGTTAGAGGGCATGAAAAAAGCAAAGAGATTTTCAGAGTTGTTCAAGGCAGGTTCTATTTTTCATAAAATGTTTAATTTAACAGTGACCTAGTTTTACAACAGCTTTCAGTGTCTTGGCTTTTCTTATCTCCTGTGTCTTAGCCTACATCATTAGAACAGCAGAGCAATAGGCTTTACAGATTTTGTTAAAGCAAACTAAATAAGGCCTTTCCGGGTGGATTAATCCTTCTCTCCTGTTTTGTTTCAGGCAGTCGTTATGTTACAGTTTCTTTGTAGTTTTAAAGAGGTTTTAGCACATCTTTTATGGCACCTATTATAGATTTTTCTTTAAATGTCAGCTCAAAGCCCTTTGCTTATTTCATGGTACATTTTGGAGTATCAGACTGCAGAAGCACTCTTGAATTCCTCAGCCTTTTTACAGAAGGATCCTTTGTTTTGTAAACATTCAATTAACTGTATGAAATTGGTGGCTAGCTTGACTAGCAAATGTGGATATTTACAGGCAGTACAGACTCATGTCAGCTTTCAGCAGGAGCAAGTTGTGGGGTGCCATTAATTTTACTTACCTTATTTCACCCACCAGAAAATAAAAAATTATTGTGCATCCTGTCATCGTGACCAATAAACAGCAGGTCAAGTGATGCTTGCTCTCTTTTTAACTGTGTGCTACATACAGTGCTCTCAGATACCCCTCTATGATTCCTAGCTTGTCTTCATGGAAGTGTTCTTTAAAAACTCCTAAATCTCTATTGGGTGTGCTGTGCTCCATATGTATTTAGCAGAAAAAGGGAGCAATTAGAAAAATATTTCAGCCATGCAGCACCAAAACACACTAGGTCTGCAGGAAGATGGTTCTTCCTTCCACTTCCATCTCAGAGATTCTCAGGAAATTTTATCCTTCAAGAGTCAAATATGAGGAGCCTTGCTGTGGCTGAGTCCTTCCTACATACCCTTTAAGGAAGGAAACACAGCGTAGGAGATGATGCCACATCTGCCGGGTTTATATGAGTGTGAGTGCTTTCTCTACAGGGAGAATTTTCCTGTGAGGATCTCAGCCCACAGAGGTTTCTATTGATCCACGTTAACATGTTTCGCAGAAATTGAACATGTCAGACTGAAAAATGCGGGTAATGTATTCTGGCAGTTTCTGAGACGTGGCTTAAACAGTGTCAAGCCCAATGTATACTTCTACACCTACAAGGATCATGCAAGCTAAAAGAACAAAGACAACTTAATAGGAATTATTTAGAGCCAGCATGTACTGGCCTTGTTTAGCTTCACTTAATTCCTCCCTTTGTGCAAAGGGATTTCAGCTGCCTTTGCAAACATGAAATTTGTGCCAGCTCTAATGCTTTTTAAATTTTGCGTGACTTACAACAAACTTCTTGGTGACTTGTTATCATCAGGGAAAAAAGCCATGGTGGTGAATTTCAGGCATGGAAGAACTTGCGTCCTGAATCTAGGAAAATCACAAAACCAAAAATATTAAAAATTATTTTTTTTTAATAAAGCTAAAGACATCAGAAGAGCATTAGCAGCAGTTCTTCTGTTTATTTTTATCAATAAAGAACACTGTGGGAAAGTAAAATTCACAGTCTTTGTAACTCCCTAGGAAAGTCTGGAAGACCCTGTTTGCTGAAAGTATTGAAAAGAGATTTGTGTAAGAAGCTTTGCTTCACATTGTCTTACCTAGAGTCCCAAAATGCACAAAGAGCAATACAACTAATCAGAAGAGGAGGGACTCCATTCCCTCAATATCCAGGTTCTTGCTCAAACATAGCAGAGGCATCCTTTTCTCTTCTGCCTTGGCAATCTCACATCTGAACAAGTCAGAGCACTGGTCAAGTGAGGAAATTAGCACAGTCTCATACTTTCCTGTGTTAAAGAGAGGACTGTAGAGGGGATTTTAGGTTCTCCTATAACATCTATCAATTGCTAAGATCTCTCCACATCTTCTTTTAGTTCCTCAGGAGATCAGTTTTTTGACATCTATCAATGTTTATTCTTTTCTGTCTTTTAGTCAAGAACAGCCTTCTGCCTGCACTCCATCCATCTGATGTGAACTTGTAAAGTTTTCCTGAACGTGGCAGAGCCTCAACTTCTGCCACGTCAGGTAGCCAAATATTATGAAAACTCATGGCACTAAGTGGCAGAAATGTGTGAATTCCCATAGAATTCAGGTTTTGCAAACTGGTCTTTACCTGCTGGCCTGGAAAAGCTGCAGAAGTAGTACTTACTTTGAATAAATCATAACATTCCTGACTTTTTTCTCCTGTGATATTGCAAAAGCTTTATTTGGACTTTTTTTTCTGTTTGAAATAGGTTTTATGATTAATTACATAAGCTGTGACGGGAACTGCTGCGCAGTGGGAATGAGGAACCTGAAGTGTGGAGGAAGGCATGAAATATGTCTTAAAAACCCTAAAATCCAGAAAGATGCAGTATGTGCTTTTCATAGCCCTGAACACACTCTTTGTATGCTATATCCCTCTCTCACCAGTATTTACCTGTGTCTTATTAAACTACGCGTTTTTCACAGCAGAAACTATATCATCTCATGGTTTTGAAAAAGCATTTACCGGATGGAAGAAACTGCAAACATCACCATGAACCATGTTTCTTTTCTGTACTTGGATGATTTATAGTACCCACCAACACAGTTCAAGTCTTGAAATGCATGTCTCTGTGTTTCTGTATCTATCTACATATGTTCACTTTATGTATACATACATTTTTAAACATAAAATCTTTCTCTAATAGTTACAAAAAATGTGCAGGGTGTTGATGATTTATCTAAATCAGATGGTACCACTTCTCCCTCTTTGGCTAATTTATGTAGCTAAACATCACAGTGCATATTCTGGTTTCGGTAGGGAAGTTTAACATTTGACATGGTTTTGGTGAATATTTAGTTACTTCATTTTGTTGGGGTTTTTTTTCCTATTAACAGCAGTTAAACCTGAGCAGTCAAATATTTCTACATTTTTGCATAAGAAAAGTCCTTAAACCCACCTTCAAATTCAAGTGACAATTAACATTTATTTATTATATTTATAATAATTTTCAATTATTGTTCCAGCTTGTCTGCTGCTGATTATTGTTCCAGCTTGTCTGCTGCTGAGAAAAGACTGCACAGGGAAGAGATCTGACTGAGTCGGGGTTGGTTGTACAGCATTCACTAAAATGAGTGGGCAGCAGAAGGATTCAAAAAACAGATATTAGCCTAGGAAACCTGATTTTTCCAGGCTCACAAGTAGGAACAGTGGGAAAAGACACTTGGAGATTCAAAGCTGGAGCATAACCTCAGATGCTTATAGCTGTGACAAGAAGAATTTTTCTTTGTCTCTGCTGGCCAGAGAAGAAAAAAGACCATTAGAGGGTTTGTCTCACTGGAGTGCTGTCATGCTTTCCTAGGTTTGTGAATCTCCCTTCCCTACAAAGCCAGGAATCCAGATGCCAGTTTTGCAAATCTCAGCAGTGTGAAATGTGAGATGGATCCCAGAGCTCAGTCCTGGTCTCATCTTCCTCCTCTCCAGCCAGAACAACTCCACCAGCAGCTCTCTCCTTGAAACGCAGTCCTTACTTCAATGCTCAGCCTGTTGAGCTATGACAGTAAAGAGACTTATACAGCCCAGTCCAATTAAAACATATTTCAAACTGGTCTGCTCTTTTAAACTAGAATGTGAGAACAAAACACTTGCACAATGCATAATTCAAAATCATGCATAGGGCTTATTTTAAATAAAAAAGAGTTTAATTTTTTTTCTTAATTATCCAAGAAACCGCTTTAAATCTGCATTGCCATTAACAACTCCACAAAGCTTTAAAAGATGTAATACACATCATGTCAGGATCTCAAAGTGCCTGATAAATGGTAATGAAACAGTGAATCCTCAAATCTACTTTCAAGTAAACAACTATGGCAGGCATGGTTGAGAATCTTCCATCTTCAACTGCTTGGGCTGCAATGTTTCACTTTATGGATCAGCAAAAGGCTGGATTGGTTTTTTGTTTCTTTTATTTTTAATGTTTCAGCAAAATCAGTTTATCTGGCTTCAAGGAGATTTGATGAAAAAAGGCTTTTGCCCATGTTAAATATATTTTTATAACTGAATATGCCCATGTTTTGAGACTATTGTTAAAAATGTATGAGGGAGATGGGCCTTGGTGACAACAGATATGCTATTCTGTGAAAACTTGCCCAAATTTTGACAAGTTACAAATTCTGAAATTTTCAACTTGTTACTGCTTACATTCTTAGAGACTGAAGGCTAAATTCCTCAGAAGCTGTTTGCAGTGATGCACATTCAGAATAGTATAGTTAATTTTAACTAAAATGCAAATTATTCAATAGAAGGTGGGGGTCTACTTCTTATCAATTTGTAGCCTAGGAGGGGACTGAAAATCACTGAGTCTGTCTCATTGCTCAGGGTAGGCTCAACTATACCTAAGTTTACAAGTCCTTACGGACATTCAGTGCTGGAGATGCCACAGACACTCCAGGAAATTTATTGTAGTATTTAGTGAAATATTATCTGTACAAGGTTTAATCCTAATATTGAAGATGAATCTCATGTTAAAACAGGAGCCCATCATTTCTTGTCCTCCATCATAGATATAGAAAGCAGATTACCACTGTTCTCTTTGGAGCAGAATTTCACATTTTGAAAGCCTTTTAGCCATTTTTCTGGGTCAGATTAGACACTATCACTTTTATTTCCTTACAGCTTGTTTTTTCAATGCCTCACCATTCTGACTGCCCTCCTCTGGACCACCTCCAGTTGCTTCACATTTTTGTTGTGTCCACAGGTGTACACATCACTTTTGCTGATGCCGCACCAGTGCTGAGCAGAGCACTCTGCGCCTGCAAAGACAGCCCAGGGCAGCATCCTCCTGTTTTGCACTAGCCCAGCATTATTTCATTCTGTTCAGTTTGTGTTCTAGGAAGCCCGCTAAGTATTTTCCCACAGAATTGCTTTGAGAAGAGTTCCTTGCTGTCCTGTGTTTCTGCAGTTTCTTGTTCCTGTCTGAATGTAGCTCTTATTCATCCTGAATGCTACCGACACTTTTCAGATCATACCTGCAATTTATCAAGATCACTGTATTTTAATCATCTCTTCTACAATACTTGCAGTCTCTTGCTGCTTGAACTTATCTGCAAATTTAATAATGATTCTTTTTGTGTCATCATCCAACTCATTAATAAATACTACCAGACCTATAGCAATCCTCTGTGGACCTTCATGGAATGCATCCTTATATTTTGACAATGAAGTATCTGTAGCTGTTTGAGCATGGTCTGCTAATGCAACTCAGCACATATTTTGAGTACAAATATTTACAAGTTCGCAATTTACCTTCTGCAAAATAGTTGTTTAAAACTCAGTCTTTCTTCTTTTTTTTTTTTTATTATTTTTTTCCAGGAAATTCTTTTATTAAAATATTAACAGAACTCAGACTTTGAAGGATATTGAGCAGAGGTAAAACAAATTTCATGTTTTATTCAAATACATAATTGTGGGAAATATCCTGAGGTGCACTTTTATTAATATTCACAGAAGATGGTCACCCTCTTAAATACCACCTGTCTCTCACTGCCCTCCCTCACAAAAGCCTTTTTCAGATTTAGCTCAGCAGCTGATGGCAATAACATGGGAAAGTGTAAGTATTGAAATTTGGAGAAAGAAAGTCCTTAGTACTCCACTGAGCCATCTTGCTCTGAGCAAAAGCTTTGTATTTGCAGTGACTTAGAGACCTTATGCTAAGTTTTGCTCCTTTGAATCACATGTCCAAACAAATAATACCCTTCATGACGGGTAGAATATATTTAGAAAAGGCTCACAGATCAGCTCATGCGGTTGTGAGCTATAATTTACCCACACAAGCTAAAAAACCAGCTCTATTCACCCTGTTATAATCAGTTGGTCCTCTTCATCCTTTCAGAATATAAAAGAAAATCTCTCTCCTCCTAGATGCTCAACTATTCAGTTTTTGGAATAATCAGGAAAACCCAGAAGTATTTCTAGTGTCTCTCCCTCTTGAGCAGGCTAAATCTTTATTGCTTCTGAATGTCTGATACATTGACTTTCCAAACTGCATAGTTCAAGTACAGTACCACAAATAAAAAGTCTAGCATCTACCTTTGGAGATACAGCCTTGCTGGGAGCTCACTTGTCACCTTGAAATGACAGCCAAGCTTCTGTTCTTTATTAGATCTCATGGGTTTTTTTGCTTCATAACTCTGAAGGCTCTCAATGACGATGAAATTTTACTGTCATGTCCACATCTACAAGGAGCTGTGTGTTCACCCAGTACTACCCCTGTGGATGTAGCCTCCAACAATCAATCCAACTCACCAGTCCACCAAGGTGAGGAGCAGAAGTTCAGTGTACACCTTATCTAACATAGGCATCTGCTACCAAAATGCTCTCTTCACCCAAGGCCTGGCCACACACATTCCCTGCACTTCCATCAGATGATCTAGTGGCCACACAGCTACAGGACAGGTCCATTTAGCTGGCAGATCCAATGGAAAACAAAGGTAACAAATTAAGATGACTGCGGCTGGAACAGGGGGCCAAGACTGCATTTGAAACTGGCTACTAGGTTTTAGCTCATTTAGATGCAACTCAAACATGTACCTCTGCCTTCTCTCTACACATTTATCTCCCTCCTATCTCCTCTAGCCTCCATACATAAACCCCTGCCCACATGTTTTAAGTCATCTTTTAAAAATTATTTTCAGCAGTTTTCATTTTTCATCTACAGTTTAAAATCCTATGCTACATGACAAAACCCAGCCTTGGTTCTATGCTGTCTTCCCTGGTAATGCATCTTTTGAAAACAGAGACACTTGTTTGGTCTCTGCTAGACCAGTCTGTATGTAGCAGTGTGAAACTCCTAAAATCCACCTCCCAGTTATGGCGAGTTCCCACAGCCACCTGCAGCCCCATTGGTTTGTGTAGTCCCCTCCTAGTTTTATGTATAAGTCTATGTTTATGTATTTCCCCTGTTCCATATGCATTATGTTCTTGAATGTTCCCCTTTCCTTACTACCCCACTGGTTGTCTGTATTAATCTGTCCTCTGTTCTATCCCTATTGGCTGTTTCCCTGTCGACTCCTCCCATGTTCCCTTTCCCTATTGGGTTAGACCCTTCACCCCGCCTCCCTTTGTCCCAGTATAAAAATGCTTGTACTGCCCCGGTTCATCGTCTTTCCTGCCTCTGACCCTCCTGAGGAATAAACCTCTGTAACCCAAGCAGCAGACNCGTCTTTCCTGCCTCTGACCCTCCTGAGGAATAAACCTCTGTACCCAAGCAGCAGGCCCCTCTCTCTTCCTTTGCCTCTGTTGGCACGCCTTCACCGCCAGCCTGGGGGAAGCCCCCTCGGGTGGGGAAGCTGCGTCCTCGACCCCTTTTGTGTGTGTTCCTGCTGTGGCGAGAGCGCAGCAGGCAGGCCTCCGGGCTTCCTTCATCTGGGCTCGCACATCCCCCAAGCAGCCAACCTGGCAAGCTGCTAAGGGCATTCCAGTGGCTGGCCATGCAGCCATGTGTATGTTAATCTTCCAGTCAATTTCACGGGAATTTACATTATCAGAAATTAATTTCAAACAAAGGTAATAATACTCTGCTCATTCTCCAGCTCAGCCTTGAAGGACTGTATTATGTGATGGGGATGGTGCACGGATCCAGCTAATAGGACTTCTCTCCTACATGAAGTGACTGATTCACCTCATGACCTCTGATGAGCATAATGTCCTCCTCTTAGACAATTTCCCAGACTTCCTCTGTAGTCACCTGGGGACAAGTAATTGACATATTTTAGATCCAGGTTTGATGACAGGATATGTTGCCCTCTGGAGTTCACACCATCTCTTCCTTCTTTTGGTGAGAGTCTGGACAACCAGCTCAGACCTACAGGGTGGGAGCTGGGAGAGAAGAAACTCAGATGATGGAAAAAGAAACTCAGAGACTTGTGCCTGTAAAGCATTCTGAACTCTCATTGAAGTTTTGCACAAACCATTATCTTTTAGGACTGTTTCCTAAACATGAGAAGATACCAAGCATAAAAAGACTGGGCTGAACCATGCACTCCTAGTTCTTGGGGCATTAAACCTTCTTTTTTGACATTTAATGACCTATCCTGTTATGTATTTTTAAAAGAAAATTGTAAAAATTATGAAGGAAAATGCAAAAATATCCCAATATTTCAACATCCTTACAGATGTCATATAGGAGATCTCAAGAAATCCAAGGTTTCTAGCTTTGCAGTCACCACTAAAATAAGATCATGAGGCCAGCAGTTTAATGCATGACATCCACAGCAACATGAAGTACAATACTAGGAAAAATTAGGACCAGCTTCAGAGATACTTTTTGCACACAGCATTGGCTGCAGGCTTAGTCTGCCAGTAATATCAAAGATTTTTCTCTGTGACTGACCCTGCAGATGACAGTTTTCAGTGCCTGTACACTGCACTGTTAGTTACAACCACTGGACTGTAGAAGGAGCTTCCAAAAAAGTAAAACTGATAACCACAAAGAAAACATGAGAGATGAAAACACAACTGAGAGAGACTAATAAAACTTCAGTTTCCGTCTTCCTGACCCATTCATTTGCTGCCTTAGGCCATCCTTTCATGGTTACAATGTAATTCACTGTAGCAAGATATCTACCTAGTGTTCACCAAAAGTTGCTTTTTCACCACTGTAGTGTCTAAACCCTGTGTAAGACCAACATTTAAAAACATTTGTATGCAGGTCTTGAAGTTTTAGCTATTGCAGTTTAAGAATAAAATTTTGGCAATATTTTAGCAGCCTGCTTTATCAGTGAGTTTCAAATAGCTAGAAATTATCTGGTTTTAATATAGCATCTAGAGGCATCTCCACACTGAGAGCATTTTTGGTCCAAGCCAGATTAAGCTTTTAAACAGCCTTAGGCAGGGAAAAATACCATGGGGGGGGTACAGAGGCCATGGGAACATCCTATAGTCTTAAACCACCCGTTCTCTAGCCCACAAATTTACACAGAGAACACTTCTACAGCAACTCCTGAAAAATACCCAGAGCCAATGAAAAAGAATGGAGAGTAAAATACTCTTCTGAGAAGTGTTATGCCATCTGCTTGCTGCAATATAAGTAAATACCACTCCTTTAGAAAAACTTCCTGGAGTATCACAGGCTTTACTCAGTCTCTTCTTCCTTCAGTGCTTCTGCCTTAGTTTTAACAGGTACTACAGATTCTGGAAATATATATGTATGTAGGCTATCAGCATCTTCCATTTTGCACAATTTCATTCTTAAGAAGAAAACTGCAATGTCTCTTTTGTAAGAAATTAGCATCCGTATTTAAACCTGTTCTTTCACAGACCTGGGACATTGCATGTAGGCTGCTGTTTACTGCAATTAAAACTCTCCAGAAATAAAGACCACAATTAATTCTGTGTTCCATCAGGATTCCTATTTCTTATTCTGTCTTTCTTTGGGAAGCAAATGCAATGCTGTTCGCCATGATTTTTTCCTGTCTTTTATTTTTCAAAAGCAGGTAGTTCTGTTCTTATTTAAGTGTCTTAATTGAAGCTCAGTGTGAATGACACCTTTCATTCATTCATTCATTCATTCATTCATTCATTCATTCATTCATTCATTCATTCTCTATTGCCATGATACACCTGCTCTCCTCAGAACATGAACCCTGTTCATGTGCCCTCCCACCCCCACTCCCCATCTCCAAGGGTTGGCTCTGACCCGCCATACCTGGATAAAAGCATGGACTCCCATTCCTGACACTCCTATACATCATGTCAGGACTTCTGACAGACCACAGGACGGTGGCACAGCACCACCCTTTGTTTTCTGTTCATCAGACACCATAATAAATGTGGGAAAGTTCAGATAAAAGGAGATCCCCTGAGCACTTTTGTTGTTTCTGTGTGAAGTGCTCAGTTTTTCAGCCAACTGTCATATTCTCATACTTGCCACCTGTGTCCTGTAAGTTATTTCTTTCATAAAGTTAGCAGGGAATGATGCATTTCCCTGAAAAGAAATGGGAAGATGTGCACCATGTTTGCAGGAAAACTGCTAACTCTGCTGCTGATGTGGCAAGAAAATAGCACGTGTCTCAAGTCTGGCACTAGAAAAGCTTACACATCGATTTTCTTTACAGTGCAGAAATTGTAACAACATTCCTAAACACAGATTTGGGTCTAGGTTTGCAGAATTCATATTCTGAATTCAGAATACATAGTTCCAATATGAACTACGGCTCATAAATACAGAGTAAATAAATGCAGTAAATACATCATACAGAAATACAGTTCATAAACACAAAATTTATAGTTCCTATTTCCCCTCACCAAATTACTGTGTTCTGTCTGCAATGCTCATTTGTACAGAACAATCCTGAAGAGGTTGTGGCAAGGACCCTGGAACCAAAGAGACCTGTTACCACCTGGACAGGGAATGCCCTCCATATTTGAGAGTCTGTTCCCTCAGGGAGTTGCTGCTGCTCCCTCTGGGAGCTTCCCTCGGTACAAAGGTGCCAATAAATGTTATGCCTGAACAAACTCTGTGTCTGTGAGTGTTTGTGCATCACTTTGTTGGGAATTGAGGGCAGAGGGTGCTGCAGCAGAACTACACTTTGCAGCAGAACTGATGCTTTGGTGGGCTCTGGCTTCTCTGATGCTGTAAATAAGGCTTTCCCACACGTCCATGCTCCTGCCCTGGGGCAGTTGGGAAAATTTGTCACCTCTTAGAGCTATGCACAACAGATGAATTGTCCTGTACAGCACATGGCGCAGACAACCCTGGATGAGATATACGTGGCCTGAGGATCAATGCTCAGAAATGTCTTGAAGCAGCAGCAGGTATGGACTCTTATTCTATTCCACATCCTGCTCTTAGGGCTCAGCTGTTGCCTCAAGAAATGGAGTTGTCAGGATGTCAGCAGCAGTTACAAGAAGAGCACCAGCAGTGACATTGTAATCTGGGATTGGGGAATTCAGGGGACCTGAGAAACAGACCTGATCCAGGAAAAGCCAAGTAGTTAAAGCTGAGCCACACCCACCCCCACCACCCATCTTAGAACCAGTGCCACCAGGAAAGCACCTCAGGAGTTAGCAATTGCAGATTCTTTAATGAGAGATGCCACAGCACCAGTTTGCCATCCAAGCAATTTCTCCAAGTTAGTTTGCTGCCCAGCAGGAGCTCACACACATGACATCACTGAGAGGTTATGAAGCTTGCTAAACCCTCAAGGTTATCATCCACTCCTACTCTGCAATGCAGGGTCTGATGATATTGTGATAAGGCAACTTAGAAACATCAGAGACCATAGGGTCTGTGAAGACACGATAACTACAGGCCATGTTGTCCCCTAACTGCCAACTCAAAAAGGTTAGGGGGCCAGGAAGGAGGAGATGAACTGAACAGAAAATGCCTGCCTGCATAGGTAGTACTCAAGGTTTTGGCTTCCATGACTACAGATGTACCTTGGAGCAGCTGTTGGGACTAGATGGCATTCATCTGACCTCATACTGCAGGCAAAAACAGGGGAAGATGAGAGACTCAGCAAGGAAAGGGAAATCATTGTGCGGAAGAGTCCTCCTCTCAATGGTCTCCCTGGTGCAGCAGCCAGTGACAACCATGGTGGCTACAAAGATGATTTTTGCCCTGTGTTCCCTTTGCACTCTCAGGCCATGCTGGCCATTTCACATGGGCTCTGAAACTCCCTGGCACCTCTGGCTGGGCAGGGACCAAGCAAGAGGCACTGCTGCTGTGCATCCTTGTGTTCACTGGGGAGACAATGAAGATTCTGCTCATCCCAGACACTCTCCAAGGCCTTGGCACCGCAGAAATGAACTTGTTGGACATGCAGGACACTCTGCTCTGTCGGCAGTGGGAGTTGCCCCCTGGAAATCACCTCCTGCACCTGCTCATCACCACTGGGAAATGTCTCTTTGGAATCTCTTTTGGACTTTTATTAACAAGCCTATTTGAACCAAGGCACACAATTCTCACTCCACATTGCTTACAGCCTGTCATAGGATAGGCTCTCCTGCTCTCCCAGGCACACAAGCCCAAGTGTACTTGGCATAGCTGCCTTGTCTGCCTCAGGCAGGAGAGATGGATACCTTACCCAGCTTTTTGGTCAAGTGTGGTAACTCAGTCTTCAAATCACCCAACACACTGTTTAATAATAATTTCCATGGCTTTCAAAGAGAATGGATCCTGATACAGCCTTGCTGGTCACAACATCAGCTGTGGTCATACAGTTACTTAAATGCCCCAAGGAAAGCACCTGGAACTGTGTCAGTGATTGCTGGTAATAAACCTCATGAAGATAGGTTACTTATGAGATAGATAAAAGTATCCCCTTCTCTCATTTTTTCATTTGTTGTCCTCCCTGTTCTTTCAGCACTCCCCTGTTACTGCACTCAGGAAGCTTGCACAGGACGCACAGGAACTTCCTCTCTATTATTTGGCACAGTGCAGGCCATATACACTGTAACTCATCTTCTCAGTAAAATACACAGACTTCACCTTCTCCGTCTATTATCATAGGGAAATCTTGCCATTCTCCAAATTGTTTTTGTTACCTGTTTTGAAGGCATTCTATGTTTCATGGATATACTTTGATGGGTAGCCAGAACTGAGGGCTGCATCCTGGGAGAAGACGAGGCGTTTTTCCAGTGGCAGCTGTATTCTTCACCCTCCCTGGGGCAGTGGCTGTGTTTTCTGCTAGTTAATATTCCAAAAATCTTTCAGAATGTGATTTTCTTTCTGGTTCCCAACCTCTGGCTTCCCAGCCCCAGAGGGAGTTTTTCTCTGCCAGATACGGGGAGAAGCCTGGGAGCAGCTAAGATGGGGCCACATGAAAACGGGACTTCAGAGCCAGGAGCAGCAGTGCCACATCCCCTTTTTGCTGTGCTGCAGCTCCTCCAGAGATGCCACAGCCCTGGGACATTGGCCAAAATTGCACTTACCTTGCAGAGACTGGCAAACCCCACACATTTCCTGACCTAATTGAGGACATCAGCAGCTCCGCCTGCCAAAAAGCAACATGCAAGCGTTTGGCTGTTGGTATGAGCCTTCCACTATTGGAACCAAATCTCTGTGGCCTGAATACTTCAAACCAGCATAAGACTCCTTGTGTCTAAAGAGAAAGGGGTTAAATGATTGCTAATGGCAGAAAAACACTGTCATCCTCCCCATTAAACATTTTGGGGATGAATAAATGCAACCACTCCCAGAAAAGCTGCAATTAACTATTTCTGAAACTATTTCCCTTCTTTATATATCAACAGGAGAATAAGTTTTCTCGATATGATTAGGTGAGCATTCTGATTTGTAATGTCACAGAAAGATATCTTATAATAAAACTTCAGTGTCCCACACTGTGCTAGATTTGTGAAGAAATAAATTTTCAAAAGAACTTTTCATGCTTTTTTTTCATAATGTGTGGGAATATTTCCTTAGCACTTCAAGTAGCTGGGCAGAAGAAAACCCTATCACTCCTTTTCCCTTGGAGCCCCCTGAATCCCATCCAAAAAGGGTAAATATAAAACCATCAGAAATAAAGTTCCATTTTTTAACATGCTTTATTACTTATAGGGACAGACTGTTATCTTTTCCTTGAATTTATTTGGGGATTAATTAAACATAGCATATATTAGACATTATGTCGCTGTCTTTCTTACCACTCATCTAGAGAAACTAAAAACTGGAATACACATGTATTCTGTTCTGATCATTCTTGGACAACATATCAAAAAATAGGTTCTCAGGGAGAAGCAGTAGAACCTAAAAGATCAGAGAATCATTTCTTAAGGTTCCAGTTCTCAAAGGAGCTAGCAAACCTGTCTCACCATACACCCATCCAGAAGGCAGGCTGAGAACCTGCCATCAGCCTTATTCTTGCTCTGATTCAATGCTGCTTTGACATTTTGCAAAACATTGAGCTGAAAGAAACTGAAATTGTTTTTCTGCTTGCTGAAGAAGATGTATCAACAGTGCGTTGTCATAGTAAACTAAGGATGAGAAATGGCTGTATTCTTATCTCACAGACATCATTCATCTGGAATATATCTCCATCTTCTTGAAGTGCAAGAATGCACCTTAAAACAGAGCAAGAGGAGAAAACGTAGGCAACCAGGAATATTTTAAGATGACCTGATTAAAAAAGGAGCATCTTAGCTCAACTCTGGTCCAAGGAGAGAACAGACTTATGGCCCAAATGAAATGCAGCAGCAACAGCAGCAGGTGAGATTCCACTGTGGCATTCAGCTGAAGCAGCATGGGCTGGGAAATACAAGCTGATGACTGTCCTGATATGTGCCACCTTGCCCAAATGAAGGTTCATTAACCCCAACAAGAAATAACTGAAGTTTTAAAATTTACTCGAAATGTTTGCACCAGAGGAGTGCCTCAAGGACTGGGTTTGTTTGATTTTCATTCAGGAAAGGAAGACACAAGTACCGGCAATTGTTATGGCTGGTAACTACTGATTTTGATTTGTGCAAAGATGTAAACCTCCATGCTCCAGGGAAAAGCCTTTGCCCTCAGCTGTTGCTACTGGTCAGAGCTGCAGGGTCTCATCATACTCACAGTGCCTTGGCCCTGTGAAACTGGGCCCTTCCCAGGCACAGCAGGTAGACCTAGCACCACACCTCTCCAAACCCAGTCCCTGCAATGCAGATACATGTAGGTACATGCTCTGTCTACTGTCTTGTCCTATTCAAGGCCTGCAACAGTCATGATGCAAGCGCTCATTAAATACTTAATAATAGTGATAAAAACTGCTCTAACAGGCACAACATTGAACAACAATATTGGAGATGACATCTCTCCAAAACTGGAACTGTAGAGAGAAAGGTAAATAAGTGTCGCTGACCAAAATCCCCTTAGCCTGGTGATAGAGTTTTGTATGGAGGATGTGCTGAGCAACTGTTTAAATGTCAAACTTATGCAACGTGGGCTTGGTGCCAAACACTACTGTGTGGACCACTGGGGTCACCAGTGGTTTTGGCCATCTCTGTTAAAAGCAGAACTGGTAGTTTAAATAGTCCTGTATTTTCTTCTAATTTGGTTTTAATGACTAAAGCCCTTCAGAACATAATTAATGTTTATATATCCACTCTTGAGAGGAAATTAATCAGTTCCTCAGAAAGACCATTAAGTTTTTTGCCTCTGTGCATTGTAACCAATTATGAATCCAAGATTCACAGCTATTAGCTTCACCTAGAAATTCAGAAGTTGCCAATACATTAATTGCAATTTAAAAAAGAAAGAACAAAAGACGGACAAATTAATTCAGATGGAATAAGAAATGAATTTTGATGAAGTATTAAAAATAGCACAATTAGAAGTAGGAATGTCTAAGTCTCTCTCTTCTTTAAGTAGTTTTCATCCCATTCAGACTGACTTGGTATATCCATTTTATTCCATAGAAAATCCCCCATGATTCCAAAATACAGATGGATTGTGCTTTTAACTGTACATTGCACAATTTATATGTCATAGACAGCATAAGGTGTAGCAGTTCTTGCTCTGTGTTTGGGGATTCTGTTGTCTCCAGGAATCCAAGTTACTAATAGTAACAACTGAAGCACTGAATCACAGAAAAACAGGAAAAAATTCAATAGCTGTTGGACTATCTGTCTCAAGTAAGAGATGGAAATGTGCAAGGAAGAATGTGCATAGAGCTGCCTTTCCTTTTTTTTCTTAAACTGAAGTCACAATGCACAATGTGTGATGTCATAAAAAGCTCTACTTCTGCTAATATTTCTTTCTCTGTTGAGATTTCATGGTAACATATCACAATACCAACACTGCAGGCCAGATGCTCTATTTCTATATTCTACCTTTGCAATGAATTGATCTATGCCTGCTTCCAGTTTAGAATCACACTTCATGTTTTCATTACCTTCAAATATAAGTAATATGCTCTAAGTTGTGTTTTACAGGAAGTGACTGATCTGTGCTTATTGAAGAGGGTTGTGTTTGCTTTCCAAGGTATCACCTTTACTTTTCCCCACAGTATAGCCTGACAGTTCGGCGTTGTAGTTTCTAGTTGTTTTCACTGTGGTGAATATCAAGATGTCTGGGTGATCTCAAGTTTTCTGTTCTTGGTAATAATGAACAGAGGCTCTGCAAGCTGCAGGACATGGATGTAAGGGATTGGTACTGACCCAGTTGCCTTACACATTCCTCTCTAGGTTTCTTTCTGTGTTTCTTTTCCCCATGTCTTTTGAATGCAAATCATGAATAAGGTCAAATGATGGCTATAGAATAAGCATAGCCGTTACAAAAATCCATCTGCCTTACAATGCTGGAGATCCATAGGTCAGCTGGACTAGTGGTGACACGAAATGGGACCAGTATAGTGATACACTAAGTCTTTACACTGCAATAAACAGCCAAATTATTTTTGCTCAAAAACTGGGCCAGAGAGTGAGAGATGGGGGTTTGGAGAGAGAAAGAAAGTGGGAAAGAGATTAAACAGCCTCTGGTATGCAATGCCTATGGATGACAGTTTCAAAAATATTTCTAGGGATATACTTGGCAGGCAGTAGCCTGCAATTTCCTTCTACATACATATAAACAGCATGAGCACACAAACAGCCTCTTTTTATAAGATATATAATTATTTTAATTTTCACTCACGTACAAAGACAATTTACAAACTAGCTAAGGCACAACTCCCATCACTGGCCCCTTCCTCCTTCCTCCACCCCCGGGCAACCTCCCAGAAAGCAGCTGGCACTCATGAAGTGGAAAGGCAAGATTTAAGACCAAGCCTTTTGGCATGAAAAACTGGAGTGGTTCGTAATCCCCCTGTCCTTTCACAGCACCTGCCATCCCAAAGTTTCAGACAGGGTCCTAGAGTCCTGAGAGATTTAGGGGATGAGTTCCCAATGCTTTTAAAAAGATGTGAGTGCCTCTGTGCTGCAAGACTGATCCTCTGAAAATCCTGCAGTCACAGATGCAAAAGATATAGAAACCGATTGACAATTTCCTGCATTGTGCAGAGTCAGTTTGTCTCTGGGTTTGAAATCTAATTCCCTAGGAGAAAAATACTTTTTCTTTGCCTGAAAAATTTATAGGCATCCAAGAGAAAAGGAATTGAGCGGTCTGAGACAGAACAGATGTAACCAACTTCTGATGGCTCCCGTGCCAGCTGTGCAGGAGATTTGCACAGCCACCCCTTCCCTCTGATCTGTGCTGGACACCCAGCTCAGAGAACTGAGGGAAGCAAAGAGGGACAGGGGATAAGGGGAGAGAAGACAGAGTAGCAAAGCAAGGGGAGAGTGAGGTCCTTTGGGAGGAAGTCCTGGCCTGGGGGGAGGTAGTGAAGCAGATGAAAAGCATAGAGGAAGAGGTTCATTGGCATGGCCATGCTGCAGTGGCTCCAGGCTAGCTGAGGAAGCTCTGTATCAATGTATGGCAGATCTTCTCTGCTGTCTGAGATGCTGCTGCTGGTTCTGCCAGCAACTTTATCTGAGGATAAAGAACAAAGTCAGGAGAAGAGGGGAAGCAAGGATGCAGGGAGCTGCCTCCTGCCACCTTCTAACATCAAATGGCTGCAAGACTCCAGCCTGAGAAGCCTTTGAAGTGTGATTGATCTCATAAGCTACTCAAGTGGCCAAACCTTTTTCATTTAAAACAAACAAAAAAATTACCATCAAACTAATCTCACCACTGCAAATGCAAAGCCATAATCCATGAGTGGAAGCCAAGCCCTATTAAATCCAGCAGAAGAATATTCCGAAGAATACCTGAGCTGTATGGAATGGGCAGGAAGAGGAACAGCAGTGTTCTTCATGGCTTTTCTCCCAGTCCCAAGGATTTGCCATGTGTCACGATCCTTGCCAATCATTTGAAATGTAGGCAGCTCTGGATCACCTCTAGAGCAGTGCACATGAAACAGAGAGGCTCATAAAACTAAGAGTCAACCCCACTGCCCTTCTTAAGCTCTTCATTCCACTCATGTTTCAGCTGGGCATGAATTTCAGGTAGGACTGATAAGTGGGCCTTACCAGTCTGGATATTGATTCAACTTTTTTTTTTTTTTTGACCTGACATACTACTGCCACACAAAAAAAACCCCCATGTACCTGCAAACAGGCTGAAAATCAGAAGTTTAACCTCATACAAATGACTGTCACATGGTGAACCCTCAGATGTATGTACAAAAAATACAGTTGCAATTAAAATGTGAGATAGTAACTTAGAAAGCAGACTGATAAGTAATACGTTCACTGAATTAACTAACCTCCTAGCTACATGAATGAACCGTAATTATAGGTATCATGAAACAGAGTCACACAGTGTAACTGCACTGTAATTATATTTGCTGTATGAAAGGGTGACCCAGGTATTACACTGATAAATGAGATGAAAAACTGAACAAAAATCCCAGCTCAGGATCCAAGCGGGTGGAACAAAGCCACAATGATACTTATTCAGCAGCTTTTACGGCCTTGCCATCTCCCTGCCAGAGGAATGTTCCACACGTCTCTGGAGGGACAGTGCTGGTGTGTCTATCAGCACTGGGATTACATGCACACTGCTCTGGCTTAGAATCATCCCTGGAATCACTACCCTGAGCTATTAGCAGTGACAAGCAAACTCCATAACAGGAGTAAACTGTCGGCTGCACAAATTCTGTTTTTTCCCTGCAGTATATTTGGTTCCAGCAGGCTTAATGTTAAATGCACATTTACTGGGCTAGTGTCAAGGCACTCTGCCCCTCCCGGTCATTTCTGCCTAAAGATAAAGAACTGGAAGGAGGAAAAGACATTGGGTTTTGTTAGGTTTATGATTGTTGGGTTTTATATATTGCTTTTGCATTAGCAAAGCTTTGCTGTTTATCTCTGACCTTTTCAGTACCTGGCCAGCTCAGAAGAGGCATGGGAAACACTTCAGTACACACTAAGAAAAAGAGAAAGAGAGCTGGGAGAAAAGAAAGCATGGGAAAGTAGTCCCCAAAGAACAGAGACAGGATAGGAGAAGGAAATGAAGGGAATCTGGTCAAGTACATCCCAATAGGACTTACAGACGGCCCCTCCCAACCCCACACATTTCCAGTCACAGGCATGGCATGCTTTTTGCCTTTATTCCTAAACGTAAAGGAGGCTGGTTGAACTTGTGTAACACTGCCATCCAGTGCTGCTGGTGTGCCCCAGGCTGCAGCCCCACCTCTGCACCCTGAGCTAGCCCATCCGAGAGCAAGGCCACCATCTCAGCAGGGCGCAGTTATCACCATCCTTAGGGCAATCTTCCAAGCTGTATTCCCTTACCTGTGGAAGTCCTGGCATGACTCTAACCTACTGGCTGTGGAGAGAATTGGAGGGCACAGCTATCCTCAGTCACTGGGATCTCTGAAGCACTGTAGATCACATCATCTCAAAAGGTGAACCTATCCACATATTTTCACCCCTGTTCTCCAGTCTTTTAACAACTCTAGAAGGAAGGTTTCTTATTTGATAAATATAATGATATTAAGTTGCTTGCTCTTGGGCTTGAGAACTGTGATGTAACTGGTGTCCTTCTGGGAAGGGGGACATAGTTGTTCAGCCCACAAGGGAGACAGAATAACTGCCATGAGGATGCTGGTTAGGTTTTGCTCTAATGGTCACCATAGTTAAATTTGATGAGAGGCAGATTTCCTATTTATTTTTAAATAAAAAGTTTCATGTCCCTCTAGCAGCCAGAAGGGATACTCTTAGACATTTTTCAGTGTGGCCCTGTTTCTTTTTCTTTGAACTTGCTAAAACCCACAGACTGTTTTGAGACCCATTTCAAGATCTGTCTCATAATACATACAATAGGTTGATTAATACAATACCAAATAAGTTACATGCAAATGCCTCAGCATATGCAAAAGACAGTCCTTGTACTTCTGTTTCTTCAAAGCAGAGCTTTTGTTTTTTGCGACGCTAGTTCAGAGCTCTGTGCAAGTGTCTCCCAGGCCAGCTCACTCCCTTTAGTAGAGGAACAGATTTCTTCTGAATTTATCAACCTTCATCACAGATGCCTGGAACTTTTTCACTACTAACTAAATTGGTAAATTTGCTACAAAATAGCAAAATTACAAAAATAGCTTCCTTCAGCTGAACAGCAGCAGAATGGACTGCAATGAATCACAAAAATAGATCCGTTGGCTTTTAAACATGCTTCAGCAAGAAAGGTGCAGCTGAATTTGATAAAATACAGCCACTTTCTCTGCTAACTTGCATAGTCAGGAGAAACTCTGCCTTTCAAATCACGTGAATTTGAAAGGAAATCTTTGATGTAACATACAGAATAATGTCCTGTATAAACAAACAAATGCTTCTTCTCTATTTTACTGTAGCTATATTTAGTTAATATTGATGATTTGAAAATTTAATGTAAGGATTGATAGTGGGAATGTTATTTTTATTCTTGATCTGCAGAGATACATCATTATTAATTAAAGCAGATACTGTACCTGAAGCCAAGTGGATAGCACACAGTATTTTCCATTTCTTTATGCTTCAAATTTTTCAATAAAATTTCTTGAATATGCAGAGTAATAACACTGTTTATGAAAAAAATCTAACTACTGATTGATGTTGGTGGAAAGATATAGTAATTATTATATTAACCTCAAAAAGCAAACCCCAAATTTTAGGTTTGGTTCTGTGCTGCTTCTGGGCATTAGTTTTGGCTTAATCCATGGAAGAGTGTTAAACTCCAGAAATCTTTCAGGTAAAAGATTTTAATCAAAAGTTTCAGGATGTTCAGTTTTCCATCTTTCCTCAGCCTCCAGGCTTTTCCTGATCTACTTACGTTGCTTCCACTTGCTCTGATAATCTTTAGTCATTACTTCCCATTTCTGGTAAATACAGGGCCCCTCTTCTGGTGTTTGATAGCAAAGGAGCGCAGCACTGAGCATCACCTGTGATGTGCTTCCTGCACCAGCCTCATCTTGGATACACAGATTATGGTCTCTGCTTCACCAACCCGGCCACTTTCAGGTGAGGATAATATATGCCAGATGAAAACGCTATTCTGAGAATTATGAGCAATCCATTAGAAAAAATGTAAGTATCATTACTCTCAGTATGCCAGAGGACCATTGTGCTAGTTTTCTTAGTTTGAAAGAGCCACTCGGGCACAGTGACCTCTGACACTTCATAACTACAAGAAAAGCAACATGGAAGAACAGCAGATCCTGGATACAAATGTGTATGGTACAAAGCACAGGAATGACAAGGTGAAAATCCTCACTCACAGAGAGCTCATCTTTCAGGACTGAAATGGAAACTGTGCACTCGTTTGTGTTGAAGAGGGTTGCTGATCCCTGTTAGTATCAGTTTATTGCTGCATTGCTGTCAGTGTGGGCAGTGAAACCTGCTGGCTCAGTTCCCACCATTGCTGGCTTCCTTATCCCTGCTAGGAAATGTGATAGAGAAATATTTTGTCTCAAATGTGAAGGTGGGCCCTTCTCTTTTTAGGTTCGAAACATCAGTACCTAGGCAAGACCTGATTAACAGAAGCAGTGCCTCTCCAAAAATCTGGTGTGTGAAACAGCTCAGCTGCACAACAAGTGGTGGTAGGAAGTCCCAAAGACTGACCTTAAGAAAAGGTCAAGTCAGGTATTTTCCCAGGGCAACATACATCCATGAGGGGGACATCCTCAAGGCTCACAGCAGCCAGAGGGTGCTACTCCTGTGGCTTCCCAGGCAGAGGGACACCAGGACCAAACAAGCTACCCCGACCTCCGGAGCTGCTCATCCTGCTCTGTCCATCTTTGGCAGATAAATGAACAGAATAAGTTATTCCTCTATGACAACAAAGCCAAGCCTTGTACAAGTCACTGACCTTGAGCCAGCCCTGCTCAGGGATATCTCTAATGGGAACTAACAGGTATTTCATCTGCTTTAATCCTCATTTCATAAAAAATTTACTAAAATCTCTTTTTTTTTTACCTCAGCCAGCTGGTGGTCCTCCAAATGCATCATAAAAATGAGTCTTTTACAGACACATTTTTTTTGCCATCCTCCAAGGGCCATTGATTGCTTTTCCCACCACTGCACTGTTCCCAATATAGCACTATTCTTCACAGTTATCTCCTGCAGGAATCTAGACTTTAATACTCCATCTTTATATTAGCCTTTAAAGTCTTTTGGTGCCAGAAATGCTCCCAGTTCAATAATGCAATTATGTTGAAAGACACAAGAATAAAGGAAAGCAACTAAGTTTCTGTGAAGTGGAATCTATTTGCAGCAGATGTATTTGTTTCAACTACTTGTAGTGCTTATCTTGTATCTCGACCCAGAGTCATGGAGGGTCATGATGGGAAGTCCTGTTCATTTCCATCAGTCAGTTCTCTGAGGTCCAGGGAAGGAATGCTACCCACAGTGCATCTTGGAGGACTTTGTCACATGCATTTCTAGATTAAACAGTCTTCAACTTTCAAACAAGAAGCCTGATAGACAGAAGAGCACTGAGAGGAAGTATAGTCTTCACTTTGCTCAGACAATTAATACAATATAATGCTGCCTCTCCATTGCCTCCCATCCTGCATAGCTATGCAATGTAAATCTACAGAGAGATTTTTCCTTCATTCAAAATGCAAGTCCTCAGAGTCCCTTCTTCAGCTTTCGCCTGACTTTGGCACTGGCTGTATCCCCATGACACTTAAGATTCCATCAGTAAAGCTCTCTGATTGCTTAAATTTCTGCTTCTGGGCCTGCCCAAAAATACTCAAGTCCTGACAGCACTGAACAACTCAATATTTCAGTCCTATAGGGATTCACAGATAAGGCATTCCCCTTCTAGTAGCTCTATCTGCTAACTGGGATCCCACAGGAATTTCAACAACCCAGAGCTAGCAGAGAGCTGTAGGAAGAGGGTGGTGGGGTGTTATAAACTACCACTACTACAATAAGGAAGATGGGGGAAGAAAGAGGGGCAAAGGATTTCCAAAGATCTGACTATAGTGTGTTTCTGTCACTCCTGAATGTAACAGCAAATCCTGGTCGGGATTCTTTTGCCAGAGGATTTCGCTTAACCAGTGAATATGATAGGTAACAGCTGGGCCAGCTGCCTAGGTAATCGATGCTTGGCATGAGAAGCATGAATGAAGGGGAAGTGCCCATGTCATTCAAAATTAATCATGTGGCTACTGGTCCTTTCTTGGCATTTGTTGCTGACCATCTCAGTCTCTGACTGTGTGGTAGCTTTTGTAGCTCTAATTAGGCACCTAAATATCCACTTAGCCAGGCTTTTCATTTCACTGGGCATCAGGGCACCTAAGAGCTAAGCACTGCAGCACTAAAATTAAGTTTTCTGCATCACTCAGCCTCTACTTTGCAAGTGAGCTTTGCCTGGGAATCCCATTTCTCCCCTTGGGTAATAAAAAGCTTGCAAAGCAGCAAATTAGCTCTCTGGATTTAATTATGCATATACACTAGTAATGGGAGTAATTGCACTGTCTCAGTCACATTGCACAGTGTACTTACTTGAAACCAAGCTGAAGAAATACCACTACAAGCTATAGGAAGACAGGCTGGATAAGAGGACACCATGTGCAATGAGGCTACAAGATTATCATCTCACCTGCTGTGGTAATTAACAGCCACAACTCTCACCCTACAGTCACAGTTCTCTCTGCCACTGCCTTCTCATGAAGGGATACTATCAGATAGTCATCCCTCTGCAAGACATCCTCTTTTATGAAAGCTAAAGGGCTGCAGGAGGAAGTGTATCTCCTTACTGTATGCTCACTAAGAGCCTCAAATTACCTGACTGCTACCTGCAGCTGTCTGTAGAACAGGGACATGCACTGGGTATTTGTGGTCTTAAGCTGAAACATCCCAGGGCTCATGTTTGCCCTGCAAATCCTGAGCTGCTGTGCAAAAGGAAATTCAAATATGCATGGAAATATTACTCCTCATCCACCAAGTTGTTCCAGGACACAACCCTCTTCCTGCACCTAGCCTGACAACATAATACTCAGCAGTACAGGGCTCCAGCCATCTATTCACTTAACAAATTATCTAAGTTGAACTGAACGAGGGAGGCAAACCAGAAGTGCTTCCCATGGGCATTGTGTGGTGCTAGGAAGTACTGGACATGATCTGTGTGTGTGACTAGCACGGGCTCAGAAAGGGAAGCTTGGATTAGTCTGAATTTGTGGGGAAACATCTCTATTTGTTTCTTGGTACAAACACTCGCTGAGGCAGAACACTCTCCGAGGCAGTTTTGCTCGGTTTGCTGTCAAACCCTGCTGGTCCTCTGTGGTCTCTCCCAGAACAGTCAGCACTGCCACCCTGTTTCAAAATAATCACTCACCTCCCACATCCTTCTCCTTTCTGGAGGCCTGAAGGTGTTTTCATCTTCTTTGACATCATGCCAGGTTTTAATTCCTTAATAGCCTTGGAGGTCTCCAAATGCACCCTGCGTCCTCCAAGCACACCTTCCTCCTGCCTGGAATTTTATACTTAAAAACTCAGAAAATAGCAAGTAATGGAAATTTGGCAGTTATCCTGTCATTTGCCTTCATCAGATACCGTCAAGTTTAAAGATCCAAAACAAATTACTGAAGAAGCGTGTTCAGATGCCACAAAAATATATTCAAAGAGGGATGTGTAATTGCACTTGGGAATGAAAAAGTAGACCATACACTCATGAAAAAACAATGCTACTGTCAGCTTGAGGTTTTATTTAAAATGAAAAATGAAATAACAAAATTTTAGGAGTTGAAGTTTTTGCAGTACTTCCCACAGAAGGGAAATTCTTGGGCAGGTCACAGCCCTCTGTGCCAACATGATCAAAGTCAGCCATTTGCAGTTTTGGAGTGTGTACATATAAAAGTATGCATGGTGATCTGGAAGAATGACTGGTCCTTTTGGTAAAAATTGTGTCTCTGTCACAAAGCCTAGGTAGGTTTCAAAAAGTGAGGTGCTGATGCTAAGGATTGACTGATTTATGGATCTAAAGCATGTAGAGGAAATCGTACTAATTCTAAGGACAGCAAGCAGATCACACACTTCAGCTGTGGAGTGTGTTGTGTATGGATGACAGAGTAATGAAGTGACTTGACAGAAGCTGTTTAATGCAAAAATGCTTTACTATCTGATTCTCCATCATCTTTAGTGTTTGGCTGACATTTGTCTTGCCAAAGAGATTCCAAAATGAGCACGTAACAAACCTCTATCTGCAGTGAGTAGAAAACTCTGAATAGGTATGTATGCTCAAAACCTATTTTCCATATGTATAAGCAAATATAAAGACTACATGACAAAAAAGAGCCAACACATTCATGTTTGGAGTTCAAGTGAGTGACACCAACCCAAGAACAAAAAAGACCTAAGTGCCACTCCACACACACACCTGCTAACTGGGAAAAAACATGTCATATTTATAGTCAACAAGCCTTCTAGGGCTGTGTATTTCAAGTAAAATGGTATGCTACTGGATAAAACATGCTCCTGTCACTTTTTGCTTTTATCTATCCTGCAAAGCCAGGGCAGATAAATTATCTGCATCACACCTTAACTTAAATACCTTTGGCCAAGACACTGGAACAGAGGGGATTTATGAAGAGTACAAAATCTGTTCTTCATTTACCTAAAACACATCCCTACAGTCATAACTCTGGAATGAGATAACACCATTCAGCAAACTGATCATGCAGAGTCTGCCATTTCCGTTTGGGCATTAAAGCAGAGACCAAAAAACGCATACACAACCCAAAATCTAAATAATGGAAGGGACTTTCAGCAGAATTAACTAAAGCACTACCAGTGTCCCACTCATCACAAAAGGAAATACTGTTCTTCTTTAAAGGCTCAAAATTTTTCAAAACACAAATGCACTTTTTCCTCCTCCTTCCCTCTCCCCCCCTTCTACCCATTGCTGCAAAGATTTGTTTTTCTTCTGAGAAAAATGACTTTTCACCATCCACTTTTAAATATTTATTGGTGAATTTAGTGTTCTTTAGTATCCCTTAGCATTCCAGCTTCCCCCATCACTTCACCAGAGTACATTAGTCCTGATTGGTGAACATTAGAAAAATGTTGTGGGTGTTTGTTGGGTTTTGTTTTTTTTTTCCCTTGCTGAAATCAGTGTGTTATAAACATCATCCTCAGCCAGTGAATCCTGTGATTCTTCCTCAACACAAGGAGCAAACACAGACAGGACTTACTGAAACACTGGCAAACTTCTGCTGCTATCCTCAGTGAGGGTACATATGTATATTTGAAGAGGGCAAATATACGTATATGCATATGTATACGTGTGTGTGTATTCATATATATATACACTATATATACACACATATATATTTGTATATACATACATACACAGTGTAAAAAGAAGAGAGGCAAGACAGGTGGATTTGGAAAGTGGTGGCTCTGAATAGCAAAATCACCATGGAAGAGCTCCATAAAGCAGAAGTGCTGGCCAGAGGGATGAAGCTGGTGTGGTCCACTCTGAAGCAAGTTTGCTGCAGATATAGGAAGCAAATGATCTGAGAGCAAGGCAACTCACAGGAAACACATGAAATAATAGGGCAGAGACAGGCAGAGCAGGCACATGCTGCCCTAAAACTGCTTCCCTACATTACCCTGCTGAATTTGTTCACAACATTTAAGAGCTGCCACTGCTATTGCCAGTGATGGAAAGAGGACAGAGCCTGCTCCCAGATAGCTGGGAGAAGGTAACTGCCCTTTAGGACTGCAGGGCTAAGCAGTGTATTGAGGGGAAAAAAAAGTCCAGCCATCCTTTCCCAGTTCAGGGAACACCTGTGAGCTCTTGTAAGAGGTGACCTAGAGATAATTTATTCTGCATTACACTTTTATTAAGCATTAGTGCCCTAATTAAAATGATTCACAGTTCTTCTTTGGTTTTTGTTTTGTTTCTGTGTTATCCCAGCTGGTGGTGGAAAACAGGATGAAGGAGGGATTATAGTGCCTCTTTATGTGCCTGACAAGAGACAGCTTATCTGCCCTATCCCAAGAGTCCTGTCCAGCTTTCAGTTCTGCTGCCACCACTGGCACATCAAACATCCTTGACTTTTAGGGTCAGATTTCCTTTCCAGGGTTGAAAAGATGGCAAAGGACAAACAGAACTTTTACCCCAGCAGTCACATGCTGGCAGGCAGCTCCATCCCACTGACACTGAGTTGCTGCATGGTCATCCCAGGGCTGGCATTGCTCCCTGAGCTGTTGTGAAAAAGGACTGCGGTGGCCCAGCCATCCTGCAGCAAAAGGATGGGCCCATGGTGATGCTGTGTACCAGCCAGTCACCACCTCCACTCTCTGCCCTGGGAGCCAAGTCATTTTCTTACACAAAGAAAAGTGCAGCTGGTGCTGTAGCCAAAAACTGCAGGTAGGGAGCAAATACTAAATCATCCCATTTAAACGACATCAGACCTTGGAAACTACATGCCTGATGCTAACACGACATCTCAGGATGGAGAATTTAAGGTTTTCCTCCAGGTGAAAACAAAATCCAAGACCTAGATGTTGACCCCCAAACTACGCCAGACCTGCTTGTACAGAGAGCTTGCATTGTTGCTCCAGTGACAAAACCCAAAGGCATCATAGGTTTTATTAGCTCAAAGCTCCGTATTTTACCTGAGATTGCTGAAGTGTTTTTCCAACACTTTACTGAACTATTGAGTGGCTTATTTATAGTTTGACCTCAAAACCAGTTCAGATTTCAAACCAGTTTAAAAAAGAATTTCAGGCAGGTCAAACCATAAGACTATATGTCTTGGAAATGGCTGCTCACAATTCTCAGAACAAATTCCTGGGCTTTCTACAGCTTTTATCTAAACAGTGGGCAAAGTCTGCAACTGTTTGATGCAGAATCTCTGGTATTCACCTTCCACCGCCACTTCAACACATACCCTTGAAACACAGTTTTCAGAATGGAACCAGAAGTGCTGTAAATATGAAAGATAGCAAATACACTAAGCTGAAGTACTAACTTCCAGATATTTCAGACTGCAACAAAAACAGTAGCACTCATACAAAATAAACCAGATGAAAAAGCAAAGAAATAATCATACAAAAGTGGTGAGATGAAGAAAAACAGAAAGAATGGGAAGAGGGATGGTGTGAAGTGTGAAGTTTAAGATCTCTGCAGAGCTCAGTTTGCATTGTGTCCCAGGTTCTATGTTCAGATAGAGCCATGTGCACATCTTGGTGTGTCTACAAAGAGAAACAAAATCTCTGCTGTCAACCTGCAGTCACCAGCTATATTTATTTTGGGGCTCGGTGCAAACAGATTTTGTGAAGGAGCACTGAGGAAGGGAGCAAGATAAAGGCTATCACCTCCAAAATCTACATACATTCAAGTGGGAGTTACTGCAGTAACAACATGAGCAATACAAGCCCCAACACAAGTCCTGTCAGTTCTTCTTACAAGTGTCCCTTAGCCTGATTCTTTGCTTCACCTCCTCCTTACCCAGGCAATATTTAGCAATAATCTGGTAGTTGTGGATCTCAGAAGATCCATGCAGAAAATTTTCCGTACAGGAGAAACACTCACTGATAGAGCATAGTTTCATGGGGCAGTCATCCCTTGTTCCTACAGGGAGCTCCACTGAAGCAACAAAGCCAATGGGATGACACTGTGGATGACCTAATTTACATTTAAGAAATCAGCCGTGACCATCATTGCCAACAATGTTCAGGAAAATTCAGTGTAAACAGGGTACTCCCTGGTAATAAAAATATGTATTGCACCGCTGAACTCTGGTGAATGGCATCTCTAACTGCCTTCTGGTATTTTTACTAAGAAGGTTCACCGATGGATGATATTCAGGGAAGAGCTCTAAGATTTTGGTGACACAAATAAGGAATGGGTAATAATTTAAACTGTAGATCATAACAAACTTCTATTATAGCCACAGTAGAGTGTTACCAAGAGAACATGAAAACAAACTGATACCTAATCTTTTTTTATGGCAAACAAGTTCTTTTGCTGCAGTGGTTAGTGTGAGTTACAATGAGTGCAGAGTATAAATTACAAAGACAGTCTATGCCATGTCCCTGTATTTTTAGGAAGCACCATTTCCATAAACTTTCTTGGTGAAACAGGAATATCATTCAGGTCACACATTAAATAAGAGAATGTCTTCCACTTCTCTGATAAGTATAAAGAAGGCCAGTAAATCAAGAGTTCAAATGCTTGCACAAAGGAATTTTATACCAACTCTGAAAAGAGCATGAAAACAACCTATGTTGTAAACATTTCCGAGGGTTCCCTAGTGATGTCACATCAGTCAGGAATGAGCTGGTGCCACGGCCCTAGAGGTCCCCATGATGGAGCTGAGGCAGTTGCTGGTCCTGAAGGTGTATGCATCGGGTCATCTGTGTGTGACAGCGCCCACCTCTCCTGGCTCTGTTAGGGAGAGCCAGCAGGATGCCTCAAAGCTGGTTCAATTCAGAGCAAATAACTTCACTTCCAGAATGGGGATGTGCTTGAAATGGTACTGTGTCTGTGCCTTAATCCATCCCTCTCTGTTCCCGGTGGACACATGCAAATGTCAAATGATTCCCTGGTTTAACCAGCAGCAAGTAAAACGTTCTTAAGCTGCTCAGCCCTGCCAGGAACCTGCATTAGCCACTGGCTCTGGCAGACAATGTAGTTCCCCCACCTCACAGAGGGAGAACTCTGTCAGGGTTTTTTGGAAATCTTTGTGCTTTCTACAGTTATTGGATTGTGTCATGAAAAGACCTGCATTTATTGTCAGCCTTGTGATGATTTCAGCCCTCTCCTTGAACACACAGCTTTCTGTTGCCTTTCCAAAAAAGTAGAGCTGCTAAGCAAGGAAATTGCTGAGAAAGTTTCCATAAGTACATCTAGTTCCCAGCAAATCATAGAAATCAGTCTAATAGAGAAATTTAACAGAATCTTTCTAAGTAACTTTGTTGCACTAACTGCACATTACTAGGGTTACTCACAGTAATTCAACCATGCTGTAAGTCACCTCACCATAACACCCTGGATTTTCTGCCACCTGCCTTGCTCCTCAGTTGTTAGCTGATATGAGGTTCAGATGTTCTATCCTTACCCCACTTGCCACGCTGCTCCAGAGGTGGGGAGCAGACACAGCAGGGAGGGAATGACATTAACAATGCAAATGTCCTAAAGAAAGCAGATTGGGAGCTACATTTATTCATTTCTCTGCTACACTAATGCATATAAAATATAAATCTGACTTACTTATTTGTCAGCAGGCAAATACTGCTGGAACACATCAAACTCTCTAAAAAGGAGAGAGCAGGGAAGATGTTCTGGAGCCACATGTGGGCAGAATGGACTAGCTGCAAACTGGTGTTGGCCCTTCAAAGAGGATGCTGTGAGTCCTGCAGCTCAAGATGAGCACAGGGGAAGGTAGGCTGATGAAGCAACACCATGTATAGCCCACAGTACACAAGATAAAAAGATGGGATTGAGCAGTATGGAAATCCTACACATACGAAAAGGTTAATGAAACACAGTTTGCTTTTGCACAAAGGAGAAAAGACTGAGACCTTGGAGAATTAATTCCCTTAAGATTGACTTAATATGTATGCCACAGCCGAGGCACATACTATTAAGCACAAGCTATTTACTGTTTTTCTTACACTGCTGTAATTCCCTCCTTTTAATGGCTTTGCTACTGGAAAACTTTCCTATTACAGTTGATTGTTATAAGTTGTCCTCATGAAGGAAAAAAGATAGCCAAGATTGCAAGGCAAGAGGACTACAATGCACCTAAGTTACATGCATGCTTAAAGCGCTTGTGTGGATGGCTGAAGTGTTCCCCAATTTACTGGGTCTGAGCCTTAGCACAGGAAAATTTCCCATTCATCTTTAGGGAGAGCTAAGCCATGGGGTCCTGTGACAGTGTCTACAGCACAGTTCAAACTTCTCAACAGCAAGAGGTGCCAAGGTTGGATTATAAAACTAATTCATGCTTAGACCCTCAGGAAATCAACAAGTCTTCAAGAAGCCAACAATAGCAGCATCAGAAGACTTCAGTTAGCAGTGATGATCAAAAGGAAATTTTACCTTTTCTTCCTTTTTTCCTCAGCACGGGGCAATCCTGTAAGAATTCTTTTCTAAAACAGGCAGATATATGTGGAAGTGGTTTCATCTGATAGATGCTGTGATTTTCTTGCTCCCTGTAAAGTGGTAAAGCGTGGTACAGTACATGGTACAGTGATGCTCCCAGATCAGAAGAGAGTGATGCGGGAATCAAGTATCATCTCATGGTTATATGGTTTTTCCAGCTGGCGAGTACTACGTGCCACCCTGCTGTGTGTGCCACTTCCATCTCTGGATATGGGGAAAGATGGATGAAATCAGGAAGGAATCTTCTGGAAGACTTATCAAAGATTGGAAGCAGTGCCCACCATGACCAGCCTGGAGCCTGCCCATGGGGCAGCTGGATTGAGAACAACTCGAAGGGACTCCAATATTTGTTTAACCTTCAGAACTTCATTGTTCAAACAGGACAGTAGGGCACAGCCTGATGGACTGATCTTGTAACAGGGTGATTTTTCTGTACCACAATGTTAATGCTGAATTCTTTTGTAAAATCTGGGTTGGTCTCTGCCATATAGCAACTGTTTTGCACATACATAAGCATGCAACTCACTAAAAATAGGTACAGAATTAAGTTAACACTATAACAGTGTAGTCAAATCCATTATTTGGCACCATGAGGCCCAGCTTCCCTGCCAATTTTAGAAGCTGTGGCAGGGAGATGAGGTGGACTATGCACTGCTGACCTCCACACATGGTTACAAGTCCCCTTCCAACCTGCCTAATGATGAGAACTTAATCTGGAGTATGAACAGAAGGAAAGAAACCTAAATGTGATTGTGCCATTTCAATGAGCCTAATTAGCTAATAAAGGTCAGTCTCATTAGAAGCTCTTCAGGGGAGGATCCACTGAAGGAAATTAAGCAGCAAAAGAATTTTAACACGCTGTCCTCCCTCGCCTGCACCACACACTTCAAGGAGGATTCAATGAGAAACCAAATTACTTGAATAAGTGATGAAGGTCTTGATACACAGGCGTTCTGTGACAATAGAAATGCATTTCTAAACTGCCAAAAGATCTGTCTTTTGGCATGCAGTGTCATGGCTTACTCCCTGCACAGGACGTAGTGGCTGCCCTGGGACCATAATGGAAGCTTGCCCCTGAAGTACATCTCCTAATTACCTCTCTACTGCCCAATACCCAGAATCCCATCTCCCTCCCTGTCCCAGGTAGTCAAGCTCCTACACAACACCCTGATATGCCATTTCCTTTGATTTCTGCAGATTCTGCCTCCTTCAACTATGTGTAAATAGAAGCTGCTCTCTACTCATGGGTATGACATCCTACTCTGGGTAACTCCATTCACTCCTGTAAAGACCAGTCATGAGTTATGTCTACCTCCTACTTCCCACATCAGGAAAATTTACTTCCAGAAGTTAAAATGTGTTACAGTACAAAAGCATGCAATTAAGTTACAAGAAATATTTTTTTCAAAACACCAAGAATGGACCTTTGCCATGGTCTCCACATTGATCACCCCCAGCTAAAGAAATGCTGTTAGCTTTTTTCCTGCCCTGAAAGGGCTTAAATCAGAACTGTAGGTGGGTTAGATTTCCTCCTCCCATATTACGAAATTCCTACAGCATAAAAGATAGCAAACAGGTCAGTCCAGTTTTAAAGCTGGAAGTTTAACTGAGAAAGGAACTGACAGCTCTCTGGCTTGCACTGGGCACTGGAAAAAAAATGCAGTGCTGAAGGAAGAGAATATGATTCTCTGTTGTTTCTACTGCTAGGCCAGAAGAATGCAGCAGCAGCAGCACTCCTGATGCTAATGTCCCAGTTACAGCTGTTAATGTTCCAGTTACAGCTGTTCTCTCATCTTTTATGGTCTTTCTGCCATGGGAATAATGGGGAAACAGTAATTGCTCTGGACCCAGAATGTGCACTGGTGTTAATGAAGACTCATAGCACCCCAAAGACTTTGATACCTATACCTTTTTAATGAGACATGAAGATATGTTTTAGCTGGGCTGAGTTCATGGCGTCCCATAAGAAGAGCTTTATCATATTGTGTTGGATTTGGCTGGGGTAGAGTTAAGCTAGATCTGCTTCAACAGAAAGGTCTAGAAGAAGAGACAACTGGTTCAACAGATCTATGGATATGAGATGCAGAGCTGCTACCCAGAAAAAGAAAGGAGTAAGGGGAGAGAAATTTCTTTATCAACACTGAAGGTGAACTTCCTTACCACTGATCCTAGAGTGCTCAGCAAGCCCTGAGGATCCTGGGTCATGTTTCTCTGGACACCTTCTCCATGGGGTGGAGCTGTTGCTAGCTGCAGCATCATTCACTCCTGTGGGGTTTTTCTCTAGATGCTTCATGCAACTTCAGGGGAAAAGAAAGAGAAGAGATTGTAAAAGCTCCTGAGTATTCTTTAAATGCTGCTGTCTGTGACAGAATGCATGTGGGGATGTCTTCCTGACCCTACTGTGGAAAGGAGAAATATGTTTTGAATTTGTTCATTCCTTTTGTGGTAATCATAATAAAGACGAAGAAAATTTATCCAAGTAGACATTTTTAGATAGCCAACATTTTAAAAAATTCTCTGCAATCTTTTGCCTGAAGAGAAGAATAAATGGAGGAATCAGGGGTTTATTAGGCAAATAAATAAAGCAACCTCCCTACATTCAGATTTTAAAAATTTCCTCTCAAATTGCTTTGATTTTCTTTGCTTTGTTTACTTTTGTTGCTAAAATAAAAACTTAAAACCTTCCTAAATATTCACCTAAATATCCAAATCTTACAGAAAATTATTTTGATTAAACCATCTTGACTAGTTCTTTTCATAGCCATGCAGCCCTTTGTGGCTGATGCCCTTCCTTAGGTGCTACAGCACCGAGTTAATGTGGTCATGGGGCTTACAATAGGTAACATTTGTGAGGGCTTCAACTTTTGTGCTTGCTTGCTTGTTCTTAAAGACAGATTTAAAGGAGCTTTAGAGCCCTGTGCTGGCTCTTGATTAATCAATAGCTGTTCATGGAGACTGGTTTTCCCTACCTTGCTTTTATACTATATGCTAGCCTTTTTTTCTGGTAAAATTCAGCTTTGCTCTAGCTGGCCAGAAGCAGTTCTTCATTCAGTGTTGCCTTGCCCCTTGTCAGCCTCTGCTTTCTCTGTGATTTTTTGGAACCCACCCTTTCAGGACGGGGATGTGCAGGCAGCAGACATTAAGCAGGGAGCTGCTCCACCCAGTGGGAGCAAGCAGCAGGCGCCACACGCTTCCTTAGCAGAAAAGCGTTGGAAACCTAGCGTGGAGGTGTTTGAGCAAAGGATGCATACCCCTGTCCCTCGGGGAGATCACGTCCCATCACGTCCCGTTTTCAGCTGCTCCAACTCCAAGTGACACGATGCAGTTGGGAAATCAGGTCTGAACCCACACAAGAGCTGTGCCCCGTACAGTGTTACTGATAATGCTGGATGCTGGCTTCTTGCCTTGGGCCTGTCTACAAAGGCTGGACAGCTGCGTAGTCCCTGTCCTGGACACCTGAGGGCAGGGGGTCTCGAGCCCCGGTCAGCCGACCCAGCTATGACATAGTGCAATGATGGGGCTGCTACAGCAGGGGCAGACAGGGCTCGTTACACCAAAAGTAGCACAGCGCAATAATATTTGAGCAAGTCTGACCGCCTGAAACCAGGCTGTGAATCAAATAAGTCCTTACTTTGAGTAGTACAGCATATCAAAGCTTGTGTGTTGAACACACATTCCCATAAAGCATCACCACAATATACTGATAGATGAGGGCCAGGAAAATCTGCTTCTGTCCGCACCCTGGCCCTTCCCTCTCATGTGCTTGGTACCAGGCACAGCCAGGCAGGTTTTTGTATCAGTCAACACCAGGGGCTCTGCAAGCAGATGATGTGAGGCTGGGGCAGAAGCACTCCTGCTCTGCTGACTCACCCCAGCAGGCAGTCCAGGCCAGTCTCATGAGCATCAGCTCTGAAACGTTAATTGCTGAGTCCCTTGGGGGGAGGATAATAACTGATAGGAGGGACAAGGTCAGTGGATACGCAGTTTATAGAAACACTTTAAGGTTGTAACTAAGTACAGCACAATTTTGGGAGGAAGTAACCCTGGGCAATAAACCACTGAACAATAGAGGCTACTGAGAATTAGTTGGATTTTTGCCTACCCCTTTCTGCAATGGGTTAAACCTAAGGGAGATCGTTTTAAAAAGTGTGTTGTGTCACAAGCAGCCCTGGATGTAAAGAGAAGACTTCTGTGTTCCTCATGTAAAACAGCCAATTAAGGCTTGACCCTCAAGTATACTTTGCAGGAGACTAGAAAGACTCCAGGCCACCCTCTGCCAAAACAGCTCTTAGTTCATGATCTAATCTTTGTATTTTTAGCCAAGAGTGCACAACATTATTCTGTTTCCTGTGTTAAAGCAGAGTACTGTTACTATTATTATTTGATAGCTTTATACTGCAATGGCTGTGAGAGCATCAGGAAAGTTTATCTGAATCGTACAAGGTGCTGCAGAGATTTATAATTGATGGTGCACCCTTGAAGCATCTCCAATGCCTTACACCAGATGGTTCAGTTTGGTGCATAACAAAGCATGGCAAGCATTGTTCTCTGACCAGAAACTGAGATTGGAGCTCTTTGATGCCTTGCTCTCTCATAGTGCATAGATGGTCTGTCAATATCAGGCAACTTCTCTGGTCCCTCAAGCTTCTGACAAGATGCTGAACACACCATGGCAGTGATCTGGGGGCGTGCTGGAGCCTGGAATCACTTCAGGATAAGAGTTTTACAGACAAAAGGCTTCTTACCCCTGAGAGGGCCTGGGATAGAGGAGAAGGGTAAGGAATCGGGGAAAACCATCCCAAGCATGCTCTGACTACATCATTAAAGTAAGGTTTTAAGCAGGGGCAGCCTCTCTCCACTCCTCCTCTCCAAATTCACATCACGCTTTAACAGTTCTTCCGACTTGGGCTAGATGGCCTGGCATGGACCACTCACTCAATTCACTGTGTTTTTGCATAATTAATAATCTATTTACCTTGGCAATGTGGATGTACGAAAAACATGTTTATTTCAGACCTATGGTGTTAAGTTTTATGAAACTGCTCCGCAGCTGCTGGTCGCATGAACAAATGGTTGTACGAAGGTGTAAAGATTCCAATTGCAATGACACACATATTTGTCCTCTGCTCTGTAACACTGAGCAGTGCTGGCTATGCACTGACTGCCAAGTACTTGTGGGACTGATGAGCCTTTTCAACCTGGTTTCAAATGCTGAGAATTCTGGGGAGCAGAGGAACATGACCCATCAGAGGTGGCTAAAGAGGTCATTTTGATCTGAAGGATGAGCCCAGCAGGAAAACGAGATGATGTGTCGTTGTGAGTGACAAAGTGATCTCTGGACCAGCCTGACTCACTGCATAGCCTTTGGCCTCCCAACAGGCCCTTTGGCTCCTCATGGTGCAGCTGATGGTCTACCCAAGTAGAACAGCTGGAAGACCTGAAATACCTTGCATTTGCTGAGCAGAGAGAAACACCACTGTGTTTAAATACCCTGCGTCCTCCTTGCTGGGCTGCAGCACTTGCAAACATTATGTAGGATAAGGACCATCCTCACGTCATCATGGCAGTAGTGACGATGTGAAGGGCTGCAGCTTCCAGGAGGACAGGTGGGTCTCTGCATGAGTTGCCACTGGTATTATACAGTCTCTTTCCCACAATAGCATCAGCAGGACATCAGGGAATTGCATTTGCTCGCATAGAGTCCAAGAATTAGATTCTCAAAACATCTCTTACAAGCAGAAGGATAATGAGGATGGAAGAAGCAAATCCATCAGAGAAAGATAGTAGCTTGGCAGGTTACCTGTTGGCATTCTTTCATCTCCTTTTTGAAGGTAGGAATGAAGTCAGTTTTTAGAAGCATTTCCAGTTTTGCTGAGCTGTATTTTCTTTTAGCAGAAATGAGATAGGTGCAAAAGGATGAGCTTCCAGCAGCAGGTGAATTAGGTTTTGTCTTCCATTCTTGCTGGTTGTTGCCAGAAAGGCTAGGGCTCACTACATACAGCTTCATTACTAAATTGTTTGTCTTGCCTTTACTCCTCTTGCCCTGAGGGGGACCACAGAGAGAGAATGCTCTTCAGCCCAATCTGTAAGGACAAATTTTTCACCACTCATCAAACTGCTTGTTCTTTTTCAGCTTGCTCAACTGAATACAGCTGAGTGCTTCAGCTCTGAGCCTATGTAGAAAAAGGGCTGAAAGAATTTGATGGTGATAGCAATAGACGTAGACGGGCTGGCCTTCAGGACATTGTTGGGGCACAGGCCTACAGAGGATACACCTACTCCTGTTGTCCTTTCTTTTTAATCAATGTACTTGGTGCGGCTGCCAATTTGTGGTCCCAGGCAGCAGTGGCAGCCACACACAGCACCCAGCTGCTCCTTGGGTTCAGTGAGCTGCCAGCTGCCCCTAGGAAAGAACCTCCTAATCAGGCAAAATCTCTGTTTCATAAACCCTGCAAGCAAACCAGCTGTTCATATACAGATGAAGCATTCCAGCATTATTTTTATGCTTACTTTACTTACATAACTGAAAAGCATCAAAAAACAGTCAGCAATTTTCTTTTAGCTGATGAACATTAGCAGCAGCAATTTTACAGATGATGCTTATTGGTTAAAGTGACCCCACCTCCACTTTACACCCAGCTGAACAACTGAAAATTTCATCCCAAGAAACACTAAAGTGCAGCTGGGGTATGTTCTGCTTCTGCTACTGCTTTAAGATTAATGACCACATCCATTAGTCCACAACAGTGGATGTAAAAAGCAGAAACTGCACATTTCTTATCACTTGACAGCTGATTCTACCTGCTGAGAAGAAACTCTGCTGTCTACAGCCTTGATTCAGCACAGCAGGAGGAAAATGGCCTATGACAATCACACTACACATCTAAAACTCCTTACAACCTTAAAAAGGTAGGAGGAGAAACGGGAATGAGCAGAGCTGCCACTTATAAAAAGTTAAAGAAGCATTCTTGAGGAAAGTGAGTTTTGCTAAAAAAACAGGATGTGCAATTCTTTTAATCTCCAGCCTGCATCTGTGGAAGATATGGAACAAGAGGAACATAGGGAAATCATGCAACAAGATCATTATATGCTTGCTTTCACCAGGAAACTGCTGCCAAACTACCAGCATGTCATCTTCTTTCTCATGACAGCTATGTAATATCAATAGCATTTACTTGCTGGGAAACACACAGTTACCCCTCAGAAACACAGCTGAAAAACAAAGATAAATCAGTCCTGGTTTCTTAAAGAAAATGCAACATTTATTCTGGAAGAAACACGTGGACACACAGATTAAAAATTATAATTGTAGGCTTTGGGATCTTTTTCCCAGCAGATGGGATTTAGGTCCCCAAAGGAGAGCAATTTATTGCACCTGGACTTCAATGCAGTCCTCAAGTGTGGCTGCACCGCCTCTTTTCACCGTTCCAGCAGTAACATGCTCCCGCACAGTGGTTTTTATTAGCAGAGAGCACTGTTCCTATACGACATCTTTTACAAGCAGATTTCAAAACACTCCACAAAGCCGAGCTCTTGTGCCCACTGCCCTCACCGGGAGTCTGAAGGAGAGACGTGTAATGGCTCGTCCAAGACGGTCGCCCCAAAGTGACGGCACAGGCCGGGCGGCCCCCGCTGCCGCTGGCGACAGGCGCCAGCAGAGGGCGCTCCGCCCCTTCCCAGCCCTCACGGCCCTTACCAGCGCAGGGAAGGTTGTAGGAGCCTCCTTTCCCTTTTCTTTCTTTTTACTTCGTGGGAAAGGAAAAAAGTCCTCCCCGTGGCTTACCAGGGGCTCTGTTCCCTGCCGCCAAGCAGCTCGGCACATCTTCCCTGCCGGGCTTCTCCGCGCCGCTCCTTCAGACGCTCTGCTACCCACAGCGAGAGGAGCCCCGCACTTGCCACCACAGGGCAGCGAGGCACAGCGAGGGAAGGACTGCTCACCTGATCCCATCGGGAGCCTGCTGCCCAGTCGAGTGCTGCATGTCTCACTGAGAAGTTTCCACGTCTGCATCCACATGTACTTTCAGCTACCTGCGGCAGGGAGAGGACAGAGTGCCCTGCAGGGCCAGCTAGAAAAGCCTTCGGGGGTGCCTGAAACCTTGAGGGCAGCTGTGTCAGCAGCAACTGAAAGTAGCCTGTTACAGAGCACCAGTCCCACTGAAATACAGCAGCTGTGAGATACACTAAACACGTTCTGGTCACACTCTGTGACATGCACTTACACAGAATATGGCCTGATTGGTTGTGGTCAAGGTTAAAGATCTTGCTGTGTTCACTGGACCAGTGTTCAGCTAGAAGAAGTCCTAACAAAGCTGCCACAGAAAAAATACTTCTAACACCTCTTTGACCCTATATGCAAATATTGCTTGGCAAAGGTTGCCAAGCATTTCTCAGGTGTTACATTCTTCATCTTTCCAGTGGTTTGTTGTTTTTTTTTTCCTTTTCAGACCATGGTCAGAACAACATGCTAAAGACAAGGCTAGTATTTCATGGCTCCTACTCACCTCCCATTCATCATTGTACATGTTGGTGTTCTCAGCCATATGTGATCCCTCCCACTGCATCAGGCTACTTCCCAGCTGCCTGGCAGGCCACAATCTGCTCTTCTCCCAGTTCCTGTCTGCCATTGAAAGCATATAACATTGCAATCTGACAGCCATGCGAGCTGCCAAAATCCTACCCCATGTGAGCCAGAACATCCTGAATTCAGTGCAGATCTTCCTATTAGCTTCATCCGGCATGGATCAGAAATCCTCTCCTCTGCTGAAAATCCTCCAAGTCAAGGGGCTTTTGCCACCATCTGAGCAGCTCCCAGCCATCACAAGGCTGTTCCCAGAACTGGATGCTTGGTAAGTGTAGTGACTGGAATGTGAAACAGAATCAGCCTTGGGGCACTCCAAAAGCCACTCAGACCTGGCAATTTCCAAGAGCTTTGAGTACATCTGAAGAAATCATAGTAGTGATGGGAGAAGCAGCTAGGTCCAAATTATTATGAGGCCAAAGAGAATAAGAGTCCTGAAGCCAAGTTCCTGGCTCTGCCTTGGCAATATCTTACTGATTTCTTCTGCCTTTTTTAAAAACATGGAGGAAAGCTGCCACGCACAAACAGTTTTTTAATCATCTCTCAATATCCAAAGTACCTGACACAGCAAGAAGAAATCTCTCCATGGAGACCATGCAGTCCTGAAGCACATTGTGGAAATAGCTGTCAGGCCTCATGAATAAAAAGTGAATTACAAAGTGCATTAGAGTATCATTGTATCAGCTAATAACCTACGAAGGGTTTCTGGTTTTATCACAGACAATAGTTACAAAAAAAGTCTCATTATGCCGAGCTCATGCTCAGGGAACACAGCAGGATTAGTCTGTCGGGAATAAATATGAGTGCTTTGTTTTACCCGGGCAAGAGAGAGCTGTGATTTGCATCTGCACGGTTCTAAGGACAGAAGTGCCAAAGGGCCCAGCTGGGTAAGTGGCCCCTGTCCAGAGCTTTACACCATTACTGTAAACTTAAAGGTAAAACAGTTCCTTGCTGATCAGCTGTCATTTGACTTCACTGTAATCCTCCTGTACCTACTTGGTTTCAGCCACATCCTTGTCCTCCCCATCTCATGGTAGTGTTCATCCCTGCTTTCGCTTCCTCTGCAGGGGGTTGTGAATATCCACAAGACACGTGCTCATCAGAGCAGTGACATCCACAAGAAAGGGAAATGGTCTGAAGATCTAGCCTGGCACTGGCCTAAAAGTGGAGCTGCAACTGGCTTGCAGCTTGTCAGAGCACTGGGGGGGTCTCAGACATGGTGAGGGGTTAACAGGGGGCTCCCAGGACATCACACCAGCTGGGAGCTCTTCATGCCTCTCAGCACCTCCCTCCACCTATTTTTCTGCCTGTTGTCCTGTTCTTGATTCCAAGGATTACTTGCAGGTCCTGCAGCCAAGACAACTGTGTGTGCCTCAAACTTGCCTTTTCCCCGTGCTGTTTTTTTTAAATTGGGTTTTCCAACTTCTCAAGTGCAGCACAGGATTTGGTAATCCTGTTTTTCGGGTCTCTCCTTCCAACTTACCTGCTAGGTGTTAGGTCCCCATCCCTTTCCCCATCATAGGAGTTCTGGGCATGCACATCCCTGCATTGTCCCACTTCCAGTGGTTCTCTCTCCGGCCTTTTTCCCATATGCATCAAAGTGTCTGAAGACACTGCAAGACTGTTCAATACCTTAGGTATTCTCTGGGAGGAAAAGGAGCAGGTGGATGACGGAGACTGGACTTCACTTTGAAGGAGGTAGTTGAAGGAAGCCTTTTCAGTTCTACATCTCTCACTCTCAATCATTCTCATGTGTGGGCTGCATGCAATTCTGTCATTTTCATTGCCATTGGTTCCACTTTCAACTGGAGAAACCCAATACTCACTGAAACAGCCATGGATAAAATAGAACCTAAAGGACAGTCACCAGGCTATAAATTCCCATTCCTGAGTCAATGCATATTTTAAGCCAAATGAAGGAGATCTATCAAGAAAAGCTGGGAGAAAAGAGAAGCAAAGCTAATAGTCTGATACTTGGGATGCTTCCCTGGAAGATGCAATATCAAATCCTCTTGAAGAGAGGAGGCAATGAAGCAGAGTCTTCCAGCATCCTGGATGAACTCTGTACCCACTGGGGTGTCTGCAGAAGAGAGGTAATACTGGCACGTTCCCTGTCTCGCTCACTTTCCACCTCCTGTGTTGTCTGCTTGCTGGAAACTCTATTAGAAGCCTTTGAAGCAGCCATGAAGGGCATGGACAAAAAAGGCTCAGTGCATACAAGCACCTGCTTATCCTACTGAAGGGTCATGAAGCAAGCTGCTTCTCCAAAGGTTCCCTAGGAATATAAACTCACAGGAGAATGAGTGGGTGAATGATTAAAGGACAGGAAATAAGAGGCAGAAATAAGATGCAAACCTTCATGACAGAGGGAGTTCACCAGGGCAGTGTCAGAGGGACGAGTGTTGAAGGCTGTTGGTGAACTTAGTCAATTACCTGGCAAATGGGTGAGTAATAAATGTGACAAACCTCCTGGTGGCATGAGGATATGCTGAGTAAAACAGAAGGGTTATCTGTGAAGAGCTGCAAAACAACCATATGCTACCAAATGACAAGGTGAGAAGACAGCAGGAAAACTGGAACCTAGAAATTCAAAATAAAGGACATGAGAAAAACAGGGCTGACCTCATTATATCAAGATGGGCTCTTGGGCTTATTCTTAAAAATAATGTCAACTTAGTCGATGTTCCATAGCAGTTGGAAAATTATGTGTGAGGGATACTTTGGCAAGGGGTAGTGAACACAATGGAGAATGTGAGGATAGCACAGCAGTGCATCTGCATCCCAAAGACTGTGCACTTCTGATCCTGCCATCTGCAGAAGGGCTTAGCAGAAAGTACGGGGCTCAGAGAAGAGCAGTGGGAAAGATGTAAAAGTGCTTCCATACAAAAAGTAGGATTAAGGCCCGATTAAGATTGGAAAAGAGACAACTGAAGGTTTTTATATGCAATTCTGACTCCTCTGGTCAAGAAGTCCCTAAAACCAAATTGCTGCAGGTGTATTCTAGGGGAATAACCCTGTCTGCCTGCCCTGCTCTTGGATCTGTACCTAGACGTCCAGTGCTGAGCACTGAACCAGGTTTCCATTTCATCCGGTACTACCAAACCCCGAGCTCAGATGCGCCCCAGATGGGGCGTACTGCTTCAGATCAACTAGAGTACTAGATCAAATAAACAAAATTATTTTATTGGGATTTATTAATGTCCAGATAAGGATAACAAAGATTTTTCAGTTAAATAAGAACTAATTTATTGATCTATCTGGTCTCAGAAATTAAACCAGGACTATCTCCCAGCATAGATATGGTGGCAGCAGAAACTTTCAGCTGCCATCAGACAAAGTGTTAAATATACAGATGGCTACAGACAGGCCAGAAGCGTAAGATCCCATGTCTCTATATTTTAATTTCTTAAAAAAAATTTATTTCAGAAACATCCTGGTTCTGTCTGTGATGCGACATCATTCCCTGAAAATGTGAAAACAAATCCATTAGAACATTTTTCCGTGGCAGGAGTGCAAACACGGTATTAGGATTTAAGAAGTATCTGCATGACTGGCTGATAAAAACCTTTACAAGGCACTGAAGAGTTTGATTACCAAGGCCTTGTATGGACAAATATTGGATTGCTATACAGCCCACAATTTGCCTGTCAGTTAGCTTTGGGTATGTGTTACCAGACCAGGACTACAGAGAAGTTGGAGGAAAGTGGATGGCATTAAGATTAAGGTGTCCTCAAAAGTTGCTACTAATTTTGAATGCCTTGGTCTGTGAAGTCATTGCAGGAAGAAATTTTTGGTGATGCCTTACATACAAGGCTTACATACAAGGACGTCTCTGAGTACACAGTAGCAGTTACATGATGAACACTGGTGCTTTGAAGATTGGCTGTGCAGAACTACAGAACCGCCACAGCACCTGATGCAATGAGATAAAAAGCAGGTCAGCCAGCCTTTCCTGAGCTCAGTCTGGAGCCTTGGCCCAGGACCACTGGAGCACAGAGCTGCCCTGTGCTCCTGGCAGGCCTGCCGGGTTTCCTGCCATCTGGGCACCCCTGGCTCCAGGCCCTTGGGGAGATCTCTGTTCAACTCCATAGCCAGCCCTGTGGTGGCTTTGAAAAATCTGGGTCCATTTTCTCATTTTGCAACCTTTTCTCAGGTCCCAAAGGACTTGAATTCTTCTGTTTTCTTTCCCAACCCAAAGAGATGCACTTCAGAAAGCATGGCCCCTTCCCTTCAGACCTCCTGTTTAGAACTGATTGTGGCTAAAAGCCCGTAAGTACAAAGCTATGTAAGGGGAAACCTTGCTGGTTTTCCCCCTCATGTGAGGACAGAGGTAAAGTTCAGAAGCCAGCAGAAATTCAGCATTTATCCCACTTCAGCACCTTGTGAAACTGATCCAGCCTTTATCTGTGTATTTAGACACTGCCACTTGATCTTTTCAAATCTGCCCTATATGAAAGCACTAAAAATAGTCTATTTTAAAGCAGACTAGACTGAAAGTATCCCTTAACCTCCCTCCCCCACCAGAAAACCCCAACACCTCATGAAGTTTAAGAAAAATTTTCTGTTTTCCCACAGGCATGCTCCAAGACTACTCTGCCACTTCCTATTTGAGAAACTTCAGTAAGAGAGACTGGTGTGCACTTACATGCAGAGTTTCATTCTGTCTCTCCCTCTTCTTGTCATGAAATGGTTGGCATCTCACACCGAGCAGCCCTGGTTTTTCCTGTTCTGCTGATCCTAGATTGCTGGGAAAACACTTCAAGGGCTCTTGTCCAGGACTGCTGCAGCTCCTCCAGTGACTGTTGTGTGAAAAACCTGTCTGCCTTTTCTTGAACTCAGATGAGGATGTCTTTGCCTGCCAGCACCTTTCTCTGAGGCACTTCCCATCATTTCTGCCCACTCTAGCCACAAAGACAACAGGATGCAGGTAGCATACCTGAAACTGCAGGACTTAGAGAGGACATCTTAAAGCAGACCAGAGACCCATACTACATGCTGTGATTCCGATGACTCTCCCCTATGTAAGCTGTGACACATATTTTGACTGTAATAAAGATGGCTCGCTTAAAAACCAAATATGACTAAAAAGTACAGGGTTTTAGTGGGGAACTGAGATCTAACTGAAAATCAGATCAAACAAATCAGAGCTGTGGAACTAATGCTGGTTTGAGTGTTGTTTCTAGGCCAGGGAAGCACTGAAAGAAAAATCACAAAGAGGGAGATTCACATTTCCATGCTATAGGTGTAACCTCATCAAGCTTTCGTCAAGGAGGCAACTTCTTGTTTGGTGCTTGAACAGTTAGCAGAATATGGTGCAACTCTCAGATATTTGGCCTCCACGAGGGACTTTCTATCTGACTAGATCAGCTAGAAAACTTCATACATGCAAAAACCTCCAGTTTCAACAGCCCTAAGTATGGCAGAACACAAGCAAGCAAGATGAGGCAAATACACAGTAGGCAAGTAGCCTTTTCTGTGTACTCCTCTCTGCCCCTTCTTTTTCCCCAGGCTGTGTGTTGAGCCTGACCTGAGGAACAATATAAAGCAAAGGAGGTCACAAAACAATCTGTTAGTCAGTAATGCTATTAGGACTTGCAGGTTATGGTGACTGACCAGTCTACAAATGTGAAGCATCACATGAAAGAATGGCATTTGTCAAACGGTTGTGCACAGCTTGAAAGCACCTAACCTTTTCTAAAAAAATAAAGGTGCTGCAAAGAAGGTTAAAAGCAAATAGATATATATTATGCCACTATTAGGATCAAATCTGATGGGTCAGGGAGGAAACAAGAGAGCGAAGTGTTCTCAGTCTCCCATCTATGCTATGCCTGCAGCAGAAGCTGGCACTACAGATCTCTGGGCTGCTCCTCTGGGCAGAGCCAGACTGAGCCGGAAGCCTCGAGGGAGGAAGGGCCAGGCAAGAACACAGTGATTGTTTCTGCTGTGCGTGGGCAGACACATCCCAAGCATTATCTCTGGCACACTGCAATTTGAGCACGACATAGCTTGCTCCTTCCATACAAGGGAAGTTATCACTGAGCCTCCCAGCTCCAGCTAAGCAAACTCCTTTACGGTGTGAGATACAAAGAGATGCAAATCTGCCTCGGTTCCTTTCACAAAATAAGTGAGCAGTCAAGCTCTTCAATTCAGCCAAGTGCTTCAATTGCTCGACTCAGTCTTGCCTTTCAGCTCAGCCACAGGCAGACACAGCTTCACTGCCAGGACCATAGGAGCAGCCCCTCTAGCTGCATCACATCCTGGGAGGCAGAACAGCGGTCAGCAGCCACCAGACAAAGTGAACAAATTGCTGGAAAAGTGCAGGAGAGGTGGGAGGAAGCAAGACAAAAGAACAGAAATGAACTTTAAAACAGCACTAGGACAACTCCCTGGTTTTTTGCCCCTGTAGTGTGAAACCTCTTTTTAGTTACTAGTTGGTGGCATTTGTCACTATTACAACATGAGGTAAGGAAACTACATTTAGTCCTAGTCCTTGACTACATCCTAGTTTCGGTCTCCGACTTCTTTGCGTGTCACTAGCTGATGGGCTTCTTCAGCTGCCAGGAGCATCCTCTGCCTGCAGCTGTGGCTCCCTAGCAGGCAGCACAGAGTGAAGGACAACCAGCGGGCTCAATCTAGGCCCTGATTAAAGCTTGAATAAGCAGTACCGAGTACAGAAAAGAGAAATCCCTAGAAACAAATCAGAACTGGACTGTAGGAAGTTGATTAGTGGAGTGGAGCAAACAACGCTCAGCATCCACCAAGCTGCAGGGTTCTCCTTTCTGCCAGGCTCACCAAAGGGAAAATGGCAGATGTGGGTGCTCTGCTGCTGGCCCCAGGCAGAGGACATGTTGTGGGCTTTCAAGGAGAGTACAGACTCCTGTGTCGTGAGCTTTTGGCGGAATATAGGCAAAACACAGCCTGCAACTGCTGCTGAGGTTACACCTTTCTACTAATAACCCTAATAGAAACCTTTTCATGATGAAGAAAGTAATGCATTGCCCAGAGAGACTGTACATCTCCATGCTCAGAGGTTTTTCTTCAAGACCCAACTGGATAAACTCCAGAGCAGCTGGCTGGACAAGAGACTTCTTGAAGATCCTTCCAACCTGAGTTATCTTTTGACAGACCATAAATTCTGCAGCCCCCAGCCCTGCAGTTTGGTAAAGATGTGCATATTACTGCAGCACCCAGCCCTGCAGTCTGGTAAGGATGAGCAGATTACTGCAGCACCCCGGTTTTACTTCCCATAGGAGTTCTCCAGTTGTCCACACTTTGCTGTGCCATGAACAGCCCAGCCCACTTTAAATCACTGACATAAAACATCTGGGAAAAACACAAGCTGGTTGTGATACACTGAAATTACCTTCTGAAGGGAGACAGGTACATCCATGCAAGCACAGGAAAAGCTGGAGAGAGGGACTTGCTTCCCAAGACCTTGCTTACTGAGTGGGGCAAAATTCCACAAGGTGCCCAGCAGCTCTGTCTCCCCAAAGCTGACTGTAACTCCTCAGGCTGCTGCTGTACAAAGTGGGAGAGGATCTGCCTTTCCCAGACAGTGCTTGCAGCTGGTCTTCCTTACAGAAAGGGGGTGTAAGTGGCTGCCATCAGCCACAGCCTGCCTTGGGGCTCCAGCAAGTCCAACTCACACGAAGTCCCAGCCCCAAAGCTGCTGGGGAAGGGGATCTTACTGCAGAGCTCTGAATATTTCTATGAGCTTCTTTTCTCCGTAGTATTGCCTTAAAAAGCCCAGCAAGGATTTCCTCACCACCGCCATTATCAGGAAGAGGTGAAGGCATCTCTACAAGCCTCATCATCTCATTGCTCAGCTCCCATCCGTTAGTAACCACCTCAGCACAGCCCATGTCTCTGCTACAGCTGCAGCAGTGGAGAAGGGACAGTACCATCTCTCCTCCAAGGAATCCAGCTTTGGATGCCATGCCAGCACATAAACTGCAACATCCTCTGTTCCCTTACTGTCTTGCAGCAAAGTAAGTTGCTCACATACAGTAAGTTGCTCACATACAGGACTAACACCATGCTGAACTGTCTGCCAGGAGAGAGCCGATTGCTTTAAAAGAGGATTTGCTAGCTGTCAGCCCAAAGGAAGGCACTAAGAGACGAGAGAAGAATTACATAAACATTTTAAAAGCAGACCAGTCAATCCTCCCAGGCTGTGCCTGGTTTATGGGGACCTTTCCCTCAATAGGAAAAGCTAGGGAAAAGGCTCTCACAATACTTGTTCACCAAGTTGGAATACAGCCTCCTACAGAAACAACAAGCTATCATACAGTAACCACGCTTTCAGAGGAGCGAAACCTGAATGTGTTGCATTTCATCCCACCTCCTCTCTCCCTTAACGCCATAACAAGCTCCCCCAGTCCCCTTCCCACCAGCCTCTCTCCACAATCCCTGCTCCCATGTGCCTCACAGCTCACCCCTTACCACACCGAGTTACCACCCTCTGACCTGTTACCCATGCCCAGCACCACTTCTGAGAAGAGTATTATCCATCATGCAAGCTGCAGCCCCCCTGGTGACACCCCCGCACCCTGATTGGGGTATTTTGAGAGAAGGCAGATTTCTGCTGCTGTACCAGCCACATCCAGCTATCCAGAAAAACTGCCACAGGAAAACAGCACTCTTGCACTGGAATGTAGACAAGGAATACAAAATTTTTTCCAGGAACATAAAATATTACTCTGTGTGAGAAATGGGTGAAACAGGAAGGTGGCCCCTATTACCCACACTGCTCCCACAGCCACCCACCTTCTGCTGGGGGGCCAGTCACTGCTCCGGCTGCAAGAAGATGCCTGCAAGTTGGATCCTGCCCTGGTCTAGGCTGACCTAGCGCTGTGTGTGGTGGAACGTGGGAACCTCTAGCATGAATTCATTATGAATGGGGACAGGGCAACTCCTTGACCTGAAGGAAGCTTTCTCCTTCACCAGGATCCAATTACAAATGGTAAGACAGCAACTAGTTTTCTTTCCAAGATTCAACCTCAATTTTTCATCAGATGCTTCTATTTGCTCTTACTGCTTCAGAGCTCTCTTGGTCCGGGTAACTTCACTGCTAGAAAGAGATGAATTTTCTTTCCCCACATGCCTTGTAGGGATTTATTCAGTGAACTGGAAGACGCTTTCCTGCAGACTGACCTAGTTCCATTTTTGAGCTGCGCGGAATGCTGATCCAGTGGGCCAAAAAAACCATCTGCTCAAAACTCTTCCAAGGTCATCTCCCAAGTGAAAGATGGAGATCTGGAAAACAAAACAAATGGATTATCTGCCCCACCCTCCCAAACCTAAAACCTGATGTTGCATGCTCACAGGTTTGGCTCTGGGATGCTCACAGCTCTGTGTGTCCTTGGGCAGACGAGCCAGGACAGTTTGGTTTTCATCTAAATTAGCTTCAGTCCAAGTAAGTTCTAAAATCCTGATAAATTATAAAAAACCACGGCCTCTCCTTTATATCACTCTGGTGAAGCCCAGAGTAACTGTTAAAGGTAGGAAATCCTTGTAAATAGGGGAAGAAGATACATTTGTGCAATAATACAAGTAAAAAGTCAAGGGATGAAGTGTTTTTTACATACCAAGTAATGGCCTTCAATGGGATAAAAACTAGGAATCTAATAGAGAATGGAACTCGTGTATCAATAAGCACTGAGAAAAGTGGTACAAGAAGAAAGTAGGAAGAAATGGACACTCTGGAAAGTCTTAACAAATCCAACAAAATCACAAAATGGTTTAGAAGAACCTTTAAAATGAGTTTTATTGTCAGAATTTTACAAGTAGCCTTCAGTGGCATCATACAAGAAGAACTCTGTTGCAAAACTCTAATAAATAGTCTGCCCCAAGTCCCAAAATATTTCTTGAAATAAAATAAAACCAAACTTAAAAATAAAAGAGAATAAAAGCAAGACTTCAGGATGCTCAGAGATGTTAGCAATATTTCCCATTTACAAATAATATCAGGCATTATATAAATCTCCTTCATACAAGTCATTAAAAAACCCAAGACATTCTAAACCTTTACAAAAGCACTCCAGAAATAGTTCCAAAGAGATCCATTTCCATGACAAAACATTAGAGAAGAACTCCATGGGGATTAGCATCACAAATGAAGTTTGAGGTTGAAGCGTAGTGTGTACTTGTGTGCAGCAAGATTAAAGATCGTGAAAAAGGGATTTGAAGAGAGCATGGAAGTCTGTGACAAGACTGTGCCAGTGATTTTAATCTGTGTATTTGAGAATGTGATAAAGGGGAGTGAGAGGATGCTCTCAAAATTAACCCCCAAATACACTGCACTTTATGGAAGGCAATATTTACTAAGGTAGTAACTATATCCTCAGAAGGGAGTAGAAAAGGTTTCTCAGCACACTGCACAGTTTAATGCCTGAGCAGACTGCAGTGCTTAAAAGTTGTATTTTGACACCTAAAAGGTATTTTCTGTAGAGGTAACACGTTGTGGCAAGTTAGCTGTTCCTTCAAAGAACAAGAAATTAACTGTGCTGGCATGAAGCAATTTGGGAAATCTCGTGCTAGACAGTTTCACTGGGGACTGGGGATTTCAGAGCTCCAATCCTGTCCCAGTGCTTTGAAAAATACACTTCTCTAATTCCCCTTTACATATTCCTCTATCTTCCATAGTAAAGGATTTATAAGGTCTCTCATGCAATAAAACACAATTTGAATAAAGTTTTCTCAAATCTGCTGTGATTTGAGAAAACCAGGGAAACAGAACGGGAGGGCAGGTACACAGTGATGGTTTGTGTGGTTTTTCATGGAAACATTTCGGTGGCGGGGGGGGGGAATCTTAACTCTTTACAACTTCAGCCTAAGTCTCCTGCACGTATGCAAGCAACAGACTCCCCTTGAAGGGAAGGGGGCTGTACTTAACTGAGCACTGTTGCTGGATCACTTATGTCTCAGCCTGCCTGATGTGGTATGAACTGCAGCATGCCTAGTTTTGCTGTTTGTAAAGGTACTTGCAGCCATTGTTTCCACAGGAAACAAAGGCCATCAGAAATGCTAATGCAATAGATGTGTGATAATGTGCCTCACCCATGGTTCACCTCTCTAGTCTCTCTCTAAGCTGTGATGCTGGTTGTACTGTACCATACACTATGGACACGCGCTCTCTGCAATGTATGGGAAGGTAGCACTAGTAATCAAGCGCAAATTGCTAAGGAGACACCTAAAACATTGCATTACATCCCCTTGTCTGTGGCATACTTCAGAAAACAATGTTAGAAGAGCAGTAAACATTTCTTTCTAATTTTCTAGATGTCATAATATTTGCCAAAGCTGCAAGGAAAAGCAGATTACCTGAAACAGAGAAAGGAGTTAATGGAAACAGAGGCAGATGGAACAGCAAGCCTGATCCTGGCCTCCAAATAATTTTGTACATAACAGATAAAGAGACAATGTGCAAAAAATAGACATTCACATTTTAGCAGTTAAACTTTTATTTTACCTTTTTAAAATTATTTACTTTTTTTTTTCTACAAAAGGCAGACATTGATTGTTGATCTGCAATTGTTTTGAGTGCGCGCAGAGATGCAAAAAAAGGTTACTGGAGGATGAAGGACAGGGAATTGCTCTGACTATACTTTCACATGTCATAATTAAGGTGGCATTAAAGCTTAAGTCCCAGTAATAATATTCATAACAGATGGTATCCTTCCCCGTACACCGTTCTCAGTTCATATCAATTGTGTTGAAAACCCATTCGGTGAATTTCTTCAGCTTTTCGGTTGCATTCTGGGATTCCTCCTGTAACCTCAAGTTGTCTTCCCGCAAATGCTGCACTTCAGCCTGAAGGCTGGCCTTGTCCTCTTTTTCCTTAGGCATAAGGAAAAATACAGATCTTAGTGGAAATTTTAGGTCATGCTTCCTATCTATCTAGAGCAGCAAGAATCTCTTAAGAGAGCATAAGTCTCATTCTTTTTAAGGATTTTATGTGCAGTAACACATAGGTTTATATCCAAGGGACATTAGTGACATCTCCTTCCTCATGTTTTGCTTGCATGAACAGGATTTCTCTGTATTAGATTCTAATACAGAAGCTGGCTCCCCAGGTGGTCCAATAAAATTGGGCATGACCTGTTCTGAATGTACAAGTGCTGATGGTTAACTAAGTAAAAGGTAGGGAATCTTCCTGCAAACACTTTCCCAGCTAAGAGACTTCATCTCACTACAGCAGATCCTTCTTGGACCAAGTAGGCATTAAAACAATACAGGAAGTTTCCACAGCAGACATTACATGTTTAGATAACACTGTCGACCTTTTATCAGCAGGATACATTTATATGGACTAACTTCAAGCCTTTTGCAGTGTCACCTGAATTAGGAGTGGAGGTACTATGAATCACCCTCCTAATTTAAGCAGAGGAATCAAATGCCTACAAATTCAGACACCCCATCCCAGCCATGCATAATTAGAAGCCTGAGAAAAGTAGCAAAGAAATGTCTTTTTCTCATACAAGGATGAGACTGTCACAGGCTCTGGCATGGCAAAGCAGGATTACACAGTTATTAGCACCACCAAGCACTAAATACATGTCTTACAAATCCTTCTGTAGATGAAATGCTTACCTTCCTTAAATCTTCTTGCAGCATCTTCAGCAAACCTTCCAGTTGGTCCACTTTAGAGGCGAGAGTTGGAGGAGATTCTTTACTGTTGAAAGCAGGAAACAAGAACAGGTATTGATATGATTTACTGTCTTCACATGGGGTAGCTAATAGCTTTGTCTATACCAAGTGACTTTATGAAGGTATGCATTTGGGTATACCAAGAATTCACCAAATGAACATAATTAAGAGTATATGGAACACATGCAGCACATTAAACAACAGAACAAATTTAACTCATGATTAATTGGGGTCATCCCATCACTTGACTTCTTTCTACTTGGAATTCATTGTTTGTGCCTTGAATTACCGTTGCTTTGGACAGGTTCATGAACATCTCAGACAAGAAAAACCTGCAAAAAGGTTCAACTGGACTTAAAATTCTTTTTTTTTCACCTCCTAATTCCATCTTCATGGGAACTTGTGAAGAGTTCTTGCATGAAGCCTGGAGATAGCTTCCAAATAAAGATATCCCTACTCTTTTCCTTGGTTTGTAGCTGCGAAAGCCTGCACATCTAGTGCATTTACTTACCCTGTATAAGGCTTTATCTGTGCAGTAAGCTGGTCCTCAGCCTGATCACTACTGGAAGCAGCACTCACAGGTCTGTGATTTTCATCAGCAGCAGCAAAGAATGAAGCTCGCTGAACTGAGAAGGCAAACATACCGAGAAAAACAATGGCAGCAGTAATGATTATTTGTTCATGCACAGCACAACAGCTACACTGCAGGATCTCAGCAATTTCAGTCTGTTTCAAGCAAGACAAAGTGATTATATGACATACCAATGTCCCCTTGACAGATGCAAACTGCCAGTGCAAGTGTTTGCACCAGGTTTTCCACTGTACTGGATTCAAGAAGTACTGGTTCTGGTACAACCAGCAGTGTGCAGATCATCCTGGGTACCACTGCACGATACCACCCAATAACTTAGCAATTATATTTAGTTTCCTTCACTCTATAAAGAATGCCTTTATCTTAAGGAAAGAAAAGCTCACTGTGCACAATTTGACCAATGCCGTTTTTCAGAACCTGAAATTTTTTCCTTATGCCTTATAAAATGTTTCCAGATTGAAACATGAAACCTCTTTCCTGCCTTGTGTATATATTTCTTGTCCTGTAACTGTTCAAATGTTCAAATGATCTTAGACCTCAATCTCTAAATCACTGTCACATGTGGTGTGACTGTAAACTACTGACTGCTCCTACCTCTGGAGTCTCCTAGCACAAATAGCAATATAAAGACTTTAAGCTTAATAAATTAACCTTAGCAGCTGCTGGGCTCTCACTGGAAACAGAAGACTATTGTCTTTTTCTGTTCGGCAAATTTTTATGCTAGAGGTTGGTGTAGCTCAGGGATCCAGGCACTTTTTCTTTCAGCTGGTACAGATACCGCTATTTGTAACTTCAGGGGCTTGTGCTGAGGACACCAATCAATGGTGTAAAAGAGGTGTTCAGGATCACAAATCAGATTTTAGGCTCCTTGGTATGCGTCAATCCCTACTGGCACCTGTCAGAGACTAGAGACTGGGACTACACTGAGACCAGACAACCAAAGACCAATGGAATTATATTGAGATCCTTCTCCAAGTCAAATTTGAATGTATTTTTATAGCAGTGAGATGTGTTAGCCAGCTAACACATTACTCCAGCTTTTCTTCATCTGAGCTGTCAGTTTGTTATCTTGACCACAGTGACTGTGTTCACACTTCTAAAGAGAAACTCAAGTGAGTCTGGGGCCTACCAAGTGAGGGATTCAGGTTAATGAGGACAGTCAAATAAATCTCACCAAAATCCAGGGGATCCTTTAAAGAGAAACTGCCAACCACAGGGAAATGTGTTAAAACCTGAGCTTCACCCATATGTGGTGATGAAAAAACCATCACTACAAATTCATCTCCTCTTGAGGACCATGGCTTACTTTGAATACTCTTCCCCAAGACTGCACAGCAGAGATATGAGCCAAGCTGCTCCTACAACTCCTGTGGCAACAGAGCAGAGGACACGAGCAGATCTTGGATACCCACAGAGACATGCACTGTCTTAATGATATGTAAGGCTACTACCAGAGAACAGCCAAGAAATCAAGTTACTTCACAGCCTTCTCCAACCATGCTGAATAAGGTCTAAAAGATTCAGGATCAGTTAAAAAATACTTCCATGAAGGTGGGACAGCATTTATGCAGATATTAGGAATAGGAACTTCTGTTTAACACACCAAGAAGACTTTTCCATTCGATTTTGGTATCGTAAATTCTCTTTTGTCTAAACTGCATTTAATTTTAAGTTCAAATGTATCTAGGCAGTTTACAGTTCTCTTCAGTTTACTAAGTGTCATGGAGATGGCAAATACCATAGGATGCAACAACACTTAGGTGCAAATCTATGTCTTCGGGGTATGCAGAAGCAAGAAGGCAATGAAAAAGTATATACCAACAAGGCATATTTCCCAAATTATCTTGGTAGCAAACTTCAGCTGCACTACACATACTTCTTGCTAGTGCAGTAAGCAAGCAATTATTAGTGTGCTTTCTCCCTACTATATGACTTAATTTTTGCACTTCTGTGCTGGATGCCTTTCCCACACCAGCTGTGATATCTTCAACTGCTTTACATGAAATGAGAAGTGACCAGTTTCACAAAGATTTGGCCAAACCATAGCACTGAGGAATTCCAGTATGAAGAAATGGTATCTGAGTATTACATACAAAGTTTCAGGCTCTTGACTTGGTATTTTAAATGAGCTTAAACTTCAGACTAAGCAGAAAATTACGAACAACAAAAACAAAAGTCAGGATTAAAATAAACCCAAACAACCACAAAACCCACAGTCCTTAATGAAGCATACAAAAAGAATGTTATGGTCTGAAAACTTACCTTCAAAAGCTTTGGCAGCATCTACCAAGTTTGACCAGTCCAGATCAGAGGCAGAATCAGGCAATGGCATAAGACCAGGGTCTGGCATGGGCTGCCGTCTTTGCTCCTGGATATCTGTGAGGGAGCTGTCTGAGGCAGAAAACTCTCCTGGAGCGATGCAGAATAGATTACAAACTCCATAAAACCACCCCAAAATTCCTTTCTTAATACTACTGCATACCCTATTCTTAACTTTTCTGGCATAGCACTTTTGGAACCAAAATTCAGAAGAATGTTTGATCAACTGCAGTTGACCAGATACAGCCTTCTACAAGGCAGTGTTCTAAAACCAGGACATTCGGCTCCTTTCTAACCTGCCTGAATCTTTGCAGCCTAGCACTTCAAAAGTCAAGCTCTGACTCCCCAACACTGGGGCTGGGGGCAATACTCTTCTACCCAACAATTCCTGCCTCTGCACAAGCTGAAGATACTTTAGAGGGCTCTGCCTCTGGCTGGCGCTTCTGCAATCCCTGGAACCTATTTGCTTCTGTGAAAAAAAAAACAGAACAAAACAACAAAACTGTGGGGTTTTTTTCCTTCCTCTTTACAACCTTGTAAACCAGTGGGAGCTGACTTAAATCTACCAAGACGCATCAGAACAAGAAAACCCTTAAAATTACTTCCAGAGCATTGCACATCACTCAGCAGTTTAGTGAAACCTTCAGATCTTTACTAAAAAATAGCCACACCCACCTGTAAGCTGGTACATGGCTCACTATGGAAAAAAAAAATTGGCAAGCTTGAAAGAAGGATACAAAATCCCTGTAATTTTTGTGCAGATTAAAACAACAGAAGTGAAACACTTAAGATTTCCATCACTAATTAGGGCAAGACCAAACTGTCAACCAAGAATTATTTACTTTATTTCAGTTTACTGGCTGGACAATCAAAAAATGTGCAATGCCTGGTCACATGTATGAGCTCAGAAGCAGCAACAACTTCCTTTCTCATGCCCTCTGTCAGGATGTAATGAAAAGTTTTGAAAACCTTGTAGACAGTTATTAGAAGAGAGAGATGTAGGGGTGAGAAGATAGACTGGGCACCTGGGAGGAAGCTGCTAAGAAGATTAGAGTGAAGAGTCTGCTTGGATCAGAGAGAACAGAAAGACAGTGTGACAGACAGGATACAATCCCAAAATGCCATGAGCTGTGTTGTTTATTTCTCCTCCCCTCTTTTTTTTTTTTTGATAGTCTAGTAACTATACAACTTCAATAACTAAAGTAACTTTGTAAGAACTTCAGCTAAATCATATTGCTGCCTGGGGAACAGTGACCAGAAAAGCTACACTGCATTCACTTCTTTGCTCAGAAGTCTTGATTTTTTTTTTTGTGTGTGTATTTACTTTTTGTAAATGTAATTTCAGCTCAATATTAACACTGAGGATTCTTGTCTTAGCTCTCGAAAGAGTTATTTTGGAAGTCATTAACATGAAAGTATTTCCAATTAGTGAAAAGATACACAGAATTAGATGAAAACCTAACTATTTGAAAAGCTCCCTGTTTTAAAAATGTGAGTTGGATTGTTAAGGCAGATGAGTAAATACGAGCATTTTTATCTCACTGTTTTCTCTCTTTAAAAAAAATGGATGTGCTCTGGAATCTTTGAATTCAAAGAATTTTGAATAACTGGAAGCCAACAAATACTTGTGGTACTAAAGATCTACCTTACTTAATCCTTTTCTCAGCAAAGTGTATGTGGGAAGACAATTTGTGTGCCACTCAAATAGCTGGTCCTTTCATCATCCAGCCCCTTAAATTTTAAAGAAAATGGAAAATCTTGTTTTGTTGACAAAGGGAGAAAGGTTAGGTGATAGGAGGAGTTATCACTTTGGTGTGGAAGAGAACATGACAGCAAAAGAAGGTTTTGTAGTTTTCTTTTTGGAAAATACAGGCATTTAAATGAAAAGAGACCAAGTGCTGCTTTCCACTTGTACTCAGATGGCATCATTAATCTTCTGACCCCAAGCCCTCGGAAGGCAAATCCTCCATCCAGTTACAAGCACAACCAAGTCTGTCAAGTTATTTTAGTGCATATGAAAAACAGAAATGAAGAGAGCTCAGTTTCTTAACTCTTATGCAAGAAACACATTATACAGACACAACAGCTCATGAAAATGTCAGGTTCAACACTGAAAACTGATGCCTGGTGATCACAGTCAGATGAAAAGAATTTAAAATAGATTTCTTGATCAGCCTTCACTGTCAAATGTATCCTGTGTAGCTAAATACAGACTGTGCTTAGGGCCCACTATAGTGAGTTGAATCTATTGATAGCCTTGCATTTTCCTCTTGAAACATACTAAAACATGAATAAATCAGAGCAGATATGTACTTCTTCAGAAAACATTGCACAATCCTACCCTGAGATCTACCTCTATTTCTGGAAAACACACTCAGTTATGAAGTACAGTGGGAACCTGTGAAAATTCCCTTTCTCACTAACTGAGATATTCACATGCAGCAACACACAACCCATCAAACAATCATACTGAGACTTTTCAGTAAACTAATGGGGGAAAGCTGAGTGTCTTCTTGACAGCACTTTACAAATAACTTTTTCTGGTTAGTTGTGCGACTAAATAAGTAATTCAAGTGCTGTAAAATAGGGTAAGGAAATGAATCTAAAAGCAGTTGGTGCAATAAATGCTGTATCTGGTGTAGCTGTGTATCCACAAATGTCCACTAGCATTTATCCACTTTTGTATCATTATTTTCCTAATCGCATTTTGTTCCCATAATCCCACATTAAAGGAACTGACACCTGAAGTACTCTCTGGTAGATAACCAGGCATACATTATTTGTCCATTGGTCCAACTATCTAGGTGACTCTTGCAAGAAATGGCAGAAACTTGCAGCCAATGAGGCAAATTTCTGTGCTCCCTCCACAAGGCAAATGCATGACCAATCATGCCATTTTACACTCACTGAAGTAAGAAAAAAAAAATTTTATGTTTTCAGTCATGTGACTGGACTCTCCTCATTTGAACAAAATCAAGATGTAACTACTTATTGCTGTAACAAACACCTTCCCCCAAGATGATCCACAAAGGATTCCTCTGAAAGTCGAAAAATGGGAAATACACTTACCATGTAGTGATTTCATTCCCAAAGTATAGGACGGTCTCCGTAACGGCAGCGACTTTGGGAGAGAAGGGTAGGTGCTGGTGAATAGTACATCATTTGGCATGGCTTGGTCCAAGAGTGAGGCCCGCGAGGTGAAGAAGTGGTCCCTTTGACCACTGTAAATACTCTCATCTGACAAAGTCCTTTGCAAGGCACGCCTTGTGGTAGGAGTGCTGGGAAAGGGAGACTGACAGGACAGAGTGTGTGACTATACATTCATAAACACAAATAAAAAGAAATGAGAAAAAAATCATCAATAAAGAAACTTTTGAAATAATTTTAAAAACCTTTTTTTAAATAACAAACCAAGTATTAACATAGCATTTTTCAGAGCGGACAGGAAAAAGAACTAAAGGAATTGGCTTTTAAGGAGATTGTAACTAGGTAACATATATATATAGCTCTTTTTTCGCCTACCTCACATTCTAACTTTTAAACACCCTTCAAACTTCTCCTGAAGTGGAAATCCCAGGCAGCCCTTGCTGACTCCAGAGCTGCCGTGCAGCAGAGAAATGGATACAGAAAGAGCCTGAATGCTGCACAAACCAGAGTTCTCCCATTGCCCGGGGAGGCTGCCTTCCTGCAGGTAGAGCACCAGCAAATGCCAACTAATCAGAAGTCTCCTATTACTGAACAACTAGGAACACTCACCACTGCTGTGGGTCTTCAGAAGTATTTGAATCAAAAGTAAGTAAATAGTCCCGTGAATAGGAGAACTTGTGTCCTATCCCCACAATCATCCCAGCTTCCTCCATGCTTCACACAGGAGAAAGCAATGGCTGGTTATACATTCTCAGGCCAGTGCCAGAGAGCTGCTATCATGACCATTCCCACCAGTAGAGACTCTGATTTTCATGAAACCTGTAGCAACATAGCTATCTCTAAGGCATAACATTTCTTTACAGTTTGGTTGAAATTTGGTCCAAAGGCTTTCATGGAGAAATTTTTACAGAGCCTCATTTGCTCTGTAAGAGAGTTTAAACCAAAAAAAAAGGAGAAAAAGGGTTTTCCAAAAAGAGCAATTAAAAACAGAGTTGCTCATTTGCACATAAAAAGAGTCGTCTGTTCTCAGAAAGAGGAAAAAACATGTTTAAACAGACAATATTCTACTCCTGTGATCAAAATCCCACACTACAAGGTGGGAGAAGAGCATGGAAGAACGACTGTTGGTACTGTACACAGGAAGACAATTTGCCAATCACCTCACCTCTTATAAATTTTAATATGAGAACATCGCTGGATATGTTTGTTTTATGATTAAGAATCAGAATTATTACTTCCAAAACCCTGCTATCATCAGAAGATAAGGAAATAAAGAAGCCAGCTTTCTATTTCTCATGCCAATTTTCTATTATCAAATCCTCCCCTCTGTGTTGCCTCCTTCAGGACTTGCCCATCATAGTATGAACCTGCATATACCATTAACACTACAGAAATTACAACTTCTGGTACACAGTTGTTACTAAGGCATATGGAAGACTGAACTGCCTTTTTTTTTTCTGCTAATGAAAATTTCTGGTACCAGAGCAGGGGAAAAAGTTACTTGTCTGAGAAGATACAATGCCCAAATAGTAGGTAAGGAGATAAGGAAGGCTGGGAAATAACATAAAGATGCACAAGACACACAAAATCACACCCTAGAACAAATTCTACTGCCAAACAAAGCCATTGTCAGCCAACACACAGAAAGGAGGAGATTTCTGGTGCAGTGAACTAATGCAGGTCATAATCATTCTTTTTCTTTTTTTTTTCCCTTTTAAAGTGTCAAAAAATTTTGTGCTTTAAGACTTTTTCTGTAAGATGAAATCTAAGTCCTGCAGTGGGCAGAATTAAGTTATTTTTAAAATTGAAAAGATGCAATTTACTGGTGTGACTGAACATTTTTAACTTGCTGAAATTTATCAAAAGTGCAACCAGGAAATAAAGATCAGGGTAAGAACTGATTCACTAACCCCAAAGCAGAAAAACAGCAAACTTGGGAAGGTATCTTGGAATGAGAACAATTCTCTTGCTCAAAACAACCAGCAGAAGCTGTTTGCATCACCCATGTCCCAATCCCCCTCAGAACTACCACAAACCTAAGAAAAAGATATCTTGCCAATAACAAGGTTTTTTTATCTCCAGCCTTCAAAGCAACATCTTAAATAATCTGCGTATGGAACCCACACTTAGAAGGTTTAGTAAGCCACTTCAGGTTTTTACTAGCAAAAAAAGAAGTTACAGCTCTCTCTTCTGCATGGTTGCTGTGGAAACAATTTGGACTCTGGATGATGAGCACTGGCTGTACATGGGAGACTAGAAATCAAGACATTCTCTTCCAAATTACAGATTCTAAAAATTAATATATGCACTTACATGTTATTCAATGTATTTTGAAACACATCAGGAAATGCTTCTAACTACTCTGCAAAAATATATGCTTAAGTTTAGGGATCATTTTTGATAACAGGATTAGTGAGGTATAAAACTGTGCTTTTTGCAAGGAGTTTCAATACTGCCAGTAAGTCACTGTCTAGTGATGCAATCAGAGAAGAACAGTTAAAATATGTAAGACAACACTACAGGATTTTCCATAACTCAGCAGTACTAAATGTTCTTTGCAATTTGGCATATTAGTCTCTTTAAATCTGCACACAAAGTTGTAATAATATTGCAGAGACTGTAATAATGAAACTTTTCACCAAATGTATTTCTCCAGCAATCAGTTGCAAACAGATTATTTTCTGTCCATGATGAGAATTCAGGGAATGCCTCGCATTTTATTTTCCTGTTATGGGTGAGAATAGAAAAGATCCTATCTCTCTCTCTCTCTCTTTAACATACCTTAAAATTCTTCTGGGATTCAGGTGTTGGGCTATCAAGATCTATCAATTTCTTCAGCTCTTCTTCGACAGTGGACTTGGATGCTCGTTTTGGGGATGCTCGCAGGTCTCTTGCCGACGCCCGCAGCCGAGGGTGGGCCATTTCATTGCCATCACTCTGGTGACGTCTTAAATGAAATGGAACAGACACATTCAGGTCTCAAAGCCCTGGGGCAGGAGGCATGAATGAAACAAGAATTATAGCACCCGCAAGTTTTTAAAAGAAAAAAACTAAGTAGAGGGCACAGAGGATGGGAGAAGTTTCACTCCTACATCAGAGACTCACCTTAGTGGATACCTGTGGAAGCACTAAGCTTGTTTAAAAACATCAACTAGCAATACAATAAAATAATTCAAAGGTTAATGTAATACATTTTCCCAATAAGGGACTGAGTCCATTAAAATAACGTGCATTCTGTACAAAGCTAAAAAATGTGTCTTCAGAAAGCCCAAAAGCAGCGTATCACCAAGTTTCTTTAATATTTCAACTGGCTTTTTATAATGTAGTTATCACAAAGTTTCACCATTTCCTTTTGACAGCCAGTTATTGGTATCATCTAGGGATACTGTGCCTGACTCAGTAACAGTCAAGAAGGTTTGAATAAATAACTTTGAAATGGGCTTTCTGAACTACTTGCTTTTTGAGTCATACTTAACAATATTTTCACCAGTAAGTAGTTTTCTCAATTTCTCTTCTGAAAGAGATGCTTGCATATTGTAATGCTGAGATATCTTGGCTTGCTTTAAGACAGTTAGACTGGATACTGGCAGCAATCTCAACAAGGCAACGCGGAATGCCAGAGTTAATGCATAGCATGCATGGTACTACTACACGGATGAGAGGTTTAAGTAAAACTCAGGCTCTATAATAAGCGGATTTTTAATATTTGCTCAAATAGCATTTTGAGTCACCTTTAAGAAGTCCCAAGAAAAGATAAGCTTTAATAGGACTGAAATCCATAGAGCTTTCTAGAAATTATAAAACCCCCAACTTTTACAAGTTAACAGGGAATGAGATTAGCCAGCTATCAAATATTTAAACCCTACTCCAGAAGACTAGATTAGAGATTAAGTTCTACAAAAGATGAACCATTGTATTAAATAGTCTTGAGCTCTTCTCTACAGAGAACTGTCAGAGATCAAAATGCTTCTTTTACAATTACAGCAAATGATCAAAAGAACAAAAAAACAGTCTTACTTTCTGGAATCCATAAACCCCACTGAGTTTATTGTCCCTTCTGGCTTTTTCCATCCGATCAGATACTTGCTAGTAGCACCCTGGCGAGGGTAGAAAGTCCTAGGACCAGACGAGGAGGAAGAGGAGGAGGAGAAGGAAGGTGCGAGCTGGGGAGAAGTAGCAGAATGAAGCTCTTCTTTAGGTGAGCTTCTGGCACTGGTGAAAACAACAGGGCTGGCAGAGTGTCGTGAGCTCATGGTACTAGGAGAAGAACAAAAGAAAGACAAAATTTTCCTCAAATGTGTATATATAAGTCTTGTTTAACTAATTTTTAAGCAGAACTCAAGGCACAAGATGTTATTCTTATCAACAGGGAATGGAGTAGAAAAACCAGTTTGGTCTTCTTTAGGGCCTTCCACCAAATTTCATTAAGAGTATCTCACATAGAAACCGAAAAATTTTGCAGGCAACCTCTAAGGATACAATATAACTACCCTTCACAAAATGGGAAATCTAGGGTTCATTGTCATTAGGCAACCTTAAAGTAATACATGAGATTTTAGTTGAATTAGCAAAAAAGAACTGAAGTCCAAATTCTTGCTGGAATTCCTGCCTTTAAAAGAAAACACATTTTGAAGGAACTTAAGCAACAAGAAACCTCTCTTTAAGACCCCACAACAAACTAAAGAAGAAACCCATACAGCTTTCAATAGGGCTTCCTGACCTTTGCCTGAAAAGCAGTTATTTAGCATTTGTAAGGAAAAAACCCAAAAACTTAAACTGAGAAGTTAGAGCAGGTGTCTAACATATATCACCATTTGTCAAGACAGAAAATAGAGCTGGGATGACCAACTGCAGGTTATTGTTGGGAGAAGGAGAGGGGCTTTAGATGGAAGATACTCTTTAGTTATGCTGATATTCAAATCTGATGGAACTTGCTTCCTATCAGGAGTGGTAGGCCTTAGACAATATTTACTATAACAACCTTAAAAGGTCAGTCATTTATAAGCACAGTAACAGGAAAATGTGTCTAGCTTTAATACTGAAATAGCGTTATATATCTGGAGACCAGTTTTCTACCAGCTCTCTACACAAGTTATCCACATTTTCATCCCTGTATCCAATACTGCAGTGAAGGAACTTGAAACAGATGGCCCCATGGTAAAGAACGGTTTCTGACTGAGAAATAAAAATTAGCTGGAAGGCTAAATAAAGTCACTGAATAATCTTTTCTTCCTCAGCTTAGCAGAAAATTCTTCACCAATCTTTTCATAACTTAATAAAACAATGTATTTTCACATCTATCCCTCTTACTGAAACAGAATGAAGAATTTAAGGTTAAATTTATGTTGCCACCTGGGAAAACAATACCACCTACATTTAGTCTCAAGCAGTCAGTTATGTAATCTATGCCACTTGTCTGGCTCCTGCTGTAGTCAATGAAGATATATCCTAAGGAGATGATTCTGCTTGTCTTAAATTAGGTATCTCAGATATGCAGGGAGAATTAATGCTTTGGAGTTTCTTCTCCTTCTTCATTGACAACAGATGGAGTCTAAAGAATCACCCTGAAATATGTTTCATTTTCATGTGGCTCAATTTAAACACCACGATTCCCAGCAGTGAAGTGCTGTGAGTTTGATGAAGAGCCTGGGTGGACTGTAGCCTTCTACTGTCTGCTGCAGCCCAGGGGCATCACATCAGGGGCATCTCCACATGCGTGCAAATCCAATTACAGTAATACAGATTTTGTATTACAGAATTATATTTCTTCCTTCCTTACATCTGTACATTTGAAAGGCCTATACAAAAAATTACAAAAACAAAAGCAGATTGAGAAAATACAGGAAGATAATCTTCCTGTCCATCAATCCCATATATTTGGTGCTGCACAGCACAACCTTAGTATTTGTAACAGATATACGTAAGCATCATTTATAGCAAGTAAGCAGAGAAAATTAAGAGCTAGGGGAATAGACAGAAAATTATTCTTCCTTCCCCCTTTGTCTCTTCCAATATGGAAAAAAATCTCCTACACATGCTGAGTAAACTAGCCCATCTGTGAGGTATCACTACCACAGCATAAACTGCCATTTTTACCCCTTCTAAATACACTCAAGAAGTAGAAAAGTCTTTTTGCTTCAGTGTAGGGAAAAAGGAGAAAGGAATCTCTGTCCACATTTTAGAATTCTTTAACCCATTAGGTATTTCTCAAGGAAGTACTAGCTGTGAGAAAACCATTTTTTAATAAAAACCAGTAACAGCTCCTATAGAGATAGGCTAATGGTGTTGATCCTTAAAGTTACTGGGGAAAGAGAATAAAAACTGATGTTAATTATGCTTGACATAAAATTTATATAAGATGCATATGTATATATACTATTTATTATATAACATACTAAAATACACATTGTGCATTTTAAGTATTATTACTTGAATATTTATTATAATATCCATCATATAATAGATGCCAAGAGTGGCCTGGTAAATGCTAGTAAAATTAGCATACAGTTTTAAATATGGTTTTCTTCAAGGTGCATTGCATATTTTGAGCTGTGGTTTTTACAATAGAGTATCTCTGGGAGGATATTCTGCTTCAGCACTACACACAGAACTGTGAATATGACTGAAGCTTTTCACCCTACCAGTGCACACAGGCAGGCCAACAGGATACTGACAGGCAAAGAGACGCACTTGTTAACTGAGAGCATATTTGGAGAACAAAAGGCTTTGGATAAACTCTAGGAAAACTAAATCAGAGCTGGAGCACTATTGTAGTGATGGGAAGTTATTAGAATATTTGATACCAGGAAGCATGCAGAGAATTCATCATACTGTAACAGATACCTAGACCAGCTTAGTTTTATCTGGAAGAGATTCAGTCCTCTTTCTCAGGGTACAGAGATGGTCACTACTGGTCCCCTATCTCCCACCTCAATTATTGAGACACCGGGGATTGAATTATGAAAACATTCAAACACTACAAGACTGTCTGCAAAAATTACAGATGAGCCATTCATAAAAGCACTCTACAATAAATAATATCTTAAGTATCTTAAAATTATCAGAAGTAATGAAAAATGTACTTGATTACAAATAGTCAAAATTATCCTTTTAATTTTGGTAAGACGACCCTAAGAAACTGTATAGCTTAGGTAGAAATGAAAGTTTGATTTAATTTTTTTTGTAAGGAATTCATGCCATCAGCACATACTGCTTCATTTAATGACATTCAGCTATAATGATTCTGTATAATTACTGGCCTACATAATGCAGTTCTCCTGGGATGCTATGAGAAATCTGCACAATCATCAGGAAGGACTTAGGGAATGGGGGTGGAAAAGAAAAATAAAACCCAGCCAGAAGCTCTGCTGTAAAAGTTAATCACTATAATTTACATTTTGCCACCAGTTCTCAGGTACATGTTCTTTTATGCGCCACAAAATGATCTGAGCAGTAATTATCACTCTTGTCTTCTACAGACACAAACACTCTAATTTGTAGTTATTTTCTTTTCTTTTGTCACAGAGATCTTTTTAGGGCCATATTCCTTTTTCTTCTTGCTCAGAAACCCAACTTTAAAGACATTACAGATGTTATGGCATCTACAGGCAAAAGATAAAAAAGTGAGAAGCAACAAAGGATAGCAATTTAGAAACTGATAGAGAAACACACCAATTAAGCTGTTCATTTCTCATGAAAAGTAGCCTGTTCAGAACCTCTCCTTCACCTCCTTGAAGCAGGCATCTTCATAATAATCTCCATAATCTGTGCTTGTCTTTTGGAAGTGCCAGTTTAACCAGCCTCCAGCTCCAAGCTGCTGTGCCTCCACAGAGGAAGCAATGAGAGAGTTGGGAGCAAACAGCCAGATGACCTAGGGTCCCACTGCTGTTCAGTGTGCAACCACCAACCGAGGATGCCACAAGAAACAAAACCAAAGCTTTTTGTCCCAGATTGTGCCTTTGTTTTATTGTGAGGCATCAAACGCATGCTCTAGTCTTCAAAAATAACAAATAATAAAGAAGGAACATGAGTCAATCCGGTTTTAATCCACCACAAGAAATGATGTATGCGCAAGTATTGCTGCATTTCTCAAGTATCACACCCCATGTGTTCTACAAACCGCTACTACTCCTTTTTGTGAAGAGTTGCATTATTAACATCTAAGTTTTAAACGAAACTTGGCAAAAGGAAACCTCAACTGTTTTCTTCAGAATAAAGCCCAGGAAACCTTTATCTGGAAATTTCAGTGATAGCCCCAAAATCACAAGGAGAGAATAATTTCAATGCCATCAGAGAAACATTGTGCCAATTAATCCAAGCCAACTAGAGAAAACACTGTGTTTGGAGACACAGTGTTATAATACAATAAATAATGAGACAACAACCTAGACTTCAGTTTGCAGTCAAGTTGCAAAGTATATCCATGGAAGATGAGAGCTGTCAGGGTGTGCCTGCCCTGCTAAGTGTTGCTTTCTATAAAATTTTCTCAGTTTTTCTAGTGAACTGACCCTATTTGGTGCTCAAAGGAGAAACCAGAACCTCAGATGTACAAAGATGCCATTCCATTAGGCTTTACAATAAAGCTTCCAAGAGTTACATAAATTTTCCAGGATTCTTTAAGTCGCTTCAGAAAAAATCCTTCCAGATGAAAATGCTGCTGACTTTACTACAATCAGCATTTTGTACAAGAATCTCAACATCTAATGTCACTACCAGTTACATTCAGACAAGTACTGCAGGACACATGGTAAATTCTACTCAATGTTAAAAAATGCAAATAAACATACTTATCTTAAAATAAAAGGTGTAACACTGTAGACAACCATTATATAGACTTTTTATCTTCAAGAAAGGGGCACAAGCTAACATGCCAGAAATCTAAGTAAATCCCTCTGCAGAATGTTTTCTCCAGACTTGCTCAAGTCCTTCATGCATGCACAGCTACTGCAAACACACCAGTCTCAACCACCTGGGTGGGATTTCTATCCACTGAGTGTGAGCTTTGGTGCCAAAAATGGCCAATGAAGAGAGGCAGTAAACCAGAGTGGGACCACCATTAATGGATTACTTAAGTCAGAATTACCATAACAAAGTACCTGGAGACCACTGCAGTCTCTATGACAACCCCTTATTTTCAGCTCCTGTATGAGGAGTTAGTGAACTGTTCTCATAGACATCTAGTCTTGCACAGTAGCTTTGTTCAAGACAATTACCAGAAATTGCTTTGGACTTTCAGTCTGCAGGTATTTTAGCTACACTGTCAAAACAGACATGCCTTAAGAATAAAAATGCAACAGTCAGGGTCCACAAGGCCAACAAAGTATGATGATCCCACATCTTCCCTAAAACACCTATGTTTTTTTCTTGTTGCTAATATGACAGAGTAGGAATATTTTTCAAAAGCACACTGAATACTTCTTGGAAAATGGGTTAGTAAAATGGTCTAAAATATTTTCTGCTGCTAGCAGCACTGATTAACTTGTAAAGTGGGTACCTTCCATTTTTGGGTGTTCAAGCACATTACACACGTACTTCATCTTGCCCATTTTACAAGTGGCAAAACTGAGGGAGAGGGAAGGTGACTGTAACGTGTCATACCCACAAGCTTGCAGCAGAATGAGATTAAGATCTACGTGCTAGCACTCCCAAGCAACTTGCTCTCAGTATTGATCATACCAACTGCAAGCAGAGACCAGGGACCATCTGAAATGGGTACTTCCAAGACTAAAAATGAACCCCATATTAAACTGTTCATTAATAACATGAACTGCAGTTGTTGCAAGATACTCCCCATGAACACATCAGACATGTCTGTCTTACGGATAGTTTAGGAGCAGCAGTTTAGTACAGAACATGCTTTTAAAGACTTTTAATACTATAAGCAGTAGCAGATGCTAAGACTAAAGGTGGTCTTAATTTTCAAGCATGCTGCACAGTGAAATCTTTCAAAACATTGATTAACATAGGTAGAACACTCTCTCTTCAACATCCACTTCTCACTTTTGATAGGTTAGAGAGTGAGAATGGGAAAATGAGTGTGCGGGGGTCAATCATACAAGAGGTGAAAATTACCTTGTATGGGAGACAGCATCACTTAGACTGTAAGCACTGTTCTCCCTTGTGAGAGGGTTGGAGGCTGGCTGACTCTTGCTGTGAATATCCAGGCTGAGTGAAGATTCAGCTTTCCGGTCCATGTGGCTTTCCTTTTCTAATGTCCTGTCTGCAATGGAGACCACTTCGCTGGAGCTGTGCCACAGCGGTGCCACCTTCTCCTTGGTCAGCCCTGTCCGCGGAGATGTTGCAGCTCCCAGGGAGGCGGTGCTGCCATGGCTGGGTCCGTAGGAAGTGGTGTCTATGCCGCTATCAGCTGAAGTCCCTTGAAGGTAGTTGTAGCTGTTCAGCTCCGATTCCGTGCGCTCTCCGCTGTCATACCATTTCTCATCGCTGTGAGCACTGGAGGCATTGCTGGAGAGTGTATTGCTGCTGGAATGGCTGGAATAGTGGCTGTCAGACTACAGAAGAAACAAAATTATGGCAACGGAGAGGAGGAAATAAAGGTTACAAAAGCCACCACTGCTTAATAGGAGCTCTCCTACCTGGAGGTATTGGATAGATACATTGAGGAGACTAATAAACTCAAAAAATTTAATTCCAACACAGTGCACATCCTCTGTTCTGAGTGCACATAAAAAAACTTTTCGTATGGATTTGGAAGCCAGGAAAAGCCTGCGTTATTTGTATTTTGTCCCAAAATACCTTGCGGTGGTTCCTTTCAAGCACAGTTCTGCTCAGCCCAGTCCAATGACATTGGCTGAGCTATGTAGACTGTGACCTGGTTTATAACTACAATAATTAAAAATATTCTAATTTTAAGACTGCAGTGTTTTAGAACATGGAACATAACCAATCCACAGAAAGCGCACATTATTTTAGTGATCCAATTGCCTATCAAAAAGTCAAAGAAGAGCACAACCACTGTTCTTCCTCCTCTTGGCAGTAGGGTGTCTTTCCTCCGCAGCAGGAGTGTCCTTTGCAAATGACCAGTGAAACACCATTTAACTAATGTGAAATTGTTTTCCAAACAGCAGAACTGCATGAAAAGCAGCTTTAATGTGATGCTTTTAAACTATCCCATTAGGGCATGCCAGTGCCTGGCTGGTTTCTATGTCCTGTCCTTGGTTACAGCCCACTATTGCAAAGAAACTGAATGTCCTCAATTTCATAGTGGTGGAATATCCCATTTTGAGAAGAATTTCTTGTCATACATTTATTGCTTAGTAGCTCATCTACCTTTGAGGTATTTATATCCATTTGGATTCTATGGAATTTATCAAAGTTCTGATCATCTACAGAATCAGAACTGAAGCAGTAGGGAACAGACCTGTTGGATGACCACATGGCCTGGGAGAAAGGGAATTGATGGAAAGGAGACTTAAAAGTTTCCTATTTGTCTGCCCCTGGAGTTTGACTGAACAGACAGACAAATATAAAAAAAACCAGATACTGTTTTTGTTTTCAGAAGGAAATAGAGAACAGATGCATATTGAGAACACGAAATCATCAGCACCCATGTCTTTTAATATACTAAAGCAAGAATTGATAGGAAAGTGGGGGAATATGAAGTTGATCTGGACTCCTAGTTATCTCCAATTAAAGTTACTTTTCTTCATTAAGAACTTCATCACTCCCCCATCCATCTGTCCACATAATAAAGATTTACTTTAACAATGACTAAACCAGAATAATGCAAGCATTAATAATTCCAGTATTGCACTTTGCACTCAAGCTAATGAGTTATGTATTACACCACTATGCAGTCAAATACATCTCATGAAAACCAGGTCAATTTAAATTTAAAATCTAGTCTGTGCTTCTAAGAATACGAAGACAGGTGTGTTACTGTTCAGGTTGCTTTGGTGTTTTCTTTTTTAAATAATAAATATGTGTTTTTATGAATTAATAATCTAAAAGCAACACTGCCAACTGCATTGAAAGAATAATGCTGGCAAGCAGGAGCAAATTAAAGACTTGGAACCAATAAAAGGCTTTCTCACATCTAAATAAATGCAAGTAATACTTTCAGTAACATCATGCAACACAACTCTATATTTTAGCTTGTTGTACAAATAAAAAGCAAGTGATACAGCTTATTGAGTAATTTAAAGCTTAAAGGGTGCTTCTTTTATTACAGTGACTTCAGTAATTTTCAAGACACTTTAAATTTATGAACATTACTGTATTTATCTATCTCTCTGTATGTAAATTGGGAAGTGATGGTCTCCACAAAGGTATGAACAGTTAACTCTGCAGAGACAGAAGAACAGCATTTACCATTTAGAATTTCAAAACAAATAAAACAAATATGTTTTTTTTTCAGCAGGATTCCAGGACACCTATCAGACAGACTTCCAGCAGTGTTCAAGGTACATTATGAAAACGGAGAAAATACAAAACCAAAATCACTATTCGGTCTCAAAGCAGCAGCTTTCTTGGCATTGCATTAGAAGATGTATTAGTTAAACTCTAAGTCTTACATGTGAGGTCTAGGAATAGCTTTGCAAATTTCCACAAATCCTTTACTTCTCAAAAGAGAACAGACAAGAGGTTGCTGTTCAACTGGCAGCAAATCTTTATTAACTAATAAATATTTCAGTATGCTGTGCTATAGGATTTAGGCAACAACAGGCCTGCTCTGCTGCTTCTTCCATGTTCCTGTAGGGAATGGGATTTTTTTTTCTTTCCTTGTTTTAACTGACACTCTAAATATAACTTTGAACAGCACTTTTGATATCAAGAGCTTGTGGAGCAAAAGCGAGACATTAAATGATTCGTTTTTTAGGATAACTTACATGACCCTGCTTATTTGGAGACAAGTGTACCACGGGATCCTGTCTCATCAGTCTTCCACTGGGGCTCTCTCTGAAGGACGGCAATACTTTTGAGACTGCTGGGAGATGGCACGTTGGCTCTGCAACACAGCACACAACCATGGACTGAAGAGAGCAGTGCTACCAGCTAAGAAAACATGTAACCTGATTTTACACTGCAATTTGTCCAACACTACTGTTAGCCAAAAACGGATACATATTGTGACAAAACACAGGTGAGGAAGTGGGGGCCCATTCCTGCCTGGCATAAATCATTAAGGCTTTGTCAAAAAACCAGCTGCCACCATCCTCACTTTTGTTAGAACAGCCTGAATGGTGTCATGTCCCCACTGCCAAACAGCACTACATCAGAGCATTGAAACAGCAGACTATTCATTTTCACAGGGTATTGACACTGGATCTCTAAATGCATGATACCTGCTGACAAGAGATTTAAAAGACTGAAGACTCACATTTCCTTAAATGGCATTCTATGCAAGGCCGGACAATAGCAAAAGTTTACAGCAATCACTTAAATGAACCTGTTTTCCCCAGGACAACTACGACACGTATTTCTTATCAAAGCTGAGTTAAATAAACATTTTCTAAATGAAGAGATAGCAAAAAAAAATCTCTTGACATAATATTATCTTAAACATTGCTGGCTGTGAATGTGGAAACTGCATAGATGTACAAGAGGAATATTTATTAAACTAAACCTGGAAAAGTGAATGGAATTCAAATCACTCATTTTACATGGACACTCAGAGGACTGCACTTTGCCAATAAAACTTATTATTTTCCCAAGAGATAACTGTGAGGGTCTAGAGGGTGTTCAGACACAGCCTGTTAGGTAGGTAATTGCCTTCTCAGAGCCCAAGGTCAGTATTTTCAAAGAATCTCTCTCAGTTATGGGTTTTTACACATACTTCTACATACATTCTGCACTTCTAAAAATGCTCCTTTTAAGTAGAATATGTGCTTACAAACATCAAGTACTCAACAATATCCATGGTAAACAGCAGTGTTTTCTCTAACACAGCTACAGTTCATTCATCTTGATCTGCAGCATTACAAGCTTTTTAAAAGACAAATAGAAGTCGTGAGTTTTTTAAAGAATAATAATGATAATACCAGTAATATCATCATCAAACTTGATTTTCTCTGGCAAGTGGTAGCAAGCAGTGTTGGTGAACAAAGACGTTCTGTAGTGAAGGATACGCCAGGAAGGTGTCAGTGTGTGGATTCACTACACCTAAAGCCTTATTTATCTTGAGACAGATTATCCCAAGTGGAAATGTACTTATTTGTCATCAAACCAAACTTTCACCTACATTCACCAGATTGGCAATGAAGTCTCCAATTAGAGATGCCGTTTCCAACTCTATGAATGCAGGACAATACACAAGAGATAAAATACAGGTATTTTGTGTCAGTGTGCGTTTCTCATCCTTTGCCAAATGCTGGAGCCATCTCTCCTACCACACAGTTTTTCCTGTTCTTTCTAGCCTTATTTATTTTGCTAATATGTTGACATCTGACACCATAGAACAGAACTTGCTGGCAGCTCCACTCAGTGCCAGCACCAACACCCAGCTGTTGGTCTGCAAAAGTAATGCTGAGCAAAAGATCATTTTTACATGTGTCGTTACCATCACACAGTTTCAAAACATATGCGATTAAAATTGTTCTGTCAAAACGAGAACTGTAGATCAGTATAATCACAGTTTTTTATTGAGAAGTATGGGGGGAGTTGTGAGGGAGGGACTGACAGATGGCTTTGATAACAAGGCACAGCTTACTGAGGTTGTGAAGGTGTGTGAACCAAGAACATCTTCAGAACCAGAGGCTGGCGGCATATGCCTTAAATTCCTTCTCTCACTGAAGTGTATTCTGTCGTGAACACTAGTCCATCTGTACAGTGATACAGTAAAGTGATGCAATAAAAAAGTATGGAATTGTTTAATCTAGGGTAAAAAAAGTTAAAAAAACACAATCTAGCAACCTTGGCCAGGGTCATCATGTTGGATAAATGCTGTTTGTAGACAGGAGATTTTTGCTGGTGCCAGTCTTACTGGTAATCCTTTCAAGTCAAGCCACAGCTGTAGCAAAAAGTCTATGCGCAAGAACTTCAAATGAAGGCCTAACAATATAAATTCTCAGTACCTAGCTGTTCCATGTAGTTAATATGTTCCCTCAGCTGACAGCTTAATAGCCACGTGCAGTGAAAATGTATGTTTGTGGAAGGTGATTACCTACCTATAGATTTACCTCACTATTTAAACTTTAATTGCATTTTTTTCCATTTTATACGCGGTATTTTTATAGCTTCAATGATCAAACAATCAATTTGCATTTATATAGCACCATTTGAAAGGGAGCATCACAACCACTTTAGACAAACTAAGGAAAAATTAAACTAAACCAAGCCACTTGGGAGAGTAGGTAAGGTCAAACAAGTCCTCAACAGCAAGACAAATTAGTAAGTGTGTCTGCCCAACTGCTTCTAAAAGGACAGAGTGTTTCAGGGTAAGAGCATTAAGGCAGATTTAATCCCACAATCAAATAAGGAAATGAAATCAGTTCTTCCTCAGGTGATACTCATAGGTCTCAGGGAAGCAGACTGCAGAAGCTTCAGTGCATGCTCCAGGCCTAATTATTCATCCTGATGAACAAGGTTAACTTCCAAAGCTGCTGAAAACACTGCACTTAAGGGGGGTCTCTGTCTGCCAGGAGAGGCATTGCCAAAGTCACCTTGTGGTGAGCAGCACTCGCTCCCCGTGCAGAGCTCCATACGTACCCATCTGGTCAGCGATGCTGTCTTCGCTCCTCTGCCAGCTGGGCGTGGATTTGCCGCTGCCGCCCGTGTCTGACTGCGTGTTCTGCCTGTCAATGGAAGCAGGGGATCTACGGCTAATTCCAAACCTGTTCTCCCCAAAACACAAAGCAGATAATAATTTTAAATATACATAAATCTCACATAAGAGAAAAAAAAAAGGCAGTTTTAAGAAGCCAGTGTCAAACAACAGGGCAGACCAACGCATAGCACAAATGCTTGAGGGATTTATAATGCTTTACCATTTCATTTTTGTGGTAGGTCTCCAGACCCATTTATCAGCTTTAATGCATCAGATTACAATAAACATTAATTTATTGAGCATCTTTGATCAAGAACAGCTGGTTACAATGATACAATAGAAAAAAAATAGATCAAAACATCGAGAAATAAAATTATGAGTTTTTATTTATACAGATGTTTACATGAAAAGGTGACCAGACTGTTACATGGTTATAGAAAATTCACCACAGGGAGTAAAATGTAAAGGTTTGGATAAAAACCACATAGGGAAATGGGGCGTGTTTATTGGGAAAAGATTGGATCCTTTCAACTACCTCAAAGCATTACCTCAAATTAGTCAAAGAAAGCATCAGAAAGTTTGTTGGGACAACCCCATGGATCTCAGCCACTTCCCTGGGTTCTAACCAAGAGAGCAGGAAGGTCATACCTCTGGGTGATGCAGACATATATGCCAACAACAGGGATTTGTTTGGGACAATATTCACACTGCCAAATATTTTAAATAAGCCTCTATAAAGTTGACTATTGATTATGGATTCCAAAATCTTGGGGGGCTATAAATTCTGTAAATTATTAAGTTCTTTGATCATAAAATAATTTGAGGGGATTAGTGCAAGCTAAATATAGCTGTAACAAAAGTAGTGAGACATACACCAATTGCTGCAAAAGAAAGCATACAGAGCAAAATGAAAACTCTGTTCAATGGACTTTGTAAATCCTGCCAGATTAGTCAGATGGATTTCAGAAAGATCGATAAAGACAGAGTAAACTCAAGGAGAACAAGCTAATGACAAAGGAGACACACAGTGTCTCTGTGCCACACTGAAGTCTACATGCCTTATATGCCTAAATCCCTGTAAGACTTTAAGTCTACAGTTCTGTATTACATCTAAATCATAAGTCTGTAAGAATTATAGCTGGGTTCAGAAACAACAGATCAGTGATTAAGAATTCATCAACAATAATGCATTTCTGAGAGTTTTTTTTAAATCAGACATACCTTGAAGGAAAAAGAAAATCCTCAAACTCTACATGCATAGAATAACACAGAAAATAATTACAAATGGATTTATTATCTATATATCGATGAGTTTGTCTAGCTGTAATGTCTAATAAAATGACAGAAAATAAAATACCCCAACTGTGCTGTCTACTCACTCTAGTAGCTACAGACTGCCCCACACAACCTCCAACATAAGACACTTTCCCAGCTGTCAGCATCAGCTTAATGTGGTCATCCCACTTGAAGTTCATACACTTGGTAACTCAAATGAACCCACCACAGCAACGTTATATGACTCAGAACAACAAAATCCAACTCCCCACCCTCAAAGACAAGCAGCTGAAACACGCCTGTAACGTGCAGCACATATTGAAATTTCAGCCTTCTGAAAATTCACCCAAACATGACTATACTTCCCTTTTGTTCACTGCTCCCTGATATAGCCAGCATACATTTTGATGAATTAAAAAATGTAAGGAAAACCTGTATGTATCTGCCTTCTAAATATAAACAATTTACATTGAAATTATGCAAAGAGAGTAGCGTTGTTCCTTTTCTATTCACACAGACTAAGTAGGATTTCACCTACTTAAATACCTAAATTAAACATGATGAATTCAATACCAATGCAAGTTACGTATAAAAAGTCTAAACACAGCATTTCAAAGGTGACTGATTTCTTAAACACTGTTCAGCGGTCTAATTTTTAAGATTTGTAAACTCTCATGGGAAGAATGTATTTTCATGATAAAATAACTAGAAACTGGCATCTAAACGAAAAACCCAAGCCCCAATCAAATCTTGGTGCAACAAAATTGCACTACATAAATATTTTGCTTTCTCATGTGATGTCCTCTTACCTAACCTCCATAATGTTCATATGTATATAAGCCATGAGTCTTCCATCTGGCATATTTTATGATGCAGGATCTTTTTTTTAAGGTTAGAAGTACACAAAACCACCATGTTTCTAAGTTTATTTTATTAAAATCACTGCTCTACTAACTGAGCTGCAAGAAATGTGCTTAGGTTTTCTTTTTTCATGAAGTGATCTATTTAAAAGCAGAAATAATAAATGCAACTAGTGCTATATTCTATGCTGCTTAAATATACAGCCCATTAGGGTATGAAGGAATGAACCCAAAAAAAGGAAAGAGAAATCAACTTGGATTAAAAGAACAGTGAAATTGTTTAAATATACATTTTTACCTGTCATAAGAAGAAACTTACTATTTTGGTGGTTTTGGATTAAATTTTACATTCTACAATCATTTACTGTAGACACAATAGCGAACACGCAAACACAGCACAAGTATACGGAACACACGTATACCCACCAAGGTCAATCTGGATATTCTTGAAGGCAGTGAAAGTTTTGCCTACACCCAGCTTAGGCTATGGATCAATATCTAGAGGCAGCAATTAGTGCTTGTACTAATGTCTGACAGGGGCTGGACTCACCCATTCTTCTGGGCAGTTAAAGTTCACAAACTTTCCAAATCTGTCACACTATGTAACAAGAAAGAAACATCTACACAAATGGTGAGGTTGAGATTTCCTGCACTGGGAAATCTCAGGGACTGGCGTATCTAGAGCACACTGGAACTTTACCTCTGGAAGATTACCTTCAGGACATAGCTCCCCTTTGGCCCTTACTCCAGCCCATCATTCTCTCTAGCATCTTAGTGGTTGAATGTTACAATCTGTCTCCCCTATTTTAACAATACATCCAGGGTAATGCTGACCAGCCCTACCTGGGACACCAAACATCACTGCAGAGCTGCCCTGAACCTGCTCTTACAGACCAATCTCAGCAGAAGATGCACATGGAACTGCAATGGTTTTTAATAAAGGGACAGACATTAAATTGTTCATTGAGGCAAGGAAAACATTCCTTCACAATCGCCTTCTTCATGCTTTCCATTTAGCCTGGTAGAAGACGTTTAGGAAGTCCTGAGTAAATATGATTCACATGTTCAAGGACAGTATGAGAGGCAAACCGCTTTTCTTATAGGAACAGAACATAATAGTAAAATAATTGGAGTTGAGCAATTGAGCTTTTTTTAAAGAGCATCCAATAAAGAACATGCAAAGTTGATGTATTAATTATTTCTTTCATTATTCCATTTAAACTGTGTTTCCTTGCACAGAATTAAAACTTCAACCCCAAAATGACTGTATAGTCAAGGTTTCTAGGACACATCTCTTTGCTGAAATTGCAAAATGCTTGAAGAATGCTGTAGTGAACATATGTGTATAATTAAAAGATGGAAGAGGGTTGGGATGGGTGCTGGTGTGCTCTGAGGCCAATTCAAAACAAACCTTCAAGTGTGTCTGAAAACCTTTTCTTATTGAAGCAGTTATGGTTGTGATGGTCTAAGGACATATGGCAGCAATACCTTTTTTGTAGTGCAAATGACGTAGCTGGAAAAGAGCAGACGATATTGAGAGCACAAGCTGCTCATCAGAATTCAAGGTAACACAGAAATGCTGCACACGTGATGTGAATGAGCCAGAAAGTCTACAGAGGACAAAGAGGTCAAGTGCCTTTTTCCAGCTGCAGAGCCCTGGACACACCTATATCTAGTGTTTCCTTACAGCGAAGTTTAACAGGTTTAAGAGCAAATCTCCTAAAGTCAGTAGGACTTAAGCACAAACTTAAACAATGACAAGAACAGGCCTGGTAGTGTCATGAATCAAAGCCTTCATGAAGGTGTGCAGCAGAGAAGAGATCGACTCTTCATAAAACCTCAAACTGAGCTGCAGGAAGGACACGGAGGACAAATCTTCAGTGCTGTGGAGCAAGAAGCAGTACTTTTTCAAACAGATGCTCAGAACAGTGTTCTCTGGACTGACAGAGAGCACCTAGAAGCAAAAGACAGTGCCTTGTACTAAGCAGATCCTGACAACAGCATTTAGTCCTACTAATAATATATTTTTTAAAACAGAGAAAAAGATATTTCTACTTTATAAAAGACCCAAACCAAAATGAATTACACACAATGACCTGCAAAGTACTCAAAAATACTTCAGAGAGAAGCTTTGCAGTGTGAACTATCAGCAGTTTTGCCCCTTTATCTTCTCTATAGGAAGTAATTTGGAAAGTAGTAGACAGCTCTTCTGCTGCCAATTATATTTTTCTCTACTTGGAGATCTTTGATTTATTGCTCCTCTTGGTGCTCTCTGAAAACGATACAGATTTAATTTCTTCCTCTGCAAGTTGCCCCTTACATTGACACTTCAGAGAGTTTGAAGATTTATGGAAAGTTGGAAGCCTTAAGACAGAATTACTGTGAATACGTGAAAAAGAAGTTAGCTGTGGATTAATTAGCACTTTTGTGCCTACACATCTAAGTCTTAGTTGCACTCAATACTACTTTGCTTTAACTATTATCTGACAGCAAAGTCCCAAAGCTATTACTTCTTTTATTTTAGAATCTAAACCTGTGAAAGGAAGCAATTTGCCACATGAAACCAGCAGCTTTAATGAAGGTTTTTAAATATATAAAGGTCCCTCTGTGTAGTAACCTGAACAGCTGTAGACTAGGATCAGAGAGAGCGGGTAGGCTGCAAGGTAAAAGTGGAAGCAAGGGATTTTTAAAACTGGCTTTTTCAAGAAGCATGACAGTGATACTTGAAAACAGACATGATTTAATGCATGTAAACAACAGCTGACAGGAGCCTGTGTAAGCACTCCTTGAGTACACATTACAACAAAGGGAACAGAGAACAAAAAATCTGCCAAAACAGAATATGTAAGAAGTCTCGTGCCTACCCTTCTGGCATAGATTTTTGTCTGTATGTGCCTCCAGTAGAGCCAGTCTCACTTGAGGAGGATAAGTTGCTTGGAGAGTTACGGCACTGCTGCGATCTTGCTAAGGCGATGGATGAAACGGTGACGTAGACATCGGAGCCAGGAGACAGCCTGTTCAGAGCAAGGGAAGGATCACATCAGCATGATCACACTGCAAGGCACGCTCAACAACACCCTGCAAACTGCCACAACTGCAAGGAATGGCATCATGGAGATGGCAGAAATCCTACCAGTTGAAGGATAAGACATTTCCCCCTTATTAATCTCCTGGAAACCATGAAAAATCAGCTCTAAAAACCTGGACGTATGGGAGGAAATACAGAAAGACTCGTGGGGGAAGAAAATGCTGGCACACACTAGGAAAACATTCTGGTTTCTGAAGTCTGTTGTTACACATTGATTGTAAGGAATAATGAAACATGACGTTCCTCATCAAAACACCAAATAAAAGACAATATTCCTAGTTCTTATAGCAAACTCTTGCCTGGAATTTAAACTAACTGTAGTGAGCTGCCTATGCAAACTCTTCAAAGAGTACCAAGCTTGTCCCTATGCCACCAAACTTGTCCACATTAAACCACAAGGACTTAAAAAATGCAATGCTATCTATACATACCACCTTAAAATTCTCCCCAAAACCTCAACATTATAATATAAAATTATCTCAACATGTTGAGAACTCCGTTTGAAAACACAGACCTGAGCCATATGAAGCCTTCACCTGTCAGAATAACTGTACGGCAAATAAATAGTCTAGAACTGCAACACACACAGCTGGGCAGAATGGCTGGAAGCAGCAGGCTTATACTGCCCAACTCATATCCTGTTCTGTAGTCAAAGGCTTTTTTAGATAACTGTCAGCTTCGTGCATTTTGTTTCCCAAACCCCAGAAGAATTCACTGCTGTTAGCTGGTTCTTTGTTCTACTCAGTCATGACTGAAGCCATTCAAAATTTTTGCAGTGATTTAAGTGGAGTTTGAGTTACGCCATTCACAAACATCAAACTCCTACTGTGAATAAAAACCTTTATTCATTTTATCTGGGAAAAACACTATAATTTGCACAAGTTAAATAATTTAATATTTGAAAAATAGATAATGACTTCAGTGAAACATACAGATAAGTTGCTCAGCACCCAACTTGGGTCTGGGGATTTAGAAGATCTTAGTCTAGCCATTTAATCCATATCTCTAAAGGATGGCAGATTTTAAATTAGCTCTCACCACAACACTGCAAAAACATGAAAAGTTAAAAAAATCTTTTGAAAATCAAAAAAACACCATTGAACTGATTAATGTTCCTTATGTATGTGTATATATTGAAACTGTGTGTATATATATTTATATTTACATTTATATCAAATGTGCGTTTGTCTTCCTAAGTACTTTGCAAAAAAGCAGTAAACTAACAAAATCTTAAAATGGAAAGAGCAGTAGGATTGGATCAAACATCTTGATCATCTGGAATTTCATGAAGTGCATATAACTAATAGTAACTCTTTTTCTGAGACAAAAAAGGAATTATCTAAGGCCTGACCATGGTAAGTACTACACCAAATCCAGTAATGCCTTTCTAGTCTATCAAACATATTTTAACTTATCCCACATTTATCAAGCAATGATTCTGAAATATTTGACTGCAAAGAACATGGTTCAAGACTTGAAAACCTGGGGACACATAAGCAAGCAGTTTATTTTCCCAGAAGCACTCTTATAAGAAGAAAAAAAATAGTTTGGCCACACAAAAATGCACTTTCATTAGCATTCGCTCATCTATAAAGGCACACACATTTAAACTCAGTTATGCTTGCAGAGAAATACACAGTTAAAGTATGACCTTTTTTCCCCAATACTAAATTAGAATTGATGGCAAGGAAACCAATTACTTCTTGAATAATTTCTGTAAAATGATTTCCTGTTGAAAATGCTTACATTTTCATTTCAGATTCAGCTATGCCTTTTCTTTACTTCCTATGCCTTACCAAAAAGTGACAGCACTGTTCAGAAGTAACATCAAGATTTCAGAACTATGTCATAGAGTTATAACTCATTTACAAAGATGAAAGACCTTGAGGGCAAACAAAATTGCATTATAAATGTGGTCTGAACAATAGAAAGGAACAACCAGCCAGGTAGGACATGCTTTTCTTTAAAGCAGAAATATATTTTTGTTAGTACAGTTCACAATTGCACTAAAATGCACTAATAGTATAAGACATTTCACTTTGTGTGAAACATATAAGAGAAAAGAACTTTAGAGCAAATTAGTTCAAATTGACTTTTTGAGCTGCTTTGAAATCTTTTGATGAAAGGCACTTCCCAAGACAAAAGGTGCGTTGTGTTGTGTTAGCAGTATGCCCCTATAGCTAAGAAAATTTGAGCCTGTCTTTTATTTATAATTAAAAACCACACTAAAGCAAGCTCTTATCTATTTCAAAAAAGAGTTTTAAGAAGACATGCCAAAATGGTTAAGTGCATGAGTCCCACAATTGAATTTAAAAATAGGCCAGGCGTCCATTACATTAAACAGATACAATTACATTGCAGTCAATTGAACTGGGATTATACCATGCATGATTTAGTTCTAACAGATCTAGTTCGTCCTGAAAGAACTGGTTGAGTCTTGCCAAGTATGGGAAGGACATCATCTTTTGTGAAGGCAGTGAGTGGAATGGGCATACATTTATTTTGTTTAATATGACAACACCGACATTGAAAGCATCCATCGTGCTCTGAATAAATTAATTTCCATGTCATTAGCTGTAATTTTCCCCACGTATTCAGCATGCATAGGTATGTAGTACACACATCATAAGAAAAACATCAGTCTAGTTCACTTTGTGCCCATGGCCTAAGGCAGTCTAATTACAACATCATACACGGGTGCCTTTTCCTCTAAAACTGTACAGGCACAGGTCCTATACTGTGCTGCAACTTCTGCAAGAGCTGCAGAGCTCAGAAGCAAAGGAGGCTCAGGCTGGCAGAAGAGGAAAAATGGCCTTACAGTCAGTGCTGACTTGGCAAACTGAATTCTTACTTTGCACTTGCTGGAGCACTCCAATATGACCACTGCCATATTTGTTAATGACAATTTTTCATTTGTTGTTGCTAATTTTAATTTTTCAAAGGCCTTACTTGATTCCAAGGCCCAACTACATCTCTGAGCTGAACTCCTCCTAAAGCAGCTGAAGTCAGCTGAGGCTATAATTTGAATATATAAAACATCAACAATGCTGGGCACACTCCCAAATATGAGATGGCCAAAATAAGCACAACAAATGATTAGAACATAATTTATCTTTCTACTTTTGTTCTTAATCTGAAGAGGGCCAAAGACATTTCTTCTCACACAAGAATTTTGAAAAGTAAGTTTAATTAATACCCATGAAGCATTCAGAAACTATAGTAATGGGCGCCACTGTAAAGCTTAGAGGGGAATTAGTAATGGCATCTTTACAACAGGATTTGAATGTCATCCAGTAAATAAGGGACAGAGTAATGAAGAGGAAAATAAAATATTAAATAGCTCTTCTTTAATGAGCTGCATCCACTGTGTGAACTGAATGAGGCAGATGTCCTCTGTTAAAAGAAATTCTCATAATTTAATCAAAAGAAGCATCTGAATATACAGTTACACAAGAGTTCTGAAAAAAACAGCATGGCAAATCTTAATTCTGGCATGCTTACCTTCCATGTGTTTGAGTTTTACAATCCTAATAATACTGCAAGCTGCGACAATTCCCTGCAAACACTGTCTCAAATGCTCTCATGTTTAAAGGAAACCAATCCATTCCATTCAAAAAGGAAAAAAAAGCAGCAATTTTGAGGAAGGGGATAGTGAATGAAACAGAAAATGCAATTATGCTGTCATGTTGTACCTTCTCAAGTTTTTTTCAATTTGATCATCGCCTTTCAGAAAACACATATTGTAACAAGAAAAGATACAGAGGCGGGCAGTGGGACACCAGAACAGTTTGTGTATGAAGACACACCAAACAGGCTCCATGGCTCCAGAGATTATAGAGAAACTTACCATTTCTGCTCCAATCCATCCAAACATGAATTACACTGGACCAAGCAAACAATGATTAGTCACTGTCCCTCATGACAAAAGAACAAGTAGGAGGTCTAGAACAATCAAGAGACCAATTAGGAGGAACCTGGATGAAGAGATATCAGCCACAGCAGTGCAGGTGCACACAGCTCCAGGCAATCTTACACAGCAGACAGCCAGGGGACCATCAGACCTGGTAGAGAGTCTTCCCTTACACTTGGTAAGCATTTGTTATGCTTTTCTCTGGTCCCTGCTGATGGCCCTTGTCAAACAAGAAAGACCAGCTCTTGACATGACACAGCATGGCTCTTCTCAGATGTTTTTACATCACAAGAGTTTGGCCACACAGCTATGCATACCAACAAACCTTTGATTTTTCCACTGCTACATCCAGCTCTAGGTCCCAGAGCTGGTAGGAAGTGAGTGGTATATAATCTCATGTCAGTACATGTTTTAATTTGAAGAATGTTATGAGAACATTTAAATAACAAATCCTCAAACCCCGTGAGGTAGGCAATGCATGTACTACAATGCTGACCTGACGGGTGGCAGGATGAGCACAGACACCTGTTTGTTTATATTCAGAAAAACATCACTGTTCCAAGATAAACTGCAGTGGATTAGGATTTTTGGATAATATGGAAACAGTTTACACTAGAATCCATCTGCAGGAATTAACCTATAAACGACTACTGGCACAATTACTACCACTGACTACATGGGCACCATTCAAATAAGTATGGAGTCTATAAGACTGTGCTTCAAAGTCCTCAATGTGACATAAAGCCAGTCAATGATACTGTTCTAATATTTCCATATTGTGGAAGTTTATTGCCAGTGTGTAACTGCAGCCACGCCGTAATTCAGTTTTCCTTTTCGGTCAAAATGTTGACTGTGCTAAGAAATTTTCTAGTTAAGAACCTTGAGCTTTTATCCAACAGTATTCAACTGCAACTGAAGTGCTCAAGTCCAGCAACATGCTTTGATCATTGATTTCCACACTTTTTCAAATGTCTGTCAAATCAAGTTTTAGTTAAAACTGGTTCCAGTTTATGACAAATTAATGCAGAATAGATTATTATCTACCATTATCTCCTCTCCTTCCCTTGCACATTGTTTCTTGATATAGTGTGGAAACCAAGTGTACAAAATAAAAACTGAAAATTGGGAGGATGGGGAGAAATAAATGAAAAATTCAAGCTCTATAATTACACGTTCTCCAATAACATTAGCTCTGGTTTACTTCACACTATGTGGTTTACTGTTTTTTTGTTTTTTCCTAGACGTATCCTTCTGATATTCATTCTAGGTTATCGGCTATATAGTATCCCACATGGATTAATTAATATTGTGAAATAAGCTCTAACTTGGGATTTATTGAATCTATATTATTAGATTTTTCAGTCTTACTATTGCAGTAACATTAGAGATTTATTTTAAGATTTATAAAGTTTTGGGTTATTTTCCTGCCTACAAATACCCACCCACATCAATAACGGCTACATTCAAGGATCCAGGATACTGTGAAGATAAGGGAAAATAAGCTAGTAAGTTGGATATATAAAGGCAATCCAAATAAAGAGAATTTAAGTACTCTGCTGGTTAGACACAGGACTGGGCATTTGTCTGCCTTCTCAGAATGAGGAATTGTCAAGCAACCTACTCTCCCACCTACAACAGTCTCCATGGGGAGATGATGTTTTGATGAATATGAAGTGAAATCCTCCTGTTCTCAAGACTGGTAATGCAGATTTTATTTATTTCTACCATATTTAAATGGACTAAAGGGAGCAAAGCACAGCAGAGCACCATCACTACTGTCTGCACCAGAAACATGCACAGATTCCAGCACCTCCTCCTCAGTGTTCTTTAGGGTAAATATGAAAGTTAGTGGTGAAAAACAAAACGAGACAGTAGTTAAGAGGGCTATGAAAATCCCACCTTTCTTGATTTTAAGACTTTACACAATAAGAAGAGAAGTATCTGAGCTTCCTGAAAAGCAAAGCTTTCTTTTATCATGTAGAGAAAAGACAAATGAGTCTTGCAGTGAGCTTATTGTTGGGGTTTTTCCCCCTCCAGTATTTCTTTAAAATGACAAAAAAGTATTTTTTCACTTTAACTGGAAAGACATTAACCTTATGCAACTGATGATATATTTAAACTTGATTCATCCAAGACTAACATGTTTAGCCGACCAGAAAGATGAGAGAAGACATTTTTCAGGCATCTGGAAAAATTCCCAGTGAAATTTAAAAGCTACTTTGATAATACACTTTTAAGGATGAAAGATCCAATAGAACCCTTTATGAATAATAATAAAAAGAACACTTAAAAGAATGCCTAGAGAAGAAAAAAAACCAGCTACATGCCCTGAAAATGAAGGAAATGAAAAGTCAAAGTTTCACTTTTTGAAAACAAATACTAAGAATACGTAATTTTCACTTTGCAAACATTTATCAGGCCATAACCCTCCTCTAGAAGCCTCCAGGGACTGGATAAATCTTGAATGCCTTAGGCGTGTGATGTTGCCTGCATACCACTTTATGCACAAGGAACACACAGTTGTTAATACCCCTCTCTCAAGACAGCCAAAGGCATGACACGAGCCATCTTGAGACTCCACCCAAGCTCTCTGGCCAATACCATGATGAGATGGAAGTGTCTGGAAAAACCAGCAACTCAACAGAATCTGATAATCTGTCACTGCCTTAAGCTTTTCCCAGGTATTACTATGCCTTCTGGAACTACATAAGGAGATTGTACAGCACTGGAGAGAGCAAAAAATGCCACCAGCTCAGCTACTATTCCTTCCAGTTCAGCATCTGCCCGTCTTCAGCTGTAACAGGCAGATATGGCCTGTAGCCATGCAATTTTTATGCTGGTCCAAATATATCATTAGAGAGCCAAGTCCAGCATTTCACTGGCTTCTGCAACCTGTTTTAACAGACAATCTAGTCAGGTTGTCTGTGAAATTATTAGTGCCTTCAATGTTGCAATTTTTTTTTTCCAACTCCCACAGATTGGAGATTTTTAATTATATATTTAAGAAAGTAAGAAAATTAAGTCCTTAGCAACCATTGTAATTTCTTAATGAGGTATCCAACATAGAAGTTTCAATTTCACATTGGTGGTTTCTTGGTCTTGGCTGCACCATCTTTGAATGTGTTTTTTCATCCCCAGTTCTTCAGGACGTGAGAAAGATTTTAAGTTGTTTCATTAGAACTCACTTTTACATTTTCTACAATATGCATCTTATTACCACTTCTTTATATTTTTTATCCACATAAAGATGATCAGAACCTATCTAAAGCTTTTTTTTCCTAAGGAATTGTCCAAAATAAGAAATACAAGCTATTAACTTGTTCCCCTCCACAGATCTCGTTGCAAATGCAGAGACAAATTTGTATAGATAATCAAAACAATGACAGTTCATTTGAATGCTATCAAATACATCTTTTTCCATGAAAGAATGAAAATACTGTGACATGATGGACCTGATATCTTTATCTTAATAATCACTTTCTTGTTTAAAGAACTCAAACCAACAAAAAACTCCAAACCACCCTGGAGAAATCCAAACTTGGAACAATTTCTCCTCTACCCTAAAATGTCTGAACACTCCCCAGTCAGATAAATTTGCTTTCTGTACTAGTCAAAATTCTCTTGCTAAAAACCCTGTCAGATACTATTTCTGCCTTGGGTGCTTTAGGCGATTCCACCAAGCCTATGAACAAGACAAATTTCTGATTTACTTTTCAAAATGCAGAAGTTCATGAACACTTAGCTCTGAAACTTTGACTGTAACTCATTTAAAACTTAAATAACAATACAGCAGTTTCAGAATATCATCCAACAGAGGGAAAGAACATACCAGAATACTTCATTCTGTGGCTAATCATGCCAGGAAAGGTATTTTCTTTTGGCTATTCTTTCACTCATAGTCATGCTGTCTTTTGACTAACGAAAACCAGGATTAAAAGCAGTCTTCAGATAGTTAGATAAAACTCTGGTGTGTTTTTCCAGGGGAGATTCAGAGCAGCAATGAAAAGCCATTTGTGAAGAAGACACATACCTCCGGCTCTCCAGTGGGCGCCCATCACTAGAGATGCTTCGGGGAATGTTGGCTCGTTCTGTGGGTGGCATTTTTCCTTCTCCTTTTCCAGAGCTAATCCTAGATGGTACTGGACTTTGGATTTGAGATGGTACCTGAGCCACATGAGGTCCCTGTCCTTTGCTCGCATTTCGCTGCCATTTATTATTATTTCTGAAGGGAAATTTGAACTCATATGACATTCCTTCATTCACTTTGTACTCCATCACTGGCATACGGTAGTTTTCTGAAGAACTCCTGGAAATGAAGAAATTTATTATGCCACTATAAAAAATTAAAAAAATATATCCTGCTCACAAGAAGAGAAATCTGAAGACAGAAGTTAATCAATTCTATCAAAGTATGAGATTTTCGTTTTTAGAAACATGTGTTTAACAAATTTTAGAAGGCCCGCACAAGAAAAAGGACTGGTAATGGTGAGAGTCAGACTCTTCGTCATGTTAAGTGATCCACAGCAGACTACCATGGAATCTGCCTTGTTGGCCTTGCCCCTGATTCTTACCCACTAACAACCCTGTTGTCACCATCATCAAGCCCTAGACAATCAAACACTTCCTAATCCAACGCCCCTCCTTGTCTATTCCCTCCAGAAGAGTTTATAGCTATCCATTGCAGCATTCCAGCTGGTCAAGTTGATACTCTTCATCTGATTACTGGGCTATAAAAACTAAAAAGATATGTTAGAAGGGTACCGCCCCTTCTTAATTTAAAAAAAGTCATGGGCTTTAGAACTTACCTGCATCCAGACAAATAAGACCTGAACTGTTTGTTCTTTTTGAGACACAGCTTTCTGATGCACAGACATTAAAAGACAAGAGTCACATGAGATAAGGCACTATACATAACTTTCAAACATCTTTGGCTTTTGAGCACCTCAGTTGATAAATCTGTACATTATGAAAAGATTTGCTAGCAACTGTAGATGCCAAACCCAAAAGCTGCCCATTGCTTCCTGAGGAACGGCACAGCATAAAAATTGGACTAGAACAGGACATAAGCTAATGCAGTCTACATAAGAAGCGGGGCAAACTTCTGCATACATTTCAAATGAGGTATTCGGAAAAAAGATGTGATCTTCAGCTTCAGAAAGGATAATTTTGGTATTTCTCTTGACAAATGTATATATCTCTGGGTGAATACTAAGTGAATATTTTTTATCATGATTATTTTATCTACATACATCACTCTTTACAGCAAAGAAAAATAAAAAATTAGTGCAAAATTTTGAACCCAAAGCTCTTCCTCTAAGCAATTCCACCATTGGGGTGAGAAATATTAGTATCTCTTCCCTGCAAAAACAAAAAACAAGACAGAATTTTTTATCTGGCCATGCTGACATAAGCAAGTTGTGCAGTCTAATAGGAACAGACAAAGTGAAACAGTCAGTGCTGAGGTCTTGCTGCCCACAATATACTCATTTTGTGGTTTTACTTTTGTCTACCCTCTAGTCTTGATGCCTAAATTAAATTATCAGTTGGAAGGCACAAGGTGTGCTTCTGAACCACATGTAGTTCAGCTTCATCTGAAACTCTCCCAGGCCACCCTGATGCGATCCACTGCACAGTAGACAGGGATGATCAGGAGATAAGGCCACTCACAACTGAACTACAATATTGATATCCTTCGTTTTTTCTTTTCGTATTTTATTCTCTGCTGTTCTTTCCCTAGTGTTTATGTACTTAGTTTGGGTTTCTCTTTTTTCCCCCCCAATGTAATTACAGTTTAAGAAGCAGGAATGCACAATTTCCTCTTGATGCTGTGCCCTTAGCTTCAAGGTCAGCAATCAGTCCACTAAATGAGTTCAGTGGCAATATTTTAATAACCACGGTTTAGTAGAGATTTAACCATAACAAGGCCTTCCTCTGCATAGGGCATGAGAACGTGAATTGGGGTATTTGGATATATTTTTGCATCTCCTACTGACCTTGTACATGTGCCTGTTGCCAAGTCAGCTTATCTAACTGCACCCCTGATCTTCCTCCAACTTCATGCCAATCAATTTATTAGGATAGGGACTGCTTCTCATATGAATGTAGTATTCCAAGCAGAACAGATCTTCATTTTAGTTATGGTCTGCAGAAGTTACTGTAGTAGAAATACTCAGTGACCTCCAGAGGATACAATGAAAGGACTCCAATTGCGGAACGCTGATTGCCAAAAGAGAAACTGCTTTGTGCAAATACTTAACTGAAGTCTCTAGTAATATATGTAGGATAGCTACAAATTCAAGACACATTTCTTGAACCTTTATGATTCTGGATAGAGTAAATAGGGGGATCAAGAGTTGCTTTATGGAATTTTATAATTAGCAATAACCCACCATGAACATTTGCTCACTACAAGGCAACAACAAAACTCTGATACTAAGTACAGTATTTCAAAAAGTGCAGTCATTTCTCTTATTGCTGTGGGTTTGGATACACTAAAAGTAAGCCTGTTTTTGGCTGTACTTAATTTAGTTCAGAAATAATAGGATCTGTGCTTTCCACACTGATTTTTCTGCTCTAATCCTTTCACGATGATTGCAGCTGAACTTTCCATTTGCTCGGGCTGCTAAATACTGCACAAAAGCTTTCCAAATATCTCATGAGTGACCTTATGCCACTGCTCATTTTAATCCCTGACATGTATTCAATTTTCCACTGACAACTAAAGGACAAATAAAACTCCTTTTCTCTCTGCTCCTCTTTTGCTAGCATTTACAAAAGGAGTTCATGTTGCTCACAGTAAAAACAAACACAGATTTTTCTTTTATAAAAGTACCAGGTTTTTCTCAGAAACATTATTTCATAGCAATATAATAAATTTGTTAAGGTTCAGCTCCAGTCTTAAGTATGCAAAGGTTCAGCATATACCCCCTACAAAGGTATTGACTGATTGAAAAAAAGCAGTGCAAAATGCTCTCTCGGTTTCTCACTCCAAGGAATCCTTTGAACTTTGGTTACTGTACTTGCTTCTTGACAAACCTATCATAAGCCTTCAGCTAGCCTGCAGGCAAATTTGTTCTATTAAACATCATTCCATTTTAATCACATAGCAGCATTTCTAGGATACGAATACAGGATGTCAGGAATATGGGGATTAGACTTAGTGATGTGGCTGAAGGCTACAGACAACGCTGAGAGTTCATAAAAAGTTATAAAAGCTTTAGTGTGAACTCAGGAAAAATGGAGGGACTTAATGTCCAGTTTAAGAAAAAAGCACATTACTGCTTACTTGTGATGAAGCAACATTTTTAAATTATAAAAGCAGCAATGTAATTGACAAGAGCTTCAGGCTTAATACAGAGGGCAAGTGAGAGAGATGCAACAAGATCTATGGAATAAAGAATTACCATTTGCAGCAATTTTTCTGGCCAGATCCATACCTTTGATAAACCCTCCTCATTTACAGCCTTACTTATTGGGAAAGTAGAAGCATGTAAGTCTATTCCTAGCTTCCAAGAATTATATCCACAGGCATTATGACCTACCAACAAATGGGAAAGTGGGCAAGAATGTGTACAATCAATTTTGATGCATCCTAAACACACAATTATGACTAAAAAGTTGCTTGATTTCCATGTTGAATTCCATGGTTACATGAACTTCTTCACACATTTTACTACATTTTGGTATTCAATGAATATTTGGGGGGCACGGGGACTGAATATGGACAGTTTTTCCTGCTCTCCCCTTCCAACCTGAAAATATTAGATGCTGTATTATAATTACACCATGTTTTTCTGGAGGCTAACACTCGGTCGTGGCTTTTTCCACAAAACAAGATACAATTTCAGAGCAAATCCAGCTACTGCACAATACCTGCGTGGTGTGCAGTCCTCATATGGAGGGACAATGACGACCTTCACTGTGACCGACGTCCTGAGCAGATCAATCATTTGCTCGTGGCTCAGGGTGGCCACGGCCACCTTGCAGATCTCCACCAGGCGGCTGCCCTGGCGCAGCCCCGCCTGCCACGCGTAGCCGTAGGGCTCCACGTCTGCCACAATGCCCTCGTAGTTCACGTGGAAACCCAGCTGGCCCAGGCCGTTCCGGCGCAGAGTCATCTCCACTGTTTCACAGCCCTTGGTCACAAGCTGGGAATTGAAATGAAGACAGAATTTAATGCATTGAGACACCTCCAGGGCTAACAGAGGTTTAGGGGCTCAACTTTTGAACGATCAACCAGCTCCCAAGGATAATGGTGGGACATGATCAAGAGACATATATTGCAGTCCTAGGTACGTAATCAGCTGAAATAGGTCTTGTTGCTCAAACCAATATTTTCAGTAGAAGCTGGTTACTCAAGTTCTGCCTTGGAATTTTTACTGCAACCACAGGAATTTTAGAAGATACATGGCAGCACACAACAGAAAAACACACGGAGTTACACAAGCATCCCTGTCTTTTACACTTTAGTAACCAAAAACCATTCTCCATTTCTGGCTGTTTCAGGAAACTGCAAAATTACTTTTCAGTCAGAATGTGGTAGCATGCAGCTACTAAGAACAGTAAACTGGGGGCTATGCCAACTCTTCCATGTACCATGAGCATGAATACCATCAAGAGCAATTTAATAGGGCCTAGATTTCCTTTTTTTCTGGTTGTTACACAACTACAGTTGTGAAATTACAGGAAAAACAGTGAAATGTAGCGCATTCTTTCATAACTTAATTGGATACAAAATGAGCATGGACAGCTGTTTTATAGGAAGATACCATGATTCACTGCATTTTTAGTTTATCGCATGCATTCAGAGAGTATCTGAAGGTTGCAGTGGGGATTGGGACTGCACCCTGCTGGCAACATAATAAGTGAGGCTCAAAGATATTGCACATTCATTTGAAACAAGATATAGCAAGCCTATGAAACAGAGAAAGGGAAGGAAAACAGGAAGAAATAATGTGACACTTCTGTCTTTGTTGTGTGGGAGCAACCTATGCATTTGAAGGACCTGGTCTTTTTAATATATTAATACATTTTTCACACACACACAACCAGCTGAGGCTGGCTGATATCTGATAAAAGTGAAAGCAATATTGAATTTCGAGAAATAAAAGCAACAATAACATAAAATTTCAAAACAGTTTCAGGAAACCCAGGCATTATTTAAATTGCAGCTTTACTTGGCCGAGGGGTGAGAGGAGAAGCAAAGAACGGCAACCAAACAAGAGAACACATTCTAACCTCCAGCCTCTTGACGATCTCTTTGATGTCATCAATGTTGCTGATGAAGCTCTCCAAAGAAACACATTCACCTCTCTCATAGAATATTTTGATATTTGTGTCCGTTGAAGTCCACCCTATCACATCTCGACAGGAGCAATTGAACACCACGCTTTTTGTGTCCTGTTCAATGAGGACTACAAACTCATTAGAGATGCCTAGGAGACAGTCTATTTCCATACCCTTGCTGTAGTCTTTAGCGTGGACGCTCCAGACAATAGCACCAGAACTATAGATCTCTGCTCCTGGATAAGGTTTGGACTTTTCCTTCTTTTTTGAAGCAAGCGAGATGAAGGGGAACTTGCCAGAAGGGTCAATGGGTGTGTTGGTGACATTCTTCTCTGCCAAGTCTTTCAAGTACTCTTGCCGGGTCCTGGTGGCCATCGCACGGAACTTTTCTGATTTATGAGCAGCATTCTCTGCATTAATGACTTTGGCTAGTAAGAAGTCCCTGAACACATTTGATTTAGGAAACGTCACACCTTTTGGAATAGGTGGGCCAAAGGATGGTACATCTCTGGATCTTGTCACAGCCACACTACATGAAATAAAAGATAAGGAAGAAACAGTGTTTCACTCTAGGCAAATTCAGCAGTTTTTGTTTACAGACAACACATTCCCTCAATTTTTCTCTTTTTTTCTCAGCAATATGCCTAAATTTACATATTAATGCTGCCAGTGTGGAGATTATGCCCCCCTTGCTGTATCAACAGAAGGCCACTTTTTTGCATACAGGCATTTTTGATTCATTCCCAGTATCACAGCTTAAAAAGAGCTTCAAGTACGAAACTGTAGGGGTTTTTTTAGATAAACTAATCCCTCATGTATGGCCGTTCTGAATTTTGTTTTCTTCTGAATTTCTAACTCACACTATTGGAAAGGCTAGCTTAGAATTTAGCTACTGAAAGGCTCATCTGAAAGCAATGCCAAGTATATGATCAACACTAGAAATATAGATTAAATGAACACATTAAAAAGATGAAGGCAATGAAGTCATCTCACAAGGTCAGTTCCACTGTGAAAATCATCTGGTGTCTGAATGCATATATACATCACACTACTGTTTAAGTTTTACATTTCTGGACTGAAAACCTCACTAGCTGATATTGCATACCAGTGATAGCAGATGACTCCAAAAATACCAGAAATAAACTCCTGAAAAGTTCAGATACACAGCAGAAACAGATACTTTCTTTTTCAACTCTTCCTTTTAGTTTCTGTACCAAGTGATGGACTGACAATAAGACTGCCTTAGGCAACAGGGGCCAGCTTAGCTATTCTCAATTGCCAATTCTCTTTTAATATAAATCAGATGAGAGTTGTTTGGAACCACTGAAGATTTGACATTCCAATCCAGTATCATTCACTTGGCAATCTGTCCTAAGAGACTGACAACTCTACTTTGATAGTTTTGTGACAAGAAATGTTCCAACAGTTCAAATAGAATTCACCACATATCTGTAACTAGATCTGAAAAAGCATTAACTAACTTTGGCCAAAATACCATGGTAATGGAAATAAAGACGCATAGGATAAAACTTGATCACATTAGAAAAGTATGTGGTGTTTCACTTAGAACACGGGCTGGTAGTATTTTCACATTTTGATTTTATCTGAATTCTTTAACATAATCAGAGAAATTCCCCCAAAAAATCTGTAACTAAGATTTCAGAGAAAATCTCTTGAGGGGGCATATAGGAACACCAAATATAAACATTAAGTCACTCAATCTTTAACCATATCTTCTGGTTTTGAGTGGTAGGGTGTTTCATTTGTTTGTTTTGCTTTTGCTGTTCCGAGTTGCTTGGGGTGGTTTTTTCTTTGGTTTTTTTTTGATTGGTTAGTTTGGTTGTTTTTTTTAATTATTATATTTTCTGGCAACTGATATTGAAAGATGTCATTAGTGTCACACTTCCTCCAAATATATGCCAGTATGTCTCAAAGTATGCAACAGGGGGTGCTCATGAAGCAACTATCTGACTCATCTTTAGTGGTCCTGAAGGGTCTGTTACTAAGAAACAGAAGCCTAAGTGTTAAAACACAATTATTGGATGCAATGAAAACCTACCAGAAACTACCAGCAAGACTTTGGTTCAGTTTTCAATGTCATGGATCACAGGGATAAGAATTCAATCTTTAACACATGCTAGAGAAATTTTTAAAAGTGAGCAATGCTCAGAGACGCCAGACTTTTGAAATATTGTTTATCTTAGTTGGGAGGGAGAATCACTGGCCAAGACAGTGCTTGATTTTATTCCTTTTATGTAGTTTTTAAACATAAATTCCAGTACATTTTAATGCTATACGGTTTCCTGTTTTGTCTAGAATTATGAATCCATGAAACTGTTCCAAATAATTCAGTGTAAAAGAGGTCAAACTTACTTTGAAAAGTTTCCTAGGAAAACTTTTCATAATAGAATTCTACAAATTTAAATCAAGCGTTTGCACCGAGAGGACAGAAAAAGAAAGACAGTACAGATGTTCTGGTAGTCTTGTGTATCAAAATGAACACTGAAATTCTCCCAACTATTTTTCCTACCTGTTTCCCCTCCCCTTAAAATTTAAGCCTATACCATCACTAAAGCCAAAATTACTATTAAGTAACCAATGAGGTTCCAGCCCTTGTAGTTGTAAACACTTGAAAAACGAGGTGATTCAGGAGTCTGAAGGTCAAAAATAGAACCCTCAGATACTTAAATTTATTACAGTTTAGCAAGTATACATCTTTCCCATGCCTTTTAAAAAGAAGAAATAAATGCAGTCATATTACTTAAAGTAACAGACAAAAGCAGATCTATTTTTAATATGCAATTCAAGTGGAAAATGCATCTGCAGCCCTTGTGGATGCATTTCCTACCTTCCCTTTGCTTCAAAATCATTTTCTGTACAGGATATGGGCTGAAACATATGTCTAAGAGTTTAAGAACAAGTTGTGTTCACATAAATTATGCAACAGTTGAATTTTTCAATAAGCTGCCTGAAAATGAGTATCAACATGAACATCCCTAGTCCAGGAGAGTTAATACATGTAAAAAGTTCAGCATCAATTTCAGAAATGCTCTGTGAACTTTACCAAAAACTTTTGATGAGAGAAAAGCCTTTAAACCTTCTATATGTAATTGGAAAATAATGAATACACCAACTCAGACACTGCAGTCTTCGGTTTTCCTCTAAATAAGCACTTGCCTTAATAAAATACTCAAGTGAATATTTGTATTTCAGTAAAAACAAGTTAATTCTAAGGCTACCTGGTTTCAAGATATATGCTTTAAATGCATTGCTCTGACATTTCATATTTTAAATGAAAAGGCTTTACAGAAGTTTTCTAAAATCAGTCAACATTTAAAAATGAAAATACCTTAAGAGTTCGGTATATAACAAAGGTAAGAACTTTCACTGATAGTAAAAAAGTGTAACTCAAAAACATTATTTCTACATGCTTGCAATTTACTTTAAAAATTATACTAATAGGAATCTCACCTTGCAACTCTTTATTACATGTTACTATCAATTACCATTTTCTGTTTTAATCATACTGACTTTAAGGTCACATTAAGACTTTATTTTTTCCTGCATGATTCTCTGTCCTTTCTTTGTTGGACTGAAATAAGACACGAAGATATTTCAGAGAGCTTAGCTTCTTCCTGAAAGGCTAAGTCACACTTTTTAACTGTCTTAATTTCAAAAATGGAGCATAAGCTCAGATAACCAAATTAACTGAGCAAAAGAGTGGAGTGGTTTTGGTTTTTTCCTATTTCTTTCAATGCAAAAATATTCTTCTAGCATACTCTTAATGAAGAGAAGAAAGGGAAGTGAGAAGACAATTTTAAATTGGAAATTCAAAAATAATTTCCAAGTGCTTGATACGCGTGCGTATGTGCAGGTACGCGTGTACTCACATCTGACAGCAGCAGTCTCCTCACTGGGCGGGTTTATTTACATACCCATTTCTGTCTATTTACTTTTTTTGAAGTGTTCGAAATTCACATGACTCAAAAAAACCTCCTTGCCCCTCATCTTTCATTACGTTTCCCTACTGAGAATTTAAGAGAAGAATGCCAGCTGGCCTTGCACTCAAATTCCGTGTTTGCAGTGAACCCAGCAATAGCTACCTGTAACAAACACTGTCAGTGCAGGGACCGTGCACTCTTACGATGACAAAGACGTGCTGGAAGTGGGATCGAATGTTCTTTGGGCTGAATGGCTGTGCTCCAGGCTCCTGGAAAACTATTGTCACAATATCATTTCCAATATGGCGTTTTCTCAGAAGCTTTAATGGAAAAAAAAAAAAGAAAAAGAAAAGAAAAAGCATAGGTTAAAACAAACTTTTCACAAATTTCCAATTATTTATTTCTTATTATTATAAATTACTATTGCTCAATTTCTTCCCCCCAAGTGATACTTCAAGCTGAAAACTGAACAATTGAGGATTTATATAACAAGTACCAGAATTAGTTATTTGCTACTAAATTTCAGGCATGGTTGTTTTCGTAATAATTTCATTTTTATATGTAGCATAGAGGGTGAACTTAAAAGGGAAAATTTTAAGGTAAACAAAGGGGGGAAACAACAAATCCTGTTAGTATGAAGAGTAATCAGTGATACATGGAAGAAGGAAAACATCCCCCATCTCACACATTTTTACAAGCCAGTGGTAGGTTCTATTTCAAGTTGAAAATAGTTGTCACTGTCCTTAAGACACACTATACATAATTTCCCCGTAGGAAAATTATCTTTCAGTAAATACAAGACTACAGCACAAGAGAAGGTAAGCTACAAAACAGCAGAACATTTCAAACTAAAAAGAATTCTATGTTAAATTTTATTGTAAAATGAAAATCTCTATTTTATTTGCAGAAGTACAAAGCATCATTTCTAGAATAAAATGCACATCCATCATACAAAACAATATGGCTTAGTGTTTAACAACACCAGGTACTTCAGTGTAACAAAGCAGTTCAGCCTAAATAGTATAACATAGTTAAAAAAAAAAAGGGGGGGAAAATAAAGGATCTTGACAAAAGGATTTTGACTCATGTATTCTTGTGTAGTGTGGTGGCTCACCCACTCATTATCTCTGTGCATATTACAATTTGCTGAATGCAATCCCTAAAGGGCAATTGACTTAGCTGTAGAAGGTTTAAAATAATTTAAAATCATCAGGTACACTGTGGTCCTTCTGACATGTGCTACTGACATCACTGCATACTATTTACATCAAAATAACGCATAATTAAATAGAAAACAGTCCAATGGAGAAAAATCTATGATGTACCTACAATCATCTGCTTTGCTCATCTCCCTGACACAGAGATGGCTACTTCTACTTTTGATTCCTTAAGTGTTTTTTGCTAGTAACAAATAAAAGTTGTCATAAATACTCAATAGTTCATCTACTTCTGAGAAGGAGGAAAAAATTCTAAATAGGCATAGCCCATCTTACCTGTTGTTTGTTGTTTGGAGTATATGGCAACATAGTAGAAACATGGAACATGATTTCATAGTCCTTGTATGTTGTGTACAGAGAGTGAGTCCCTGTTGAATCAGCTGCAGTTAAAGAAGACAAAATAAAAGCATTATTTAAAAGAAAAATTTAAAAATGAAGTTTCATTATAATTAAAAAAAAAGTCAGCCAAGACAAGAATTCTTATCCATCCTCAATCCTAGCTGAAATATCAGCAAGAACTTACTCAGAGTTTATTCACCTGACAATGTTGCATAAAGACAGCCTGTGCACTTTTGCATACTTCTCCCGAACAAAAACTTGTTAGGAATAGGGAATTTATACCAGAACACCCTGAAGAAAGCCTACTTAAGCGTGAAAAGTGACAACAAAGTCTGAGATAATTTTCAAGCACCACCCAATACCTTGGAATGAAACTGAACTGTAAGGAATGTGAAAAGGGCTTCAGAAAGGAAGGCAGACAGATACTGAAAATGACTACCATGATCTCATGCATAAAATTAACAGCACAGGACCTATAACCCACAATAAAAACAGGATGAGTTCTCTTAGGCATAAATATCAGGACTTGAAATTAACTGTAACGAAACCAGGTAACACCTTCACTGGAACAGCTGCTTTATGGACAGGTACAGTCAAAACCCCAAACAGGATGCCAGCATGCTTGTAACTGATGATGAAAAAAGCCCACAAAAATGACATTACAATGCTCGTATATTAATCTAAGGTAATCTCACCTGCTCTGAGTTCTGGCCACCCTATTTTAAAAGTTACAGAAGAAGGAGAAGGGATCCAGAAACAGGCCACAGAAATAATTATATGTGGATGGAGAGACTTCCATGTGGAGAGAAAATGATAAAAACTAGGATTATGACATTTGGAAAGAAAAAAAGAAGAGGGGGCTATTACTCAGTTTACAAAGTGTTGGTTGAAAACAACACTTGATTACAGACAAACTGTGAACTTGTTTTCACTTTCTTTCACTTTAAAAAAAAGTGACCTTGAAAAATGTTCCATTAATTTAAGAAGTAACACATTTAAAAGATAAAATAGTGAGCATATTCTATTAAATACAACTTCTGTCCACAGTGCAAAAAGCCGGCTTTCAAACGTAATTTGAAAAATAACTAGCTTTATATATAGAAGAAGCATCCTGGCTATTTGAAGTAATATAAACATGCTACTAAATTATATAATCCCAGCTATTTATAACAATGTATTTTAAAAAGCTATTAAAAACTATACCTTGGTGTTTTTATTAGCAGAGAGATCATATTACTAAGAAGACAACAGATCTGAGATTTGTGATGCATTTACAGTAACATTAATATACAGTTTATTTACCCAGATTTTGAGTATAAACTTTGAGGTTTGTTTCCCGTCAGATTCAGAATAATAAAATAGAGGTAGCTTCACTGTAAATGAAACACAAAATGATCTGTAAAATGAAATGGAAAGTTTTCTATATTATAGCCACATAGAGATTTTGCACTTCCAAATCACCTATCCAGAATAAAATGGGAATTAGAAATAAAAGATTCCTACAATCTTAAAAAAAAAATTGTAATTCTCAGCTAATGTTTCAAGGATACTGGGCTCTCTTTTCCAGGACTCAACATTGCCAGTAGGACAAACCAGCTAACTGCTAAGTATTTTCTTCTTAATGCTAATTAGAACAGCAGGACAGCTGAAAGGGGCTCATTTCATCTTGCACTGTGCTCACAGCAGCCTCTGTCCTCGCCTGATCATTGCAGTGCACACCCAAGGAGGCAGATGCACCCAAAAGTCACCTAAACATCAACATAACTTCATAACAGCTTTATCTGTTGAACTGTAAATACACTGATTTTTACATCATCTTTTAGAAATAGAGTATACAAAAATATTACAAATAATTGGAAAGGGGGAGGAGCAGGTGCAAAGAGACAGGGGAAGGCAGGCCCCAAAAGAAGGGATGGGGCTCAAAAGGTATTGAGGGAATAGAACAAAGCAATTCTGGCAAAAAATATGCTAGAACACCTACATATTTAAGCCAAACTTCCAACTTTGCTGGCAGGGTTTCATTTTAGGCAGAAAAATGTTTTCTGAGAACAGCACTGATTCTGCAAACTAAATAATCAGGCTACAATCCAAATGACACATTTAATAATTCCAATTCTTTCCAAGCACTTTACAGTTTAAATCTCTCCTATTCAAATCCAACTACCAACAGAAGTCCATATCCACTACAGACTGTGCATCTCTCTCACCATTCAGATCTTCTGAAGTCCAGAATACTGTTCCTGAAGTACACCACCATAACTGCAGGTGTTTGCTTTAAATCAAATCACAGCTATTGCAATAAAATCCAAGACTGTGCACTGGAATAATATCCATCATTTCAGGGTCAGAACTGCAAGCCAGCACTGCAACCTACTTCAATTTCCTTCTATTTAACAGAGGCCTGAGGGATCTACAAATTCATTAGCACCTTTTTACACTGAAGACATCTCCTCTGGCCAACAGTTTATGGCATAGCTATTCACGATGCTTTCCCAGCCTTGCCCCATTACTGGGTCTGGCTACTTAGCTGAGGTGTTACCTGATCCTCTTTTCCTTCCATCATTAACCATCTCTAAAAAGCCACCTTAGTCTTCTGTCCTTCCAAGGATTCTCAGCTATATTTGCAAGGATTAACAGACTCACATTTGAAGTGGTTTTTTTCTAAAACCAACTGTGCTCAAAACTGTGGCTGATACCACCAGCATAGTACTGACAAATTCACCTCACTGAATCCACAGGACTTTGTCAGCCTGCTTCTACAGCAGCTTAACCTCTGTGCTGGAAAACTGTATAAAAACCATTATGGGTAGAAAATCTGACTCCCGGGTTTCAAACGAAAACATTGCAAGGAATTGTAGGAGAACAAAAAATAAGTTACATTGATAAGGCAGGACAACCATTACTACAAACTGCAGTAAGGCTCACAATAAAAACCATGAGAACACATATTTTCAGAGCTTAATGTTGCTCCCCTCTACCTTTGCTTTGTCAGCAGCTGTCAACACTGCTCTTCTTTCTGTCATATACAAGGATTACACCAAGCACTCGTGATCAACTTCTGTAATACCCAAGTTGTTTTCAGACAGAAATGAGGACAGAATCTTTTATTTTGTAGCATACAACAGCATCTGTGTAACACAAATACAGAGAAATGCAGATGGACTTCCCTCCATCCCTATTTCTGCTTCTTAAGCAACTTAACATCTTAAAACTTGTTGGTCTCCCAACAAAAGTCTCAGATCCAAGAGTAAGTCTATCATTATTTCCATAAGGTTGGAAAGATGTTATATAATGCAAGTTAAGAAGGTAATGTATCTGTATTATTTCATTACAAACATTGGGGTTTCTTGACAAGCCCTAAATGAAATGCCAATTTGAAGTCCATTCATTCCCTAGATTTTATTATCTAGTTAATACCTTCTGGTTTTATATTCTTCTTATGTCTTAATCAGAAAATCGTGCAGTATATAAACATCTAGTACAGAAACCTACCACTATTAGCTTAGTTTATAATCTTATCAAATTGATAAATCATAGAATTCCCAACTCATAATCATCTACTTCCCTTATTTCCTGCATCAACCACACCACCACTCTGCTGGACACACATGCCATGTTACCAGGCCTAGCATTATCAAGCTGATCCCATTTACCAATTTAAAATACTGAGAAACAAGACTAAGTGAGGGGAAGGGAAATAAAGCATACATTACAACTAGAAAATAAAGTAAAATGACTGAAGTGATAATTTGAAAGATCACTGTGATGTTTATTACTTTAAAGTGATGCCCATAAGCTTCCTAGTCACTGTGGGATAGGTGACATTTTCAAGCTCTATTTCCTATCCAAAGTCTGCAGGCTGCCAGGAGATAGACTGTTTCCCCTCCGGTAATTCTAGAAATAAACAAACAAAACTTGAAAAGTAGCATCTCTTTTTCACAGTGGTACTGGCAGAGATCCAAAACTAAAGCCCTTGAAGGATCCAATACACTTAAATAGGCTGTCAGTTAATAGGATGCATGAGATTCCTCCTTTTAAGGAATTGGCTCTGTTATGGATACGTACCAATTAGGGCCCTAACTCCAAAAATTTCCAAGAACAGCTGTTCTGAAACTGTCTTTTGCTAGAGCAACTTTACTTTTCTAAATCTGCATAAATTAAAAATATTGTGAATATTTCCAGAGTACATATACAAATCAGCTCATCTCCATGCAGAGAAAAATCTTTCTACGTCTTACGTCATGCAACTCCTTTCCACAGCTTGCAAAGTATTGTCAAAGGTACAGAAACTAGCAAAGTAGTCTACGTAGATCTGACCTTTCTGACAAGTCAATGAACAGACATTTGTTTTTAAGCACATCTTTGCAATCAACTGTGCTGCCACTGAACAGAATTCTTATGCAGGAAAATTTCCTGAGTAGTGAGACTGCAAGAACTATTTCAAGACAGGGCGACAGGGCTCTCTAGCAACAGAAGAGCACAGAGCTGGAAGCTGGAGAAGTTCACTTCCTAGCTATTTCAACAAAACCTATAAATCTAAGTCACAGTAAAAAAACACCGCCTCCTCCTTTGCAGCTCTCTGTGTTAAGGCCAAGGTAAAAGGACCGACTGATTAATCAGGGTAGCTATCGAAAATGTACTGCCTGGCTGTATTCTGCTGTTCACACATTCCCCACACCTGAGATGCACCTCTTGTGACCATCTCTGGTCTTCAGCGTTTCCCCTACCACAAAGTGGCTTTTTTCCCCATTTCCTGTGTAGAATATGCTTTAAGTGTTTCCAAATGCAGCTATCCAAAGAGCTGAGTGTTGTGCCCCCAAAGCCCCTTCTCTTTCAGCACTTCCAGTCTGTGCTTTGCACACTGGCAGAAAGGAGAACACATCACCATCATGATCAATTGGAAATGTTTCCTGCCATTGTTCGCATTTGCTGCTGTCTAAACCTACTCATTAAGAACTCATGCATGCTCACATGTGTTTTCTCAGTAGTCCTGTAGGCAATCTAACCTGAAAGACTTCAGACAACTTAAGAGTTCCTAAGCAGTTCTGGCTCATGAGGTTCCTCGTATGTGAGCCTGTAAACCTTGACTGAGAGAAAACGTAGCAAACCCTTCATGAAAGCAGCAGTTTCCACTTAGAGGATTTCCTGTCCTCTTTGATCATACTGAAGTGTTCACATAAAGACTTTCTGTATTTTTAGATACAAAATGGAGCTGAGTGGGTCTACCAGGCAATGTGAAAAAGATATGCCAGCTCTCAACATGGAGGAGAACCCTTCATTACAAGAAGATAACTCTCAAAACCAGGAGAGATTCAGTCAACTTAAAGGTTCCATTCAGTAGGTGCTAGATGGTAACACATAAACTCAAAGCCTGACAAAACTCTTTCCTCGAGTCAGAAGCAACAAGAAGGAATTCAAAACATCTCTGGAAAATTCTGCTGTTCAGAAGAAAATGGAAAACGAGTACTTAAAAGACAGTTACAGCTTTCTTGGGTATATTTGACCAGATGAATCAACGCAATCATACAGCATTTACACATACTAGAAACCAGTGTGTGTGGACTGACACCAAAATATGGGGTATTTCCCTTTTTTTCACATCTTAACTAACCCAGAAGAAAGGGAAGAGAGGATTTTGCTTTAACTACTCAAAGTAACAAGGTCACAACATAAAACCAGAAGCTAAATAAATGTTTTTTCTGTTTTCCATACACATTTCATTTTTGACCTAGCTTATCTTTATAAGCAATAAAATGACAATTCAGAGCTGTGCAAAAGGAAGACTCACCTTGAGAATTATACGTATTTCCTACAAGAGAGCTGGTGAGGGACTTTTCCCAAGGACGTGTAGTGATAGGACAAGGGGGTATGATTTTAAACTGAAGAAGGGCAGGTTTATATTAGATATTGGGAAGAAATTCTTTACTGTGAGGGTGGTGAGGCACTGGAACAGGTCACCCAGAGAAGCTGTGGATGCCTCATCCCTGGAAGTGTTCAAGGCCTGGTTGGATGGGTCTTTCAGCAACCCGGTCTAGTGGAAGGTGTCCCTGCCCATGGCTGGGGGGTTGAAATGAGATGATCTTTCAGGTCCTTTCCAACCCAAACCATTCTTATATTTCTATGAAATGCACTCAAGGGAGGAACTACGACAGAGGGAATACAAGTATTGCAAGTAAAAAAAAACAGGCTCAATGTTAAATACGTGCAAAACAGGTGTTAATTTAGGTTTAAAACCAAAGGAGGTTTTATAATCCTCTGAGGATTGATGATCAAACTAGCCAAGAAGAGCCTGAGGAGATGGCAATGCAATTGCTGTAGGAATTAAGGGCAGAATATAGAATGATGGAGCATTAAAGCACAGCAAGGTACTCTATTTGTGCCAGGAGACCCATGACAAGACCACAGCTTCTGCTGCACTAAAGCTGATGAATGCTTTTCAGCTTTCATGAATCAAACTCCTTATTTCATTTCCTTTGCTAAAAGTGAGCAAAACAGCAAAAGATCTCCATAGGAACTGGATAGCTACAGTACTCAAAGAAAAGGAATACAAGACAAAATTTCCCCGAGTAATTGGAACAGATCTACAAATTGAATACAGCATGTGCTAGCTGATAAACAGGTATTTCACATGACTGATTCCAAATGCAGGGAGTTTCTTTTATAGTTACGGTCACCCAAGATCATCTTACCACTGCATTTTGTTGCAATATGTTTAACAGTTAAAGCTGATAACATAGCTGCCAAATCCAGTTTAATTTCCATAACCCAAAAAAGAAAAAGCACAGAGGGAGGAATACATTTGACAGGATGACTAAGACAAAACTGCCTAGAAGAAAAACTGCATGCAACAGACATCAGAAAAGCAGTAGATCAACTTTTCAAGGTGAAGTGACATAGGTGGGTTCTCAAAGCATTTTGGAGACGGTCTATAAGCATATCATTAAAAAAAAAAAAACAAACCAGCTCTATTGATTAGCCTTAAGACAACACACTGATGATGGATTTGCAGTATCAATAATTGTTCCATAATTACTGGTTTCTTGTAGCTTTAGTGATAATTTCATACCAAATCAGTCCAAAAATCTAATTATTATCCGAGTTGAGAGACCATATGAGTACAGCTAAATTACACATGTGCTCTGCTTTCACTTATATTAAGCAACTGCCTTCCTACAACAAAGATCTTATTTTTAAGAACTCTCTTCAAAAAGGCAGTTAGCAACCATATTGTGCATTTTGTTTACTTAAGGGGGGGAAAATAATGGAAGTCTTACTTTTTGTATCCAGCTGAGCACGATACTTGTCAAATCCCTTGAGTCGAACTCGCTCTCCCAAGAGCTGAAGAAATTCCTCAAAGGCTGGACCTGCTGATTCATTATTATACATCTCCTCTTCTGTGCTTTGCCCAGCTTTGCAGTACATGATACCCACCTTAAGTTGGTAACTTAACTGCAAAAGGAAAAACATTAAAATTTTATGTGTATACCAAGTGATGAAGCAACTTATGCACTGAATTCACTTCTGCATTTTAATAAACCCATCATTCACAAATGAAAAAATACCTAATTATCAGCCTAATTTCAAAAGTTAGTCTAGTTCCAAATACTCTCATTGTTTTCTATTGTAACTGCCTCGATGATGGCAGATTTAATCTGAAGATGTCAAAATGCTTTCTGAAGTGAAACAAACATGAATGTTGCTTATTTCCAGGAGGACAACACAGCAGCTTGCAAGCCAATGTCTCACTGAGCCACACGGGAAGTGCTGGCTGAGTAATGCCAGGACCTTGACTCTCTCTGAGGCTGGTACCATGGCTGCCATCCTGTGCTAAGCCTTCCACACAGAAGGGTAGGGCACGTCACATGCTCATTTCTAAAACAAGGGACAAAATGAACGCGCTCTCATTTTGAAGAGAAGATAGAAATTATTCACCTATTAGCACATTCGCCTGTTAGCAATGTTGAAAGACTCCATGACATTCAGTTGGTCTTCCCTGACTTGAATATGACGATAACAAAGAAAACAGCTAAAATTGTAAACTGCTGGTAATACCTTGAAGATACTATTTACTAGCACAGATCTTCAAATACATATGTGCTTTATATTTCTATTTTCCCTCTAATTTGATAGTTGATGTCTCCTAATATAGCAGAAGCTGAAGATGTGACTAAAGTAATTTTTTACCCAACCATAATTGTGATTCTTCAAAGCAAACTGTTTCCACCAATTCCAAACTGATACACACACACACAAAATGAGTACACTGGCATCATTTACATCTGGACTATGGAACGACAAGTTACAGAAGGGAAGAAGGCAGCATCCATAGCCATTTACTGCTGTCTCCAATTTCACAGGCAGGAACTCTGATGAAGGAGCACAAGAGAGAGCCTTGGAGTTTATGCATATAATTCATCCAGTAGAAATGCATCCTTATTGCCCAGTAAATAATCTTTCTGCCCACACATGAATTTTTGCAGAGGCTCTATTTCAAATAAACACCAACCACATATGACAGAACGAAACCATAAGAAAATCTATCAAAACTGGCGTGAGATTTATAAGTTTAGGCTACAGGTTAGTGGGAAGTGAAAACAGTTATTTGCAAGGGCACTGGAAGCAAAGTTATCTGAATATACTGTGATTTGCTCTCAGAAGATTCTATCCCAAGCCATGAGGCAAAGGATTTTGACCTTGCTAGGACAATGTGGACACATAATTAAGTTGAAATTCATTTATTTTAACCTATTATATTTATGATGGGATAATTTAAAGGCCCTTGGAAGTGGTTTTACTCTGTCTCTAAAGAAAGTAAATTTTAAAATTTAAAAACTCTGGAAATTGCAACTTTACTGTATTCTTCCTTTACTACCAAGCATGAGTGATGATGGGGATATAGTATTAGCAGCAGGAAAACAAGGAGGGAAAAAGAAGGGTAAAGATAACCTGGCTTGTTTAGTCCTGCTGAAGAAGTCATATATATAAGTCCCAGTTCTAGGCTGCTGCTACTTTCCCCACTACAGAATATCCCCTATTTTATCATCCGACATGCTCCCTGACTTGCACCTTCTGAATATGTCCAAACTTATGACAAAACTCAAGTACAGCATAAAAGCATAAAACAGTTTGAGTTGCAAGGGACCTTAAGGATCCTCTAGTTTCTGAAGTCCTGACATGGGCAGCAGGGACACTTTCCACTAGACCAGGCTGCTCAAATCCACATCCAGCCTGACTTTTAACACTTTCAGGGATGGAAACATGCCCAGCTTGGCAACCTGTTCCAGTGCCTTCTGCTAACACGTGGTAAGGGAGGAGAGAGGAGGGGAGCGAGGAAGGGTGGTGAGAGGTGGCACTGCTGCCGTTCCTGCCGGAACAACTGCCAGCACTTTCCAAACCATCAGCAGCAGCTCCTGTCTTGGACCATTCAGGCATCTGCTGCTCAGATGTGCTTTCTCCAGCCCACAGAAACAGGATGCATGCAAGTGCTTCATGGAACCACAGCACCTTAGCTGTACTGCTAATTACAATAGCTTCCAGTAATTTCACTTAAACAAGTTAGGACAAAGAAAATTATTCTCATGAAGCACACTTGCACTACTTAAGCTTCAACTTCAGGTGAAGGAAGTATTTTCAAGGGCATAAACATAAATGGGAACTGCAGCACCAATGAGCAAGCAAACAACCGTGCTTTTATTGCTTTGAAAATGTCAGCCTAAGAAACTAAACAAGGACTATGCAAAGAGCAGGATATGCCTTCTAGCTGTGTTCTTAGATTTGCTAATTTTTGAAAAAAAGTTTCCTTAAGGACAACACAAGTTGGCATTTCTGAATCAAAAAGAGCAGATCTGGAGAAAGGCATGCAGTCCCCATTATTAGACCTCCTTCTGATAAATCTACGGTCCTTAGAAGTGTATCAACTACAAGACAAACCTAAAAAAGAAGTTGAAGCATGAATTCTGTTGTGGTAAAACTACTAAAGTAGCATCTTCATTTTAATAATCTGAAATCATTTACATATTCATATATGTGCGAAAAGCACACTTTAAGTATTTATCTAGCACCCAGTCAGGACAGCAGAAAGAAGATCTTGGATTTAACCAGTCAGCAAGTTTATATTATGAACCAGGAATTACATTAAGAACCAAGTGACATTTTGCAGTATTTCTGTGAATGAGGAATTGCCATAAAGATTAGCTTCCACTGAAATAAATCAGTAATTACCCTAATATTCAAATTTTTAAATCATATTGGAAGTAAACTTACAGTAACTTTCCATGAGCTCTGCATTCAAGAAAAAGATTAGTAGATGGTAATGAGCAAAGAAGCTAGTGCAGCTCTAGGAAATGATTGGATTGCTGTTTAACACAGAACCATTCAAATGAATGCATTTTAATAAACCCAATAAAAGAACAGCTAGGTGACAAGCAATGTGGACCATATGTACAGAACAGCAGATGTTACCACTCTAGCAATCTAAGAGGAAGTAAGGAACAAGCATACACCACCACTACGAAACTAGGGCAAGAAAAATATTCCCATTCTGACATTGAATGACATACGCAGATATTGAAAGAGTAGAAGAGACAGAGCTCAGCCATAAGAGTGATATGAAATTCAGAGAAAATATGTTGCAGTGAAAGACTTGAAAAGTGCAATCTGTTTAGTTTATCATAAACAAGACCAACAGATGATTTAATCACTGCATACAAAAACCTTTGCTGCAAAAAAAATCTCCCACCAAAATGACTTTTAAGATGTAGCAGTGAAAAATATCAAAGTCTTAAAGCTGAAGGCAGATAAATTTAAATAAAGAAGTGGAAATTCTTAAATATGAAAACAACCAACTGCTTTAAGACCTCACTCAAATATAGAAAAGACATCTTATTCTAATGAAAACTGATGCATACAAATTTGGCTCAGTGAAGGGATTCCCGGGTGAATTTTAATGACTAAGTCAGGCTAAGGTGACTTTATAATCTTAACTCTTAAATTTACAGAAGATTTTATCTGTTATATCAAACAGGCACCTGTTCATGCTGTAATGAAACAGTGTGACACTCAGCAAGAAGAAGTGATCAACATTCTGTGTACCTAATTAGTAGAGCAGCTGTTACCCAATTTTTGTTAGCTTAGAATTGAAAAGATGCAGCTTCTAATTAGTACAGAGTGTGCTTATCTTTTTCTGCTAGAAGTGTCAAACTGTTTCATTACCACAAAACCAGAAAATACTTTGATGCAGATAATAAAAATTTAACTATCACTCGTCCTTCATGATTTTCAAAAGTTTAAGTATTAGAAAACCATACTATGGGAGCTTAATAACATATAGGATATGAACTAAGGATAACTTAAACTCACAGTTTTGTTAGATGTCATAGAATGGTTTGAGCTGGAAGGGGACCTTAAAGATCATCCAGCTCCAATACCCCAGCAATGGGCAGGGACACCTTCCACTAGACCAGGTTGCTCATAGCTCCATCCAACCTAGCTTTGAACACTTCCAGGGATGGGGCATCCACAGCTTCTCTGGGTGACCTGTTCCAGTGTCTCACCACCCTCACAGCAAAGAACTTCCTCCTAATATCTAATCTAAACCTACTCTTTTAGTTTGAAGTTACTCCTCCTTGTCCTGTCACTCTATGCTCTTAAAAAAAGTCCCTCTCGTCTTTCTTGTAGGCTCTTTTCAGGTACTGGAAAGGCCACAATTAGGTCACCCCAAGCCTTCTCTTCCAGGGTGAACAATCCCAATTCTCTCAGCCTTTCCTCACAGCAGAGGTGCTCTATCCCTCTAATCATCTTCGTGGCCCTCCTCTGGACTCACTCCAACAGGTCCTTGTCCTTCCTGTGCTGGGACCCCAGAGCTGGATGCAGCACTGCAGGTGGGGTCTCACCAGAGCAGAGCAGAGCAGAGGGGCAGAATCCCCTCCCTGGCCCTGCTGCCCACGCTGCTCTGGATGCAGCCCAGGACACAAGTGGCTCTCTGGGCTGGGAGTGCCCCTGGCTGGGTCATGTCCAGCCTCTCACCCACCGGCACCCCCCCAAGCCCTTCCGGACACGGCTGCGCCCGATCTGTTGAGTCCCCAGCCTGTGCTAATACCAGACGTGCAGCACTTTGCACTTGGTCTTCTTAAACCTCATGAGATTCCCATACGGCCACTCTTGAGCTCATCCAGGTCCCTCTGGATGGCATCCCATCATTCAGGCATGTCAACTGCACCACTCAACTTGCTAATTTGCTGAGGGTGCACTCAATCCCTTCATCTATGTCATTAATGAAGATATTAAGTCCCAATATGGAGCCCTGAGGGACACCACTTGTCCTTGAAGTCCATTGTGATTCTGAGCCATTGACCATTACCCTTTGGATGCAACAATCCAACCAATTCTTTATCCATCTAACAGTCCACTCATCAAATCCATCTCTCTCCAATTCAGAGAGAAGGATGTTGTGGGGGACCATGCCCAAGGCTTTACAGAGGTCCAGAAAAACAGTATCTGTAACCCTCCCTTGTCCACTGATGTAGCTACTCCACCACAGAAGGCCACCGGGTTGGTCAGGCAGGATTTACCCTTGTTGAAGCTGTGCTGGCTGTCTCAAATCCACCTCCCTGTCCTCCATGTGCCTTAGCACAACTTCCAGGAGGATCTGTTCCATGACCTTCCCAGGTACAGAGGTGAGGCTGACAGGGCAGTAGTTCCCAGGGTCTTCTTTTCCACCCTTTTTAAATTTGGGTACAATGTTTCCCCTCTTCCAGTCTCCTGGGATTTTCCCTGACCGCTGTCACTTCTCAAATGCCACAGAGAGTGGCTTGGCAACTATATTCAGCCAATTCCCTCAGGACTCTGGGATGCACCTCATTGTGTCCCATAGACTTACGTACATTCAGGTTCATCAGGTGGCCATGAACCCTATCTTCTCTTACAGTGGGAGGGACCCAGTCCCCGTCCTGAGTCCATCCCCTCAAAAGGCATGGAAAGAGAGGTTGCCAGTGAAGACTGAGGCACGTACACAGCTATAAAACATCACTACTGAAGTTTATAATCATAAAATTCACTTCAGTCAAGGACTTTCATTTTGCTAAGTCTAAGCTGTATTGCTGATGAGCCTCGGTTCCATTTTTAAAGACCAGGAGGCTATCACCTAATTGAAAATTATTTGTATAAAGAAAGGCTTAGAATATTTTGCCATGTAGTTTGTTCCAGGGGAAAGAAAAAAAACACCAACAAAACAAAAAGAGACAGGCAGCACCCTGGTCATGGTTTAGCCAATACAGTACTACAAGGAAACATTTAGTAACACGTGAGACTTTTCTTTTTAGTATAATAGCAATAAGAAAAACAGAACAGAACTCCCTCCTTCCCACAGTCTTTGAAAAACAGTAATATAGTCTCTTTTAAAGTAAATTAAAATGAACAACTGCCATAACATTAATCTAAAACTTCAGACTACCTAGAGAAATGAACTTGATTTCATACATACCAAATATTCTGCAAAACTTGGGAGAAATAAATGCAACATAACTCTCCCTACAGATGACAAGTTTTAGTTTAAATGAGGCATTTCAACAGACTGACTCTAATCGTATAAAGCTAAAAGATAATTTTGCAACTCATGGCAATAATCTGACAGATTAAGATCATTTGTTTAATTCTGTAACTCTGCACTTACCCCTTGCTCATCAAGCTTCATAAGCTGTTCTGTGACTTTCGGAGTGTTGAAGGCCAGCCTTAGGCAATGGATGTTCAGCTCTGGAACCACATATTCCAGCACTTCTTTTAAGGGTAGTCCCCTGGCTGTGCAATGCTTTGCAGTAGAAGGGATAGCATCTTCCAGCACGGAGCCTCGTAATGTCATGAGCTGTGCATACAAAAGAAAAACAGCACATATATTGAATTATGCACTGAGATTGACTAGCAATAGCAGTGGAACTAAACATACTACTTTTCCAATTCTCAACAGAGATCAGAGACATTAAGGAGTTTCTGTTAGCATAAGACCAACACTGATACACAAAATGTCACTCAGTGACAGCTAACAGTAATCAGACTATTTCAAATGATTCACCAGATTAAAGTTTTACAGGAAACTACTACCTGGAAAAATTGTTATTAGTATAGTATTTCTAGCAGAGCATTTAAAAGTAAAAGTACATTTCTCAGGTCTACCCACTGCCACATATAAAAGTAAAGGAAGCAATTTCCCTTCTCTTTGCTTGCTTCTAGCTAATATAGCTCCTGTAAGTTTCTCAAGATTTAACCAAAACAACCTTCAGAGTTTCCTCGGTATTGGATGTTATGGAATAACTCACATATATTCTGTGCTGGATAAACATGTGGCACAATTCTGTCAGGAGGTTCCTGGATTATATAGAAATCTATTATCAATGCTGAAAAGCACACAAACCCCACACATGGCACTGGGTTTTGCCTGCTCACTTCTAGTTTCTCTTACTATCACCCCCGAACTGCTTACCTCACTGGTTCTGAATATGATCCGGTAGTTGTACTGAGGTCCATTTTCTTTGATTTCCTCTGGCTTCTCTCTTCTTATACTCACAGCTACTGGACCCAGGTTCTCATCTGCCCCAAAATAGTTCCAGTGTTCTTGTATATGTGAAGAAAAAAAAAAAANNAAAAAAAAAAAAAAGTATGTCTTACTTCTTACACTTCAACTACATTTTCATGCTTGATTGTTACACTGGAAATAAACTGCCAGCTCCATGGAGTCAATAAGAGCACATCATCAAGTGGTACCAGGATGTCATTCTCGTGCTTCAGTTCTCTCATGGGCCCCATTTATGCAAAAAGGCTGAAATTCAACATGGCATCTCTGCTCAAATAGGTCTAAAACAGGATACACCTCTTACATCAGCTTTTATATTGCCATCTGTTTCATTCACATTGAGCTAAATAAGTAGAACCAATTTCCCCCCCTTAAAAACAAAAAGAAGGAAGCCGAATGCACCAAAGTGGGAAACTCAACAACCTATGTTAAAATAGAAATGTCAAACAACTGTACTTAGCAAAGGATGTAAATTATTTATTTTTGTTTGACTGTTTTTTGCTTTTTCCATACACTTTACTCAGTTCTAAAATGGGAAAAACTGATGAATATGAAAAAGAAGTTAAAGGCTTGTTCACAGTAAAAGTATCAAATTGTAGTATCACAGAAAAATAAAGCACGAGAATAAAATGACTAGCATAAATATTTAACAGTGAAGTGTTCAACAACCCTAAAAGTGAATTTAAAGTGCTAAGACTTGAGTTGAAAACCAGCCTAGTGGGGAAAGCAGCAGAGAGGAGAATACAGGATTGCTGAAATCACTCACTAAGTGAACAGCAGATTCTTTGAAACACATTTTTATATTTGTCTAACTATACACATGTAAAGCCAAGCTTTACACAAAAACAGTTAGAAAAGCACATTTACAAAAATCAAAGCTCAACAATTTTAGAGACTGGCGTTCAACGCTCTTCTGTTGAACCCTCTGAGCGTTAGAAAGTATCTTGACTGATGACTGAGGTATATCACCATTAATGCAGCAACATATAAACAAAGCTGCGCATGTCTTAAGAGACTGCTGAATTTCAATATACATTCCCCAAAAGAAAATTTAAGAGAAAAGTAAAAAAACGCAAGTCAAGCATTGTACAAGAAAAATAAGTCCCATGTAATCATTTTCCATAAGCTGCATATATAAATGAATTTATACATGCACAAAAATAGAAAATTAGAACCACCTGAAAATTCAGCAATTCAAAGACATGAAATTCAATGGAATGAGAGATGTAACTGCCCTGACAGGAAATGTAACCATATTGCCTTTACTACATACAGATTACTTGTTATTCTTAAAACAACCAGAATTTTAAATAAGAACTTTAGGAACAGTCTAATATGAGCTATTCTACTATAGAGATAAAAGTAAAATATTTTAACATCATCATCAAGAACTGCAGCTTTAAAGATAACAAAAAGAGATATTGAAATACACTCCCATCTAAAGTGAATGGCAATCATTTTTCCAATTAATAATATTGTTAAAAAATTGAGAGCCTCATTTTTTACTGTAATTCTTTTAAAACTTATACTTACTGGTTCTTGCAAAACCTCCCTCCAACATACTAAGTTCTTTCACACAGCTGTCCAGCACTTTAAGCCCTTGGGGGGTCTATTCAAGTCCCCAGTGTCTGGTATTCTATTACCCTTCACTCAATGTTTTCTGTTTAAAGATTTCAGAGCATGCAAGACATAAAAGAAACATGCATGCAGCATTAGAAGACTTGCTTTCTACCAAATTCCTCTGCAAGTCATGAAGAACCAATACTCTACACAAAGGTAACTGAAATTCAAAATTCTTCTAATATCTTGTGGAATATTCTGTAAATATTGTCATTAAATTTTGGGTGACTGAACTGTGAGTGGGCAAATTACTAATAAATTAGATCATCCATATAAGCCTAGTTACATTTTTATATTAGCCCACAGATATGAGCCCTGTAAATGCCAGAGATGTTCTGTTGTTCAAAATTTCAAACTATCTCACTAGCACTCTAGCTTTTCTTCTTCCTGCATTAAGTAGCTTGCTTTTTTTTCAGGATGTTTATAGCTCACCAAACAGTTCATGGCAAACAAGGTCAATGCAGAAGCAGCACAGTCTTTGATAAAGATTAATTTTTTAGTCAGCATATTACATAGCTTCCAAAACCTGAGATAACTCGGCCATCTCCACACTAAACTGCTTAGTGACTTAAAAACAGTGATGTGGATTTGCTTTTATAATAGAAAAACTTCAAAGAAAAAAAGTATGGTGGTCATGCATACTAGAAGGGTCCAAACATTACATTAGTTTTCTGTATGGACAGCCACATAGATGGTAAAATTTGTCTACCCTGCAACCACTCTAGCCTGCAATTCAGATAGAGAATTTTCTCAGGAGAAATTATTCTACATCTTGAAAACACATTTAAGAAGGATGGAAAGAGGAATGTTTGAAGCTGCACACACACACAAAATACACATACAGTTCTGTATCATTTGATTAAGCTTTTTAATTAGATCCTATTGCTTTGGAGAAATGCATAAAGTAGTGTGCAACTTTACACTTCTCTGCTAAGAGTAAACGTCTTTTAGTCTCTTTTCCTTCAGTCTGCACTGGGCAGCATCTTTCTTGCCCTCCTGTGCACACCCTTAGTCCTCTCCTCTACTCACATTTACTACCGGGTTGTTCATTCTTTACCTTCCTCTTCATTCTTTCTCCTCCCCTATACCCCACCCTCTGTATTCATTCTGCAAGCTACAGTATATACCCCTGTATCTGACTACTTTCCCTCTGGTACACTTTCTTGTACCTCAACCTGATTTTCCCCTACATCCTGAATCTCCTTACATCCAACAATTTTCTCTTTCCAGTGCAGGAAAAGAAGTAGCAGGATTAAAGTGAAAAAAGCTTAATATCCAACCTAAAGGGAGCTAATTAGGAATTTTATTGGGAAAACAAGGGCTATGTCACAATCATAATTCAAGAACTTTATGTCAAACATGAATAACCACAGAAGACAGCTTATTTCTCCACACTACACAGAAGCTCATTGGAAGCAACATTTCTCAAGCTTGACATTTAATTTAAACTACTGTTGAAAAATCATTTAATTAACAGACAATCAGGATAACTAGCAACAGCCACAAATTAATTCATAAACCCATACCCAAAAGAAATAATGACTTGAGTGTACCTGGTCATTAAAACAAACTAGACATATTTTTAAAAATAGTTAAATATTTATTGTATAACTCAAAAGATACTTCCAGTGAAAGAACCAAAATTAAAATACTTATTTCTGAGTTTCCTTTGCAAAGGAAATCCAAGTAAATGCACTTGATTTTGACTGAAAAGGTTCTTTTGTACTTTTATCATATTTCTCGTTAGATATCATGTTTAACTGATATTTTGTGTAATCGGACTAGAAATAAAATCCCAAACATTTCTCTTCTGAATGAAACTCAGCATCAAGCATTTTCCTCTAATCTTAGCTCAGCATTTACAGCACTGGAAAACTCTGTCCAGTAGTTCTCTGCAGACAAAAGGGCAGGCAGCATTTTGAGAGCTCTCCAAGTCTAGCCACATACTTTAAAGGCACCAACTCTTGGATAGAATATGCAGCAATTTAAAGCATTAGAGCAAAGGGTATTTTTACTGGCTGCCAACAGTTAAAGGAAAGCTGACCAACAGCTCATTTGTTATAAAACCAGTTAAGGAAACTATTTACTTCTCAGTCAAGTCTTTCATTCTAAGCCAGTAACTAATATTTGTCCTAAATGGCAACATTAGCGACTACTGCGTGAGGAGGATGGAAGCAAAACAGATGCTCTTGGTTCTTTCCATGAGAACCGTAATTCCCAGATGCAATTACGGGCACAGAGAAAACAGACTGCTCCTCTGGAGTGATATGCTCTCTTTTCTGAACTGCACTTGGACAAGCTGATGGAAACAAATTTCTCTCTCCCTGTCATTTTAATACTGATTATAAATAAGTCATTAGTAAACATATCTCTGTGCAGCTTTCACAAATTGGTTCTTGCGCTTGCTTCATCCTCTCCCTTTCTTTTTTTATGCACTAGCTTAACTTACAAATGTCTAGACTTCAAACTTTTAGTCAAGTCCTTCTATCAAACACAGCTTTTAAAACACACCATTATTTAATCACCTTCTAAATACATCTTGTGCATCATAAGAGTAGTATTAATTTCCTAGAGGAATAAACATTTCCATGTGTACTGAATTGACAGAAGAGACTGCAATTCATATGATCCTGCAAGGTTCATTTCTCTCCACTGAGTACAAAGGGAATCTGCACAATTAGCTCCGATATAAAGTAGAGAAGTTGAATCCAGCCTTAGGAAGTACCATTACAAAGTTCTTTTCCCAGTATCTTCTTGTAAGTATCATTTTTCTTACCTCTGCTAAACCGTCTCCACCAGTATTTTCACATTTAAAAGTCTGGACACTGGGCCAGAATACTATTAATCGATTCCACCATTCTGTAGACGGACCAATTTCCTTTACATACAAAAACTCATCCATTTTCATTCATTGAACTTACACAAGACTCATCCACAAATGCCACATGCAAATATTTTACACAAACTAGATTAAAGTATTTTAATTAATTTGGACCATGTTAGTAATACTGCAAGCTCACTTATACCTCCTCCATACACTGCTAGAATTTGAGATGAATCCATCATCCAAGCAACTGTACCTGTAAAATATGAGCTATTGATTCCATGTAAAAGACTTCAGACAAGTCACCACTAGCATTTCACCACATTACCTTAAAGAAATTAAAAGGGACTATATGAATGCAATGGCTTTCATCCTTTTTTTTTTAATACACAAGATTAACTATGGTTTTTTTCTTTTATGTGACAAGACCTATTTTTCATGAAATCATGCTGACTGGCATCACTGATGATTTTTAACAAGCAGTTCTTTATTGATATAGTCCCAAATTACCTTCTTGGTTATTTCCAGTTGGAATGAAAACCAACTCAGGCTACACTTCCCTGGAACATTGCTTTTTATTCTTTGCAAGCTCTAGGATTACTATGGGTTCTCCAAGTCTGTGAAATTTTCCTGGTTTGAGATCTTTAAAAGGTACTGCTGTCAAATCAGAATTTTTCTAAGAATACTTCTAAGACTATAAAATTATCCAAAGCCTACTGACTTGATGAGCTGATCCCACTGAAACTGTCTTTTGGCACTGTCTGTTCCATTTGTAACATCATAAAAATCCAACATCCTCTTCCAGCAAAAAAAAATTCTGCATCATTACTCGCTTCATGTTACATAAAAAATACAGTTACAACTGACTTCCTAGATTTTTTTTTTTCCCCCCATTATGCTGCTTTAAGTTTTATCACTATCCCACCTCATCAGCTTAGTCTAAAATTTGCTCAGGGAACGATGATACTCTTGGTGGTCAACAAAACGTGTTTTGTACTTGTAGAAAATTGGGGTTGGGAATGTCTAATGAGGTTTCTGAAGTACAGATTTTCAGATAAAAATCTCTGGTAGAAAAAATGCCCCTGGTTTGGACTCTGCTGGACTGAACACAAGAAAAATGAATTTAAAACCCAGTTTTATTGCTTAAGAAAAAAAAAACAACAAAGTTTCTTCTCCCCATCCAATCCTACTCCATAACACACATTTTTATATCTGGCTGCCCCTCACCAGTACCCTTAGGACTAAATTATGTCGATTTTATCAAATCATCTTAATTACATCTACAAAAAAATGGAAATGTAATGGTGATTGGATCATGCATTGCAGTAGCATGAGGGTGTGGCTTCCTGTAAGGAGAAGGCAAACCAATAAATTGTTGCCTAAGGGCTGAAATTCCACTCACACCTCCTTCCTCTTCTGCTATTCACTCTCATCCCTTACCTGGCAGTAGGACTTTGGCACTTACTCTGACTGCAAGAAAGATAATATCCCTCATCATCACACCTGGAGAGAAACAACCAAGCAGTAAACCCCAAATTTATCGTGATGGGAAGACTTCTGCTTGCTTGTTTAGTAAACTCAACTGGCTTATCAAGTTCTCTGAAAACAAGAGAACTGGTACAAGGAAGAGGGAGGAATAAAGTCTTCCCCTCTTAGTGCTTAAAGGCTGTAAATCAGGTCAGCTGTAACATGAAACTTTAGCTACTGATTGCAAAACTCACTAGACTGATTAGGAATCAAATTGCTCCAGACGGAGACAGAAAAGAAGAAGATAATTGCAGACAAAGGTCACAAACCTCAGGATGTCCCCTCCAAACATACCTTATCCTATATCACACATCGAGCTTACTTTCCCCAGGAAATCATTATTTTTCCTAATTCCTATGTCTTCGAAATATATGGACCAGCATTCTCAAAAAACATGGAGCAAAGGCTACCTCTCAGCCCTAGAAAGAATGCAGAAAGAGGAGACTATGGAAAGAATAACAAGAGCCATCCAACAATGGACAATGCAGGGAAGAAGAGGTGGGAGATGGACATATTTTGAAGGCAAGAAGAAAATGGGAAATGAGATTATTAGCAATAACATGCAGTTAAGAAGCTGAAGTTTTTTCTTTTAAGAGACCATCAACTAAATTCTAACCGAGCATCCCTGTTGCTTTTATCTGTAAGAAAAAAGCTCTTCTGACCTGCATTCACTAAAGAGAAGAAACCCAATCCTGATCATTGGAAGGTAAGGAACCAGCACTCTCCAGGTCAGTCATCAGACCAGCTCTGTCCATCAGGAAACACAACATCATCTGGCAGACAGAACTCTTTTAAAGGACTTTTTTCTGCAATTCTTTTTAAACATTTTTAGAATCATGAAGGACAGAGGGAGATCTGCATCTCACGGTCCCAGTATTATTTTGACAGGGGGGACAAAGAGGGGGAGTATCTGGGTAATGTTTGAGGTTTGCTCTTTTCTATAGGTCAAAAGGCTTTGATTTGTTGCTTCAGGCTTTTTTTCTCCCTCCCATATACATGCAATGGAAATTATCATTCCTGGTTTCAGGGCAGAACCATGTGATAAGAGAACTGCACTTGGGTTTTTCAGATACACTGCTGTCATTGAAACCCAGGTATTTGTGTGTGTATTTATAGTTATATCTATATAGTGTTAGTGTCTGCAAAATCTGACAAATCAGAATTTCTTTCTAGATTGACAGCCATAATGAAAACAGTGAGTGAGGAAGACAGATTTTTATCTTCATTTATGTATTATCTACTTTGAAAAATTTAGAAATGGATTATTAAGTTATTAGGATGTCCAAAGATTATTGTAAATGCTAACTGTCCAAGACACACAATCAATTAAATCCTCAGTACATCAAGTCTTGGCACAGTGGCAAGAAAGTTCTCGTATTTTAGGATTTCCTTGTTTTAATCTTTCAAGTGTCAGCACCTGCCTACTTCCATGGATATCCAAAGCTGCATTTCAAGACATTTTATTTGTAGCCATTGCTACCACATCTATCAGCAATAAAATCCTCAACATTCTTATACTCCAACACTCTGAAAGCACATACCATCAGTAAAATACACCATTAAAGAAATACATAATTCTTGCAAATACTATTAAATATCAACTGAATTTTGCATGTTTGGAAGACAAAAAACCATTCTTAAAACTCAAGAAGAAATAAAATTTACCTACCTTTCTGGTAGAAGAATTTTCGATAATAATATGCACCAAGGTCTACATGTTCAACGATGTATCTTTTCACTCTGTCTAGGTGTAAAATCAGATTCTCCTTGGGAACTTCCAGAACTGCAACTCCAGCATTTGTGCAATGAGAACTCAGAGTCGACTCAAATGAGGCACTTTCACACCCACTGAAGGAACCTGAATTAGATTTGGAAAGGCTGATCTTCCTTTCCCCTTCCCCACCAATCTCATTACGAAAATAAGGACAACTCATCACTAGTTCATTGCTTTTATCATCCCCCTGGTCCATATTGAGACTCCCTTTTGAATTCAGGTCTTCAGTGCTGCCCATTGGAGAATTGAAACTTGCAGAATGGGACAAGGGTCCAGAGACAAGTGATGCTACAGCAGCAGCAGATGCACCTGTCGTTGTGTTCCTTCTTTTAATAACATTATGCCTGTTGATTGCTGCTTCATTTAAATCAAATAAAATACTCTGTACATCATAATGAGCAAAACACTTCGGACAAGTCCAAGGCTTAATGCTATCTTCTGACCTGTTATCTTCATGATCTGAAGACTTCCCAAGTTCCCCTTCCCCTTTGGCATTGCGCAGCTTACGAAAAATAGATGAATCTCCTGTCTCTGATTTTGAGCGTCTCTTGAGTGGCTTCTCCCTTTCCTTAAAGAGTCTCAGGTTTTCCCTTTGAGTAATAGGTCCATCTATCACATCTAGAGAGAATCCTGAACCCTTGCTTCCACTGGCAATCAGGAGCTCACCAAGTTTAGTTGTGCCTGGGCTTCTCTGATCAGACTTTTCATCTTTATAGCCCTTCAATAAGTCAAAAAAACTTTCCCCTGAAGTTCCCTGCTTATCTATGGAAGATGTGCTGCCATACTCTCTGTGCAGAGATGGTCCAGATTTAAACGTGGGTGAAATACATTCATCAAAACTATCCACATCAAGCTCACTTATGGTAATGTCGCTGTTGCTGCGCTGCCGTATTCTGCGAAGAGCTTTCCTTGGGGAACTGGGATAGCCATCGGGTGTAAGAAACCTGGAGTCTAGATTCTCAGATTGTCTGGTCTTGTTTTTAAGTGTGCTCTGGATGCTCTTTAACATGACAGAATCACTAGCATTCAGGTTAACAGAGCTTCCCTGACTCCCAGGACTGCTTTTAGAAGACATGCTGTCAAGGCAACTTGATGTTTCAATATCCTGACTAGATCTGCTTGTCTCTTTGATGTTCTCCTTCCTTGGGGGCCAATCAGCAATCCTTGCCCTGACCCCCATTTTAGGGACTCCAGGGGTAGAGGTAACGTGATGGGAACTCTCATTGCGAGGAGGTCCAACTGGCGCCATGACTGCAGATCCTAAGCTGCCATTCTGTGACCTAAAGCGTCTCATGTAGAAGTCATCCGAGTGGACTTTTGAGGTGCCATCTGTTCCGACTGATACCCCAGTGGCAACAGCCCTTTCGGTCTGGGACCGCTTCAAGCTGGTCATGGTCTTTCAGTATGTTCAACCTTAGTAAGTTCCAAGAAAAAACACAGTCATTTCTGCTTTTTAAATGCACAGTTCTCTTTTGGAGAATAGTCTCCAAAATATGCAATGGTTGCATGAGATCTTAATCATGGACATTTAAGGACGCAGTTAAATGCAGGATGTTGAGAACATTCAGATATTCAGTACGTTTTGGTAAGCAATCACTTCCTTTAACTTCTGCATTTTAAGAAGTAGCCATGCTCCAATACATTCATATTGCTTCAACATCACTTGTTCTCCAAAACGTCCGAGTTGTAATTGAATCGCTTATGTTTCTTTTAAGCCTAGAACAGAAAAAAGAGAGATAAAATCATTAATTCTTTAATATATAACTTTTTTGGTAACTGACACTATCGAGGTAATTATTACACATAATGATACATTTTTAACAAACATGTTTTTAAATCAATTGATCATCATCTCAAAAATGCAGCGCTGTGTTACATGCTGGTGAGCAGTTTTCTCGATATTGTTGGGTTGCCTTCTGAAAAAATACTTCTGGATTCTGATTCCACACAAATACAAATTTTTCCTTCTGAATTGATTAGTGGTACTTTTTAGTTGGGTTACTGAACAGTGTTACAAAGCACAAGTAGGGAGCTTCTCAGCTAAGGACATATACAGCATACATTTCCCAGAGAAATGACGTAAGACCCAGATCAGGACTCCAATTTTTATTTATAAACACTTTTAAGAATTTACCATTTACAAGTCATACATCCTTGGTTGCTACTAGGTATTAACACTACCTATTCAACTTTCCCATTAATGTAAATATCTGATAGGTTAACTAAAAAAAAAAGGAAGCTAATTAGCAAAAAGTGTACAAAATTGTAAGAGAGGGTGGCTGTCAAGAGCATTTTGTGCTTTGCACAGCCTTATTTGCAGATTAGCTGCATATTTCAGAAAGCATGTATTACTTTTGCCCAGAGTTTACAACATATAACGAGGTTAAAGCTAAATAGAAACACATACTTTTAAGTAATTTGATATGAAAAGTTTCATTTATTTCCCTGGCTAACAAAATTTTGTCTACCACAGCTCCTGTATTATCCAGCTTCACAAAGTCACAGAAATTAAATGCTTTCCCATACCTCATCAGTACAGAAGTGATTACAAAGCCTTTAATACACTGCCCTTTGAGGAGCTAAAAAAAAAATAATCCACAAATACATCCTTGCTGGTAGAAGACAAAAGCGTGGGATCGGCAAGATAAAATCTTGCATTGCTGCGTACATCCTTTAACACAAAGAAGTTAATAATTTTCAAAGGCTGAACCAATTACACAAAATGTGTCCTTTAAATATTTGCCAAATGTGTGCAGAGATGCTGCTGAACCAGCACTGCATTGACAATACAGTATTGTCTAAAATCAAGGCTTTCTGATGCTTCCAGGGAAACTAGCACTTTCTGCAGTCTCAGAACTACAGTACTTTGCACCCCGCTAATTCAATACCAAGCCAGGGCACTTTCTGCCTCCAAAGGCAGCATGTTTAAACTTCACTTGCCATATACAGCACCTCTTCAAAACAGCTGTTCTTAATATAAATCTCAACACATAAGGAATGCTTAAAATGCAAGCTGACTGCATCACACATAACAAGAACGGTGCGAGTCACCCAGGGTACTACTGTATTTGCACAGCCATTTACATAAATGCAGCTCTTTTCCTTGTAATGCTGCTACAATCTTCGAATCATGGAATGGTTAGAGTTAGAAGGGACCTTAAAGATCATCTAGTTCCAACTTCCCTGCCACAGACAGGGATGTCACCTACTAGATCAGGTCTTGAACACCTCCAGGGATGGGCCACCCACAACTTCTCTGGGCAGCCTGTTCCAGTGCCTCAGCACCCTCACAGGAAAGAACTTCTTTTTACCATTTAATCTAAATCTGTAATTTTTTTAGTGTAAAACTGTTCCCCCTTGTGCTATCACTATTTGCTCAGGTAAAAAGTCTCTCTCGATCTTTTTCAAAGCCCTCTTTAAGTACTGGAAGGCTGCAATGAGGTCTCCTCACAGCCTTCTCTTCTCCAGGCTGAACAATCCCAGCTCTCTCAATGTGTCTTCATAGAAGGGTGCTCTAGCCCTCTTATCATCTTCATGGCCTTTCTCTGGATGTGCTCTAACAGCTCTACATGTTTCTTGTCCTGAGGAATCCAGACCCGGACGCAGTCCTCCCGGTGGGGTCTCACAAGGACGGAATAAAGGGAAGACCAACCTCCCTGGCCCTGCTGTGTTTGATGCAGCCCGGGATACGGTTGGCTTTCTGGGCTGCACTTGCTGCATTGTTGACTTCTGCACAGTGTTTTGTCTACCAGCACCCCCAAGTCCTTCTCCACAGGGGTGCTTTCAACAAGTTTATCTCCCAGTCTGTATTCATGTCTAGGATTGCCCTGACCCAGGTGCAGCACCTTGCACCTGGGCCTGTTGAACCTCATTAGGTTCTCACAGACCCACTGCTTCAGCTTGTCAGTGTCTTCCTAGATGGCATCCCTTCCTTCTGTGGTGTCAACTGCAGCACTCAGCTTTGTGTTGTCAATAACACTGCTGAAATAATAGGGTTTTTTTCTAGTTAAATAATTAGAGTAACTTTAGAAAGGCAGTCTACCCATGCTGCTGTGGCAAAACTACTGAATATTCAGCTATAACTTTTTACAATTTTCAAACACTCTTCAGCCTAAGAACTAATCAGGCTGGTGAAACAACTTTATGCACCATCAGATCAAGGAAGGGAAAATGCAAACATGGTGTGCCATGACATAACCTAAATGTTTTGCCCATGCTTTACAACACTGCATATCAAAGAGTGTTTAAGCACTATTAACCTCTATGAAATGGCAACACTACATAGCACTTCCTGAAGATCTATACAGGCTTGCTTTTATGGGCAGGACAGAAGGAAAACAGAATGAAAACTGATAAGGATTTACGGCCGGAGAACAGGCTAAAAGGGATCGTAAAGGAAAAATCAAGCTGAGAGTTGAACATAAAACATGCAGAAGTACAAACATGCACTACCACAAGCTCCTCCTCACAGTCTGCAGCAAAAGCCAAGATTCGTCCCTCTCTGTTCCCCTTCCACCATCAGTATCTCTGAAAGCAAAGTATACACCTCCTCCCCCACAAACACTGTTCTAGAGAAAGATAACCTAGTAGTACAGGTACCTCATTACCTTAAGGGCACAAGTTCACACAGCAACTCTAAAAATTCCCAAGCTTAGTGTTGAGCATATAAGCATCCAAACACCACCAGTTCTCCCTACCTCCCCAAATTATACTTTTTCCTTTAAAAATTTCCAGCACGACAATCCTAAGGAAGGATATAGATACACAAACATATATACAATCATATATGAAAAAATACAACTGAGTGGTCTACGTAACTTATTCTTGACCCGTTGTTTATATGGTTTTGTTATTAGTTACGTGACCACACAGTGTATTTTCCAAAGGAAATTCTCTGTTCCTGGCTCAGCTTTACAGATGTTTCACTCTGGAGACCAGCTGTTTCATGTTCTGCAGGTTTTTGCAGCTGTCCTCCTTCATCTGCTGTAGCAGCTGGAATACGGGCCATAAATGATTACGGTAATAGCTAATATCATACTCTGAAGAAATGAACTCCACCCATGACTGTGTCTATATGAATTAAATCACTATTAAGTCAAATTTTTTGGAGACTGCAACCACCTGTCCGTGTTTATTTCTCGGGACCTTCCCACCCTGGTGTCTAATTTGAGACCTAACAGTCTGGTGTAAAAGGTTTGATTAGCTCCAATCAAAATAAAGTGAAAACATTACATCTGATAACATTAAAAACTCCTAAAGCACAAGTCCTGGGTACACTGGTTATCAGCTTTAATGAAAAAAAACAATAACAGCAATCTGTAGTTTAACCTTTTCTCTTATTCATTATTTGCAAAACACAACAGCATCAGAGACAGGACAAATCACACTCAATTTAAATGACCATCAGTTACCAGTAACAGGTGTTACTTTGAACTGAAAAACCTGCCAGAAGCTAAATACCAAGCAGGAAAATTGCTAATAGAGAATATGTAATCTATTAAAATTAGTTACAATTACAAGATAGGCAGTATGGTACCTACTTCTAAAGCCAAGAGCAGCAAGAGTAACAATTCCTACTTTGTTACTATTTCAATATAAAAATAAGGCAGAGCTATGAATAATACCAATGCACACGGAGTATGGCAAGGACAAACTCGCGTAACCATGAAAATGTACACTTCTCCAATTCATCTCAACTTACTGAGGAGGCCAACGAAATAATCAGATGAACCCCTACATATAAAAAGCTGTAAATGAAAACCACATGCAAAAACTACTGAAAGGGTACATGAAAATTTAGTACTGATTATACAAATTAAAAACCTGAACAGAGAGTTAAGAGAATAATCAGAAAACCAATTATCTGCTTATCAGATTGCATACAATAATTAGTAAAGCAGTCCAAGGATCTGTTCAAAATGGGTCTCAGATCCTTAGGACAAATTTTATTCTTAGGTTTTTACCAGTACCAGATGACTATGTATTTAATCTCAACTCAAAATGAGCACAAACCTATCTTCATTCTTTTGCTTTCTATTTATACCTTTTAAAATCACTTTGCTCTCTCCGCCAAAGCCAAAGTTTTAGGTGTAGGACAAAGAACCATTCTTATAAAACTTAAAAGGTCCCTGCAGATGAACTGCAAGATAGTTCTGCAGACTCCATCATTCTTAAAACGCAGGGAAGTCAAGGATCTTGATTTCTTATTTGTCATGCCTGAAGTCAGCCACCCAGGAAAATGAAGACCTACCAATCAAGATTTCATCTAGAGACCTTTGAAATACAGAGCAGCAAATACAAGCAGTTGATCAAGAAGAAATATCTCACTCAAATCAGTTCAGGATAGTAAAATAACCTCAACTACTGCACAGTAATCAGTTTCTATCTTGGATCCAGTTAGACAAGGAAGATAATTCAACAACTAGTTGTGAAGGTGAATGGAGAAAAGGAGCTCATGCCTGACACATCAACTCAGAGACCTATTAGTTTTTCCTAGCTTTAGTTTATGTGGAATCATGCTCTGTTTCCTTGCAAAGTAGTGACTTTACCCATAACGGAGTCTTACTTGATGAGATTTAGCAATTACTCTTATCTGCTGGGAACATGATGAAACTCCAGATTCTGGAATCATGGGTGCTAATGATCCTAATAGTCTGATGTTGACAGAGATAGATTTGGGGGCACCAAATTATTCATGATTCATTTCCAAAGGAAAGACTTCATACTTCACCATCAGCCCTCATTAAAAAGCGGCATTTTAAAATTAAAAATTTGGAAATGAGTGAATAAGATTCAACTTTTAGGAAAGTCTCACTTTTGCCAAGCCTCCATACCATACACCTGCTCCACCCCAAACAGTAAAATATAGTAGAGGGTGGTAAATGCAACTTATTGCCAGGGATACTTTAAAATCACCAAAACTGGAGGATAAGGAGATCAGAATAACATTTTACAGCAAGCAGTTGTTAAAAGCTTAACTGAGATCTCTGTTCCATGGGGTTTACTAAAATACAGTCAATTTAGGAAATGCAGTGCAACAACACACACATTACTGGCAGCAACCCTTGCTAGCTTTTACTCAGAAAAGAAATGGCATCAGCATAAGCCCCTGAAAACTAACAGCTCCTCTGAAACTAGAAAAATAAATGAGAACAAGGAAAAATATTTTATATATGAAAGCTTATCTATTTGTGTCACAAACTCTTACCTGAATTAAAACAGATCAAACCCCAGGAGGGAATATTAATTTATCAGCCAATTAAGTTATTATATGTACAAAATAATGTCTAATTGCATAAAATTAACTCCTCTGAGAAGAAAAATTCAATTTAGCCTTTTGAAATACTTTATCTGGTTACCTATTATTAACTTCATCCTTTTCTTCCCAGGATTACTTTCTTCATTATAATTGCAGGAAAGCTAAAAGGTTCATCTTTCTGAGGAAGTTTTTACCAACTGAAAATCTATTTGAAGAATAGCGTTTGGTATTTTACGAACTTACCAGTTTTATTTTTGTTTCAAACTTAGGGTAATTGCTGGCTTTGTGTTACCTAAGTTTGTGGTAACTGTCAGCTCTGCATAGACAGACATTCCCCTCAATCTCCCTTTCGTCTCTCTCCACCAATTGATGCGTCTATAAAATTTGCCACTGATTTACATGTCAGCAGGTCTGTGTTTCTGCCTTTTTCTCTGAATGTTTCCTTGCATCCTAACCATCAGAAGAAAACCTTTGCTCTGAGGACACTGAGTGCCATCTCTTGCCATACACACAATGATCATCTGCACTGATCTGCTAGGATTTAACAGTGCTTTATTCTTAGCTTCATTCTCTGCTGAAGTAGCTGATGCAAATAACACATGAACTTAGGCAAGGTTACACTGATTTTAGGATGTAATAGTAATTACTGTGAGTAACTACCATCAGTTTCTGCACTCTTGCAGTATGCCTCTCTACAGACAAAGCCAAGCTTGCTCTGCTTTCATGGTGGAACAACCAGAGGATGTGCAGTCACTAGAAAAGGGTGTTGAGTTGAGTACACCCACCGTGGCACTCAGCAGAATTTGCTCCCCCAGGTTTCGAGCCCTGCTAAGCATGGTTGTTAACCATCAGCTGGCTCAGAGCACCGTGAACCAGCTGGCCTCCCTGTGCAGAAGACCATGAAGTCACACTCAATAATCATAATCTCCTGCAGTCAGTGGTAAATGCTCGTGACATAACTGGATGGTAAATGAAGCATAATAAAAGCTATCAAACTGAGACAGATATAGCAACACAGGGGACAGTAATCTCCCACCTGTGCACTTTAGCACATTTTGCTCCGTTATGATTTCCTACTCATTATTCACCATGCAAACACAACAATTTCTCAAAGCCAGAACGGCATCCTCTGTTTTCACATCCATTTTGTACGCATTAATCAAGACACAGGTAGCACAGTTCTCAAGTGCACAAGTAACTGTTGTTGAAGCAAATACTTTAAAACTCCTTTTAGCTGAGACAGAAAGGAAGAGTGAGAAAAGGACTGCACATGGTCATTCCTACTTCAACACTCATATTCCATTTTGGTACCAATGTCACTCATCTAGTTAAGTGTAGAATCCCTTTCCTAGAACCTAATTTACAGGATCTAAAAGAGTGATGATGAGAAGTCTAACTGTATGCTATACTGTATTCTATTCCTGGAACAAAATTGTTAATAACAATTTACTTTTGAAAGGAGTGCTTGCTCTCTAGGAAACAAGTCTACACCAGTGGCAACACACAAGAGGAAATTATTCTAGCTCACAGATACCATCTCTCAAGAAAGGAAATCTTTACCAACTACAAAACAGTTTGATTTATACCCCTCCCTTTTCTTATTTTAAAGAGATGTTCCTTCTTTGTTTCTTTCTCATTTTCTAGCTGTTGCTATATTGCATCCCCAGGTAATGGTTCCAGAAACAGACTGTTCTTCCTGGTGTGTGGATTCTTACAAAATGTTGCTTTACTGACAAGTGTCCAAGTTAATCAATGACTAATATCTGATACTGCGACAACCTGACCTATGAAGAGTCACAAACCAAAACAAAAAAAAACATACCAAGAAACAACCTCCCCCAAAATGGTCTGATACTTCCTGGCCTAGGTACAGTTCAGTGCTAGGAGCTGCAAATTCCAGTAAGTACCAAGGATGCCCTTGCCTGAGGTTTGCATCCTTGCTCATACTTGCATGGCACAAAGGACATGTATGGGCCTTTCTCCTCCAGTATGGCCATGATTTGTTTCCAGCATAACTTTGGTACCAATACAGAGACAGAACTCAGCCTGTGGTCTTTGAGCTGCTTCCACTGGCTCTGTTCATGCTGGCCATACTTGGCAAACTAGTACACAGTCATCACCACATCTCATGACATGCCACAAACATCTGAGTTGACTGAGAGACCTCAGCTTGGAAGAGGGGGAAAGAGGGTGTTTAACCTACTATCCCTAAACTTCCGGTTGCTTCTAAGTAGTCTGGAGTGCAACTCAAAACTAATTTAATTTTTCTTGTAACACATGTTGGACTGTGTCACTAATTGGATAAAAGGATTATTAAAAAACATAAGCCCGTAATTTCGCTAGCATTTAAGATCTTTTTCTCAACACCATTAATATTCCTTTATCACTGCAATTGCTTCTCCCTAAATTAATGATTTGGTACAAGAATTGCAAGGAGCTGTTCTGCTGCCTTCATGAAAGTCATCCAGCTCTCAAACCTCCACAGAGCACTACTTCTCCATAGGTTGGCTGATCATGAAGTCATGTGTTTAAGGGAGAAACAAAATCAGCTTTTCAGGAGCAAAAGTTAAAATTTACAGAAAATTAATAGGCTTTGTCTCCACAACCCTGATATTAATCATCTAGAGAGCCTTTCACATTCACACACATTACTGAAGATGCTCTTGCAACTATTGCTCCGGCTTTAAAGGTACTGCTGCAGTGCTGGACAGGAGAATTACGAGCAGAGGGATTATTACCAGACATCCACACCAGAGGTGTTCCATCGATTCCTGCCTCACCAACACTCCCTTGCTTACATCCCAGGCCCCTTCAGCAGACAGTCACACACTCTCTCCTATCACTCTACACCCCACTGCTGGCACTGTCAGCAATCGCCCTCCACAACTCTTCCTTCTCAATCCTGGGACCCTTCTGCCGTGCAGCCTCTTTGGCCATTACCCCTAGTCGGACAGAACAAACTCCATCAGACTGGAATTTCAGACCTCAATTTGCTCCCTCAACAAAAGCCACTCAGAAGACAGCTAAGCATCTCATCAAACAAAATATCATTTCTTCAAGCTTCCAAATAACTAATAGGTGTTAAATGAATTTGTTTCCTTATCCGCTAATGCAAAAATACCAAGTAGATCATTTCTTGAATCTATTACAGTTCCTGTATATCTTAAAAAAAAAAAAAAGAGCACAACTGGAACTTCCACAGATAAAACCAAACACTGTGTTTGCAAAGTGAAAACAAGTTTAAGCCACTGCTGAAATATAACATTTAAAAGTACACACCCAAAAAAGGGTTTTCCTCCCCAGAAAACCAACTAAAAACATCAATTCAACTATCTAAGTAGTATTCTATTGTGACAAAGACTTGAACACAAAGTTAAAATATTCTCCCCCTAAAACACGTTTTACTTTTGTGTGTAGGTATATATACCATGAATATTTTTGTATACATATATCTACAATCATTTACACACAAGATATTAATGCTATCTTTCCGAAGCTTCTCCAGACAGAAGTACTTAAATACAACATAAGCAAACGTGGTAATTGAACCTCATGTCATTTAAAGACTTCCCACAATTACCAGTGTTTTACACTAGTAAATGTGCTTAATGAATCTGCATTCACTACTGCTATATGAAGAAAACAAAATTAAATCTAAACCCATCAAATGTTCATTGTATGTTTCTACAGGAAATTTTGACTCTAATAACCCGGAATAGGCTCTGCAGCACAAATCTTTTAGGTATTCAGATTATTCAAACTTTAGCCAAGTAAAGACAGTATAAAAATAATTATACTGAAAATTACAGTCCAGACTATAAAGTCATACAAAGGCTAGAGAGAGCAAGAAAGAGATTCTTTTAACAGTTCACATGTTTGAACAGGTAAGGAAGCACATAATTCTCAAACAATCCTTGCAAGAAGTACAGCAACTTCCCTTTCAAATGACTGCCACACACAGTCAAGTGTGCAACACTGAGAAAGGAAGTCAATTAAAAACCTTAAAGAAGATACTAATTTGTAGCAAAACCTGGAACAATTTTTTCTTAAATCTTATGATTGTGAACAACTGCAACATTCAAACTGAAATGCACTCAGTTGAACCCTCCACAGCCTTCCACTAAAAATCCTTTTGGGAAAAAAACTAAAAACTCAGTAATATTCTTTTCATTGATATGCCAGTTTATCTTTTTTAAATTGCAAGTTTTGTATTACTATACTGCTAAGCTCTTGAAAATATACTGGCATATCAATGTAAAGAATTTGATCTAAAAGTGCAAATAAGCTAAAAGTAAAAATAAGTAAACTTCCTCCAATAAAAGTAGGTTAAAATAAAGGGTTTAAAAAAAAGTTAACTGTTTATTTAGATACTGATCTTAGAAGACAAAACAAAAAATTAGTAAGCAAGAGATTTTATAAGAAAGCAAAAATAATTTTCAGCAACTCTTCACTTATGAATGATTTCCATTCTTTTCATTTTTCTCTTAGACTACCAGCTTCATATTTTGCCTGCAATCATTTAACTCACAAACATGCAATCCCATCTACGAGCCAAACCCTGGTGTCCTTTCAGTGGAACACTGAAATACGGTTCAAAATCAGTTATGCTGCCACTAGCAAATGCCTAGACCACTATTAGAGCAATATTGATGGATTATTGCTTGCTGCATTTCTCCAGTATACTCCAGCCCAAAGTGGGGAACTGAATACTGGGTGCAGTCTTCTTTTTGGAACCACATTATGTGTTTTCTGAAGCCTACTTTATCCATATAAGCAAACAAAGCTGACAACCAGATGAAATAATATTTTTCTTCAGACAATTTAACTGTTCACATAGAAGGCATGGCAACAGCTTCAGTAAGTCACATATTCTTAGAGCAGTGCTTACGGCAACCCCTCCCAGTGCTCCAATGTAACAGATACTCCTAAGCTAAAACGGCTGTGGTCTTTGTCCAAGGAAGATGTTTATTTACTAGTTTGGTTTCATTCAGAGTTAAAGACAGGGTCGGTCATCCCACAGACCAAAAAAGAAAGCCATCCTAAATTACCATCTGACACACATGCTGTCTAAGTCTACCCTTATGAGGAACCATAAATCCACCAGAAGAAAAAAAAAGCTTTTAGGCTTCTCTAACTCTTACACAACATAAGCAGGCGTGACATCAGAGATCCCTGGGGATAATTCACTTTCCTGTTTTTGACAAAACACATATAAAAAGCTTTTTGTCCTTGACAACCACATTTATTTTCCAAATATATGCATTACACATGTATTTTCCAAAATACCATATTCGTGGATACAAAGGAATAAAGAGTTCAACCTCCACATAGGATTGTATATAGCTTTTTTGTTAATTTTCCTTTAAAATGTCATTTAAAATTAAGACTAAAAGCAACACAGTTTTAAGTAAGACTTCACCAGGTTTTGGGATATGAAAATATATCAGAAAAAGATGGATCGGACCTGTAAACAACGGACAGGAATTTATGAGCACTAGGTGTTCTATCACAAAGAAGGTGACAAAGGTGACAAAGAGGAGTGTGTTACATCCATTAATGATACCCCCTCAAAAACTGAAAAGGATGTCTGAAGCTTACAAAATGCAAAAGAATGACATATAAACCTGCAAATAGCTCCAAAAACCTAGCAGGGAACAGAGAACAACTACAGAAACCTTGTACTTTGCTACATGAACAACTATTCCAACGGTGCTCTCCTTTTCCATATGGGAATGTACACAGAAAAATGAGGCAAAAGCCAGACTGCTCATACATAAACTATTATTCTGCATCTAAAATGCTTCAAGTACTAATAATGGTGAATAAAACAATGTAGAAAAGGATGAAAACCTACCTGCCAAAACTTGCAGTTACTCAGCAGAAATCTGCATCCTGCATAATTGCAACCATTTATGGTTTGGAAAATAATAAAGCTAGATAAAAATGTTCCAGTTGATTCATTTCTTGTGAGTGCTGTGCTACGAGTGGGTGTTCGGGCTGGATTTCACAAGACTTAAACAGAACAAGAACTCTTCATATGCAGAAAACCAAGAAAGGTTACTCAGAAATTCTCTCTTGTGTAGGTATCTCAGCAGTGACCAGCAGGCAGATGACACCCTCAGGTTTGATGATGTCAGTGCTTTATGTTCTATAGCCCTACCGTAGACTGTATAGTCAAAGCTACTGAAAGCATCCAAGTAGACAGTATTTAAATTTTAAAGATAGCAATACAAGCCACCCACTGAAGGCAGAGACTTATCTCCAGCAACTACAAAGGGAAAATAACACCTACCTGGCCACATACATCAACTCTTCAGGAGTGGTTGTGAAAGTCTGTGCACAACTCACTGTGTGAAGCAACCAACACCAAATTGCAATACCAGGGAGAAGCAAATAAGCAATTCAAGTCATGAATGCAGACAGTCAAGCTGGCAAACCAGGATACAAACTGAGAAGAGCAAGCAAGGTAGCAGCGACATCTAAAAACACACTTTGCAATTTAAATAAGAATCAGTCTATTACAAGCACACATATGCCAGCAGTACTGGCACTTCATCCAGATATCTTTAAACCTAAGAAGCAAATTTAGGTGGATGGTTGGATACTACCAGTTGTCTCAAAGTGTAAGTAAACTTGTGTGGGTTTGACCTGCCATGCAGGTCTTTTATCAACTGCCTTTCCAGCCCAAGACCCAAATTACTCTTCACAAGATTTATTCGCTTTTCTGTAAGTTGGGCTACAATAACTCATAGATACCACAAAAATAAGCCTCCAGCCAAACATCCCAAACATAGTACAGCATGTCTATTTGAGGCTTTTTCATTAAAAACTAAGGAAGTATGATGGAAAAATCTTTTTGCCTTACGTGATTTCTTTTTCCCCAGTCACGGTCAAGTAAAAGGAAATATCTACATCTGTTCCTGGTTCATATGCATGAAAAACATTTTATAAAATGAAAACAGACTTGAAATCATTTAAATTCCAATACTAAACCTTCAAAAGTAAATTACCTACAGAAAGTACATGTGTGGGTGTATTCCTGTTTCACTGCATCAACAGCCTTAATCAGGCTTGCATACTATTTCTGATTATGGTTCATTATATAAAATCACATTGATAACAGTTCAGCAAGAATGTTTCTTAACCCTTTCAGAAAAAAGGAAATATCATTCTTGCACCAGTTTTCACCCTTGATGTCTGGTGCGGGGGTGACTTTCTCCAGCCACCCCTGACTTTGTAGAAGCCATGACAGCCAACTGTAAACCACAGGAATCGGCTTGAACTCTCCATCAGTGTAAAGGCTGTGGCTCCTTCCCATGCTGAGCACGGTGACTCCTGCAGACGACTCCTCAGCTCCACCTGCCCCTGCAACTCCCAGGTCCTCGCAGATCCTCCCCAAAAAGCAGAGTTTGAAGGCTAATGTAGCCCCCTGCTCAGGCAGAGTCAAAATTATTCCAATTGCATCAGCTGGAGCCACATGTCTCCTGCTCACAAGCTGAAGGCCCTGCTTGGAGTTCTGAGGAGTGTTTAGGAATACAAATGCTACTTTGAAGCCAAATGTGCCTTTTTTGATTCACAGGGCTCCATTTTCTTAAGCATTTCTTTTTTGGTTTTGTGTCGACTCTTCTATCACTCTGAAATGGGGATTTTATCAATATCATGTATTATCTGTTAGCCAGATCAATATCTGAAAACTACTTGGAAATACCAGCAATTGTGAAGCATAGCAATACTTCTCTGTTGGATTTCTGATGAGAAAGGGATTGTACCTGTGCTCCACAATCTGCTTGTTACATTTCAAGATAAATTTGGTCTTGATTTCACCCTGTAAAGACTAGATGATTTTGTACCTCCTTCCATTAAGAAACTTTGCTCAGTGATACCACCATTGTTAAAAGCAACTCTTTCTATACTGAAACATGGAGTTTCTTCCTAGAGAAAAGCTTTCAGAAAAATGTTTGGTTTTTATGCCAATTTCAGTAGCTGATTCAGTGAATAGTCTGATGCTAGCACTACTCAGTTTTCATCGTAACACAAAACTTTATCCTCCCACTAAAGAAATTGTCTTCAATAATTACATGAGTTCAAGTCTCTAGGATTTTACAGAAAGATGCCAATATAACTAAGCTGTCTTATGTGCACATATGTGCTTGGAGGAGGGCTGGGGGGAAAGGAAAAAAAATGGAAACAAATCAGACCCCATCGGCTCAACTTGCATTGTAACCCTCAAGAAACCAACTCTATTCTTCAAGCCTACCAAGAGCACAGCAACGAGATTAGAGCAGACAAATCTATTTGGAGTTGGTTGCACACACACACACACAAAAAGATGTTACACCTAAAAACACGGTATGGCTAAATCTACAGATACTTCTTTTTTTCACTACTTTGTACTTCATGCTAACCATAGAGTCATCATTTGCCAAACTCAGTGAGTCAGTTTTTGAAGTAGTGAGACATGGCTCAAAATAAGACTACAGTCTTAAAACTGCCTGATGAGCACAATTTCCTAAGATCACAGAAGTGCTTCAAACTACTAACTTTTATAATGAAAATATTCGGTTTCCTTCCAAGTAAAGTACTTGGATCAGTTTCTGCTCACCTGTATGTTAATACAGACTTGCCAGAATTTCCACTGAGGATGAGCCCTCATTCTAGTTGAAAATCTCTCTGAAATGAAACACATAAAATTTCTGATAGTCTTGAGTGGTTCACTTCAGAAGAGGGAGTAAGTTTTTGGTGAATCTTTTCTTTCTTATTAGAAAAAAAAATACAATTACTAGAAGAAATTCTACAGTGAAACAAACCAGATTTTTGAATCTTTAGACTGTTTTTGAAGTTCTGAAAGGGGTGGGTGGGGGCAAGTTATGTGCTAGAAAGTCATGGTGTGTCCACTGATGTATGTCACAGTTCTCTTACCATAAAACCAGAAAATTTCTATGAAGCAGCCAACAAATATGCATAATTAGTTATAAATCATAACCATGATTTATGGATGCCAGAACTGTGCTAAAAAAGTGGTCAGGTAAGTTCATATACAAAAAATGTCATCAGGGGTTTCAAGTGCAAATAGCTCAACGTGAAATTGGGGTAGTCCTTTAGCCAGGCTTCTAGAAAGTAGGAAAGCATAGCATGAGATATGCAACTGTTTGTTGGCTCCTACCTTTCTCTTCCATGCAAAGAGATACAGCACTGGCCTGATTCAGAACTGCTCTTGGCTATGTTCTTACAGAAGACGAAAGTATCAAGTTTTATTAGTAAGAGAAATTAGCTGAAAGGAATAGACGTTTTTGTATTGCCATCTCAGATGAAAAGCAGGAGCAAAGTCCTTGAAGACTTGACACTCACACTGGCCCAAAGTTTCAGTTAAAATTTTGGCTATTACTTCTGTATTGCAAATCTGTCTCCCAAAATCCACATGCTTCTCTACTGGAATGGCTTTTAAAAAGGATAATTAGGTCAGAACAGCCAATAAACTAAAACAAACAAACAAAAAGGCAAGGAACATAACAGAAAATGTCTGGGGAGTGTTAGCATAGCCTAATACAGCTTCTGGAAACTAAATTACTGTCAAAAGTAGTAATTTACTTCAAAATACTCAAATAAGACCCATGGCTCAGACACCAGCAATTAACAAGGCTGTCTGTCAAGTTACAAAAAATAAGCATCTTCATGTTTTCGCGATTTGCAAGTATATGAAATCAGAGAATGAGGACTACCATCCAGCAGGTTATTTTAAAGGCAAGCTTGTGGACTTCTCCTATCACAGCAATTGCTCTAACAAAAAACTCTTTCCTTGAAAGCCCTGTCTTTACTCTATTGAACCTGAAACACAAGCATTTAAGTCAAGTCTTCTCTGAATTTCCCCCTAAAGGAGACTTCTGGGTCTGCCCTCACTGATTATAGATCAAGTCTACAAAACCACACTCTCTAGACTACCATTAATTAGCTAGAGTGGCACTCTCCACCCACAGCTCACAGACAGAAAACCTTTTGACAGAACCATGGGAGATAATAGGACAATGGAAATCGAAAACAGAAGAGTGGAAAGGCACAAGATTATTTTAGCAGTCAGAGGATCTGAATAATAAGAAAAAAAACAACGAAGGAAAAGGATGTGCCTGGAAAGACAAGAAACCTAATACCTTCTTTTCCTTAATGTTATTTATCCATTCATCCATCAGAGCTAATAGTGAAACTACCACAAAGCCAGCTTTCTAAAACAGAAGAGAAAGCTTCGATTTCATGGTGAAAAGTACATTATATACCATTAACAGTACCTACCTTAAATTGAAAAATCTGCGTACATTGGGAGATGTTACAGAGCTGTGCACTGCTACTATGCAACAGTGCTATACAACTGATAATTTAAAACAAAAATCAGCTTGTGATACTGACATTCGAAATGAACTGTGCAAAGAGGGCACCGGGAACAGACTGGTATTGCCATTTTTCAAATCACGTTGTTTTAGAATCAGTATCATAACTTCCCACTCAGACAAAGTCATTGCATCAACTCCCACTACCTCTACTTTACTTACCTTCAAGGAGAAAAGTCATCAGTTCAAAGTATGCCAAGAGAAAATATTTTAGTTATGCGTATATGTGGAATGTGAGCANTACACTTCATGGACTGAATATGATGATTATTGCTGCTGTGAGAATTAAGTTTCAGCAATCCTAGTTACATCTGAAATCTTTGTGAGAACTATTCACTTTCCAAGTACAGATTAAGAAAAAAATTTTTGAGGAAGAGAAGAGTGTTTTAATTCTTCAGTTCTTACTTAGCTCTGTGTTTTCATCTAAATTACATACCCAAAGTAATGCAGTCCTATCTTACTAAAGCATTTGAAAAAAGGAATAAATTAAATTATAAAGGGAATGTTTATTTTAAGTACAGTGTCCTGGTTTTGGCTGGGTTAATTTGCTTCACAGTGGCTGGTATATGAGGATGTGTTTTGGATTTTTCCTGAAGACAGGGTTGTTAACATAGAGATGTTTTTGT